>AP027108.1:48013652-48613652 GCA_028142955.1 Pinctada fucata
ATAGAAATCTTTCTCCGGAAGAAGACTTGGTATGTAGTAAGATTTCCCAATGTAAGTATTATTATATAGTAGACTTTTCTCGAGGGTAGACTGCCGATTTAGAAAACTTTTCCCGGTGAAGGAAAGTTAGTAAGTCAACATTCAAAGGGAAGCATGGATATATACTTCCCCCATGTATATAGTAAACTTTCCAATGGGTGAAGACTGACTATATAGAAAGCTTTCTCCTGGGGAAGACTGGCTATATAGTAGACTTTCCCCGGGGGAACAATGACTGTTAAGCAGACTTTCCTGGCTATATACAATGTAATACACTTTCCCTGGGGGCCTGACTATATAGAAATCTTTCCTCCAAAGAAGGCTTGGTATGTAGTAAGGTTTCCCAAGGGGAACTGAAGAATATTTCACTTGAAAAGTGTAGACATTCCTCGGGGGAACACTGGCTATATAGTAGACTTTCCCCTGGGGAAGATTGATTATATAGTAGACTTTCCCTGGGGGGAAGAATGACTATATAGCAGACTTTCCCCGGGGGAAGACTGGCTATATAGTAGAGTTTCCCCGGAGGAAGATTGGCTATATATTAAGCTTAAATTGTTCAGGTTCCTCGCATTCTCTGCTTGCCAATGGTATTTCTATCTCGTCAACAACGTGTCTACCACTCCGTCGTAGTAGACTTTCCTCGGGGGAAGACTGGCTATATAGTAGACTTTCCCCTGGGGAAGATTGATTATATAGTAGACTTTCCCTGGGGGAACAATGAATATATAGCAGACTTCCCCCGGGGGAAGACTGGCTATATAGTAAACTTTCATGGGGGAAGACTGACTATATAGTAGACTTTCCCCGGGGGAACAATGACTATATAGAAGACTTTCCCCGGGGAAGACTGGCTATATAGTAGACTTTTCCTGAGGGAAGACTGGCTTTATAGTACACTTTTCTCGGGGGACGACTAGCTATATATTAGACTTTCCCCGGGGGAAGACTAGCTATATAGTAGACTTTCCCCGGGGGAAGGAAGACTGGCTATATATTAGACTTTCCCCGGTGGAAGACTGGCTATATAGTAGACTTTCATGGGGGAATACTGGCTATATAGTACACTTTCCCTGTAGGAAGATTGGCCATAGAGTAAGCTTAAATTGTCCAGGTTCCTCGCATACTCTGCTTGGTATTTCTATCGCGTCTACAACGTGTCTACCACTCCGCCGCATTTCTTCACAAACCGGCATGGAAGACACTTTTTAGAGTCAGTTTGTCAACAAAAATTGTTGTAATTTCCATGCACACATTTCGAAGACGTGTAGTATGACAGACTGGTTATTTTTATAAAAGGCTCATGATGGAGACTAGCTGATGCAGCTGTCGGAAATCGAGCAATCTATACACCCTGTCCTCATACACGTTTCTTGCATGAATCATGCGTGATTCTATCGTAAATCTAGCGCATTTCATCTATTTTTATAAGTGATCTATTCGTAGGTCTTAGCGGTATACGTATCGTTCATTAAACATACGCAGACATACGTGAAACGGTCGTGAAAATCGCCAACTTTGCGTAAGAATCGTGTATGCATTGCGCACATACGAGTATGAATTACGCATGGATTGCGTAAGAACTGCGTAAAAATTACATTCTAATGCAATGTCGCTTTATTTAACGTTGAATTTCATTGGTTGTTTGCTCCATAGTTACGGCAGTAAAACGAGAACTGACGTTGCGAACGTCACATTTTACCTTATATTCACAAAAATATAGATTGCATTAGAATGGGAATAACAAGCTTTTGACGTTATGTTTGCTTACGGTAAATGCTGATTTTACGGTCGTAAACTGAGTTTTTCTGGCGACGCGTTAGCTAGTTATTTAACGCATATATCGCGTAAATCCAAAATGTCGAAACATTTAGTGTCGCTCAAAACCGTTTTCATGTATGTCCGCGTATTCTCATTCCGGACTCCACTCGCTGCTTATAGCCACAAATTATTTCATTTCGCTTGAGAAAGTTATGAATTACGTATATCGCTTGAAAAACTTACGAGTTACGTATATTGCTGGTGTATTACATGTACGTATCTCCGCGTATGTATACCTCAAATTTTTGACGTAGTATTTGCGTAATTCTTGCTTTAGTGTTTGTTGAATTTTTAGCGCCGAGGAAAGCTCAGGACAATGCTCCTGTTCACAAGTATGTCACTGCCATGGGCGTCATTCATGACTGTGGCTTTAATTTGATCGAGCATCCGACTTATTCACGTGATCTTGCTCCGTCAGACTTTCATCTATTCCATAAATTGAAAGCAGCTATTCCTGGCACCAGTTTTTAGTCCGACGATGACGTCATACTTGCAGTGGATGGTTTTCTGACCAGGTCAAAGGGGTATTGAAGCCCTTCAACACCAGTGGCAAACATAAGGGGATTATGTAGAAAAATGATGCAAAATGTTTGATAAAATTCAAATCCTTCAATACGAGGCTCCCAACATATCAATCAACCCTCGTAAACACCACAGTGTATTGCTAGAGTCTAGTGAAATGATCATGACGTACGGGGATTATTTAACTTTGAAAAGAATTCCATGTAGATATGTTACCAAAATGTAAAGACAAAACCGAAGAAAATTAAAGAAAAAAACTTCCTCTTTAACATTTTTGTGTGTGTATCATATATGATACACTGGGCATTAATGAGTGGTATTTCTAAATCTTTAATTTATTTCTGTTCCTTTAACTTAATTCTAAAAATCATATAAATGAATCATATTTATTGGGAATGTTCTATATAAATATAGTATTAACATTAGCTCAATTAATGTATACCGTGCGGTAAACCTCGAAACACGCAGAGTTCTGAAATTTCAGACTTTTACTTTATCGACAAAGAGTTTTACTTTTTCGATTCAAGCAAATTTTAATCGCTCAAATAATAACTTTTCCCTTCACAATTTTTTTTCTAAATGTGTTATATGTTGTACGTGTATATATAAAGTACACGATCTTCACTTCATTTTCCCGCTTAGAAACAAAATGTTGCAAGGAGCTGTTAAGATAAGGGCCAGATTTAGCCCTGAAATCACTTAATTGATTATTTCTCGGGCGCTGTCCTTCCAATTAAGATAAAAGTTGGTCAGGATAAAAATATACAGTATTATAAATTTCATAGTAGGTATTTTATTTTAAAAAATTGATGAAAGATGTTATGATTACGGGTTGAAGAGGTAGGGGTACAGATGACGAAAAACGTCGAATATCGAACGAAACTGCGCAAAAATGCATTATTTTACACATTTTTATGTTTATTATGCGTCTGTTACCTTTTCATATCAAAACTGGATAAGCGAAATTAACTTTGAGGTTATTATATCAATAGAATCGGCAAACTCTGCAATCCGGAGACTGAAAAACGGTTTTATTTCGTTCTTCTCAGCCATTTATGTAGCTTTCTGGAGCGAAATACGTACACACGGTGTAGAAATAGACAACTTTCTCGTTTTCTTTTTTTCCTTCCAAACGGTTAAAAATTTGATCGGAACACACTCTGAATAGATTGTTCCGTGATGTAAAATGAAAAGATGGCAATATAACCTACTTTATCGCTCTAGAGGCAAATTTAAAAATATTTATCCATCCCCCTTTTTTTTCGTTTTTCGCCTCTGGGACATTGCCCCCCCCCCTCGCTTCAGAACCAAACTCGGCCAGAAAATGTATTTTATTGATATTCACCTTTGGTGAAAGTGGCATTGTAAAGCGAGGGGAGGAACGATGTTGTATAAAATTTTTTCCGTTTTCCATTGATTTCTGTGTAAAAACGCTCATTTTGACCCAAATATCAATCTTATTTTCCATAAATTATCCCATCTGACAACAGATTCATATGTGGACCAAGTAATTTGAAATTTCTACCGAAAAAAATTCTCAAATTTTGCATTTTGAAATTTCGACTTTACAGGGCAGATTTTACGCCTTTAAAATGTCTTAACAACTCCTTAGTTCACATTTTTCTCTAGTTTGACTAAACTAAGGGGGTCCCATACTCCTAGACTAACTGTACTTCCTTCCAAGGTTTATCAAACTTCCCTTTGATCCTGATTGGGGGGGGGGGGGGGGGGGGGGGGGCTGGCAGTTTTTTTAATAAATATTCTGACCCAGAAAACGTTGAAATCTGACCATCTTGGTAGCAGAAAATCAGTATTCTGGCCTACATTTCTTAATGTGGATTCTCTGTAAAAACCTAAAAGAGCTGGCCACGGCATGTCATGGATTTTGATGAAACTTTCTGTAATTATCATACTTAATGTAAAAACAATGAAAACAAACCATATTGTTATATTTGAACAACGGTTGCCATGGTAACGGGGTCAATCTATTTGACAGCCCCATAAATATGAGAGATAAGACATATTTTGGCATTCTGTTGCCATGGAAACCATGGTCAAAATTTACTTTATGAACACAAAAACTTTTCTTTGTAAGTTCAACTCTAACAAGAATAACTTTTTCGGGGGATGGGGTTATCAGGTAATTGTTGATATTTAGTCAAATTATGTGAAAATTTAGCAAAAATAAGGTCTAATTTTAGGGTCATTTTTGGCCTGTTTTTGATTATTTTGAAGGTTGAAAACCATTATTTGGAGAATGTTATGGGTATTTAACATCACCTTGCCAAAATAAATTTCTATAGCTGGAAAAAATCAAGAAATAAAATTTATGGTGAATCTCACCATTTTGTCATGAATGCCAATCAAAATCCGTTGCTATAGCAACTTGGAATCCATATTACCATATACCGCATACCTAAAAACATTGTTTTTCCTCATGTTTGAGTCCTATGATTATGAAATAGCATACCTGTATACAAATTATATTTATCATTATCAACTGACCTTCAAATCATTTCAAGGTCATCTGTCCAAATCTCAAGGTCATTTCTAACTTTAGACTAAAATTAGGACAAAAATCAGGATTTCCAATTAATTTCAATTGATTTCTCTAACTTATTTCATTAGATATTTTGATTTTAAATATATTAACAGTTGAACAACCGATCATAAGAAGTAGAATTCATCACAATTTTGTTAAATTGTATTTCACTTCTATGTATGACATACTTTCAAAAGAGCATAAAATTGAGATTTTCTAAAATTTTCTCGTAAAATATGTTATTTTTTTGGGTCTTCAATGGACTTTGATAATTTTGATACTCATCCCAACAAATAATACATTTATCATACTTTCACCGATAATTGATTGTTTTGCCAAGGTTCCATACTGTTAACTGTTAATCATGTCTCTTTTTAGTGAACAACCACAAAATTTGGCCTGAAAATAGCAAATATTTTTCAATGACCTTGAAATTTGAGCAAATGACATTGACATTTTCTCAAGGTCATGATAGCATCAAATGGTCTTTAATACATCTACATACCAAGTTTTGTAACGATAGCAGGCATACATCTTTAGAAATTAGCTTTTTACTTACGACAGGTATTTACACCTTCGTACCAAATGTTGCCATGGTAACCTATTTCAAAGGCATGTAACCAGAAAAATCTCACTTCTAGATAAATTTCCTTCGATTCCCATGAAGTCCTAGGATACAAATGTAATACTCTTCAGGAAATAGTCAACTGTATTTCAAATCTTGTGCAATTGCATTATTACTCTTGTCAAAAGTAAGTAAAATATTGATAAAATAAGGCCTAAATTGGCCGAAAATGGCTCATTTTGAATTAGCATTTTTTCTTGAAATTGAAGCAAATTTACACGACAAACAGAAAGAAGGAGCATCGAAAAATCAAATTGTATCAACTTAAGAGGATTTAAATAATCTTTTTTGGAAAATTACATATACATTCAACATTTGTTTCCATGGTAACGGGATGCATAAAAATGCATTGTTTAAAGGTGTTTTTATACAAAATCTTGGTTACCATGGCAACGGAACGTCGGAGAAAAAAATCGAAGGTCAATTCGTTCTGAGGACATCATATTTACCTTATACACAACAAATATCCAAAATCTGAGGCATGTCGTGGCCAATCATGTCTGATTTTTTTTAGGATTTTACATAAAATCCATATTAAAACTTAAAAAAAAAACTTTCGGCTCGCTTCGCTCGCCATACACTTACACTTTATAGTACGGTGACCAAGCCTAAAAAAGTGCTCTATTTTAGGAGTTTAATGTCCACTCCTAGTGCAAGGCTATATTTGGTATCAAATGAAAGGTTATGGTCTAAGGTTTACGATTTGACATGTCGTCAACACTTTTACGGGTGCCTACTACGTCAAATTTGACGTTGAAATGACGTAATAAAAAGTGGTGGAAAATTCTCATATTTTGAACGCTAATGTGAGTCTTTCTTCAAATTTGCTGAAATGTGACAATTTCGCCTGCAGAATCGAAACTTCCTACCGGTTCCTAATTCAGAAGTCGTTTAAAGTAATTTTCATTCACACTCGATGACAATTTCTGAACAATACTACAATTTTAACAAGCATCTTTGGACAGCATTTTACATCTGAATTTTGATTTTGAATACTTCATGTTCTTGAGTATTTTTAATATTCTTTTTTTAATATTGATCTGTTTCGATAGTACTTTAGCCCTTTTTAATCAATATACCAACAAATATTTCTTCCAATTATGAGAAAACGCTTAATTGGTCCTTTCAATCTACCTGCAATAGCGACCAATAGAGATAAGTAGTGTTTGCTTGTCATGCGTTCTTTCTTTGATAATACGACTTCATGTATGATGTCGATTTGTGCGTACCTCTTGTTCCTTCGAAACTTATCTTGTGTTCAGCATAAATCACCTTTCCAGACAAAAAACATGTTTCAAAGAAATTTCCATTGCAAAAATGAGGGTTTATGGTTGCATAAAAGGCCTTTTGGGTTAAAAACATGGTTTTAAAGGAAATATGACAGAAAATAGGAAGCAATGAATATTTCATTTGTATTCATCGTAAAATAAAAAAAAATTGTAAGACGCGATTTAAAAAAAAAAGTTTGAATGCTCTTTCGAATTATAAAAAAATTACATTCTAACTCCTAGTTATAAAGTTGCAATTTGGTCTCAAAAAGTTTGATTTTTGTGAAAAATTGGCAATGCATAAATCTGTGAAAAGGACAAGAGCCATGAACAGCAAAATTGGCCTATTTTGCCATTACGCTTATCTTTGATTTTTACTTTGATAATACTACATATCTTTACCTTAGATGACTTTACGCCGTGATCAAGCAAAATACATTCATGTTATGTGGAGTATGGTTATTGTTTGCAACGTCGTTTGACGTCATTTTTTACGTTAGGCACTGAAATCTGCCGTTGTTTGTGTAAGTACAGTGCATTGATCAGTATCAATTTATCAAAAGAAATGAAAATACATATTGCTACATTGAGCAAGAGAGTGAAATATTTATTTGTTTGAAAAATTAAAGCATGTTCAAAAATCGACATAGATGTAAAACTATATGCATTCACTTATGCACAGTCTACATGACGGTCGGTCTGTGAAAGTACGTTGTACAAATGTATCAGATTTGATTCAAATCAGGTTGAAAGGGCGCTATAAACTACTAGCAGTTGAAAGGATAAACAAATACATTGGGTGGATCCAGCATTTTTTTCAAAGGTTGAAGAAATGTTTGAAGACTTAAGATATTTTAGGAAGAGGGAAGATGATATATATTATACGCAAAATGTATCAATTTGCCTTATATCGCAATAATATTGCATATAATTTCGGAAGCATTGCGTTATTTATAGAATAATCACATTCCAAAAGACAGTTATTATATATATTAACATCATATTTTTCACGCTGAAAATGACGTTTAGATACGTTTAAAACTCCTTTGCTAAGGCTCTGTTACTACGTACCGTCCTTCTTCAAATCCTGCCAAGGTACTATGACGTCATAGTTCAAATCGAGCCACCGCGGTTATACTCCTATAATCACAGTGTAAATTCTATATATGTAAATATTTTGCAATAATATTCCGTTATTTTGCAATATAATTGCGTTATTATCGTAATAATATTGCGTCATTTTGCTATAATGATGTGTCATTTCGCTATGATTATGCGTTATTTCGCAATTCTTTTACTATTCTATTTCTCGGAGGTATTGAATTTTATCGCTATGTCGCAATAGATATGCGTTAAAGTTTTCCGTTATGAATGGTTGTCATCACCAACAAACATGAAATACTTTCCTGATGTGTACATCAATAAGTACATCGAGGCAATTACCGAATTTGACAGGTTTCCATGGAGCTGTTGCGACAAGTGTTACATGCAATCAGGACGCTGACTCAACCCCCCCCCCCCCCCCTCCCCGGGCACCTGATCTCACTTCGGAATGTTATTCATTCCGAAGTTTGCAACCGGTACCATGGGAATTCTATGACTTTGCCTTGCCTTCTTGAGACTGAATAACTGATAAGTACTTCTTAAATGTTTATTACAATTATATTGCGTTATATTGCAAGAATAGCGCGCTATTTCGCAATACTATTTCGAAATTCTTCAGACGTATTGCATAAGATCACACTGTTTTGCGAGTCTATAATATACTTCTGCTATATCACGCAATATCATTGCTATATATAAAACAATACTATTTAAGAAATGAAAAATGACAAGCCGGGCTCTATTGTCTCATAATGCCCGAGCGTCCTCAGCCAATTTCATTTATTACCGAGCCGCGTCAGCGGCGAGGTGATAAATGTGATTGGCTGAGGACGCGAGGGCATTATGAGACAATAGAGCCCGGCTTGTCATTTTTTTATTTCTATTCTAATGATGACCAAACTTAGATCAATGAAACACAGACGACAAAATCGATTCTTGTTAAAAACCAGTTCCTGTCGGTTTATCTGCTTTCAGAAAATGGGTAGGCGTGACTTATCGCTATAGGGCCTATATTGGAGAATAGAGCCCGGCTCGCGTCTGTTGTCTTAATAGGGAAAAAGAATCAAGTCATATTAGAATGTGAAATAACGCAATACTATAACTATATTACGCAATTCCATTGCAATATGACGCAATATTCTTGCTATATACACAATATTATTGCAACTTTATTGCAATATAATACAGTTCTGTTGCGATAAGATTGCGTTATTAGGCAATAAAATTGCGCTCTTACGCATTTCCATCGCGCTTAAACTCAATATTGTTGCGTTACAACGCAAAATTATTGCAATAAAATGCAATTTCATTGCGATAAAATTGCGTTATTAGGCAATATAATTGCGCTACAACGGAATATCATTGCGACATAACACAACCTTATTGCAATGTAATGCAATATTATTGCTATAAAATTGAGTTATGCAATATAATTGCAGTATAACGCAATATCTTTTTCAATATAACGCAATTCTATTGCGATATAAAGTAATACTTTTGCGAAATAAAGCAACACGTTTGTGATATTACACAATATCATTTCGAATTGACTAAATACAGTTGCAAAATAACGCAAAACTATTGCGAAATAGCATAAAATTATTGCAAAACTATTGCAAAACAATAAATAATTGTTATTTTCATTGAAGCAAACGGGCTTCGGTGAATTTAAAGTAATATTCCCCCAAAAAATATTATTTTTGCATGAAAAATCAACAATTTGTGCCCCCAAGAATTTTTATTTTGTGTTTCAATGTGCCAATATGAACCAACATATGATGCCCGAATTACATGAGAAATAAGTATCACTTAGATTTGGTACATCTTAGATTTTAGATAAGTAGATCGATCATATGTAAGGGAACGGGAGGGGAGAAACAGATATGATGGGAAGGTATTACCTACCAAAGTAATGGCAGTAAATAACTCAATTTAATGTATACTCAATGTTTCCGGCTCCTTTCGTTCGCAAAAATCCAAGATAAATCTCTGGTTTTCATTTCATTTATTTCATCTCCTAGAGAGGGAATAGATTCTAGACACTATGTACTCATAAATTCTTGAAAAATCATCGGCTATCTTCGCTCGCCAGCATATATATGTTTAAAATGTAAAGAAAAAAACACACTATTATGCGTTAGCTTTTTTAATCCTCTAAATCCCATCCCGACCCATTTAAACATTCTGGATCCGCCTATGTCCGCTGAGTTTTGAGCATGTGTTCAGAGACTGCGAGATGTCTACAGCCAACCTGTTTCCGACGTAAAGTTTGAATAATAAAATTCCTCATTCTTTTAATTTTTTTCTCATTTAGAAAAAAATATTACTATATATTCAAAAAAATCTCCAGCCTCGCTGTGCCCGCCAGATCACATAGCATTGAATTTTGATTACTATTGTTCTACTAGGAATGACTGAATTGTACCAAATGTATTATACAAATATATTGTACAAATGTACACTTCATTTCTTCAAAATTTCCTGCTTGCCGCGCCCATCGCCAGAAAGTATCCAAGAAGTAAAAATTCTAAAAGTGAATTGAACAAAATAATACAATAGCCCTATCTCCCCCCCCCCTTTCTTAAAATATTTTAAAAGTCTTTAAATCCCTCCTTTGAAAAACTCTCTATCCGCCTACGACAACAAAATTGAGTCGGTGTTCAGAAAGGTATTGTTTCAAGGATCCTGGAATATTAATATGAAATATGAAGTTCTTTCCGTTGGCAATTAATATTTATGTCTAATTATAGTTTTAAAGACACTGTTTAACACATGTCAGTCTATGGTAGATACAGTGGCAAATGGACAAAATAGGTTATCAACAGACTGGCAATTGGTTTGCAAATCTTCCAGCTTTGTGCATTTATGTATTTTGCGTATACAGGGTTTTGTTTTAAGGTATCCGTTGTACAATAGAGTCATTTTACATAGTGTTTTAATAATCTCCATTGTAAAGTATGGTAAATTTTATGCCTGGTAAGGTACTATAAACTATATATTTTCTGAAAGGTATTGATGTCCTGAGTACAGATATAAGATTCCCTGGCCTTAAAAATCAAAGGGGAAAAACTCTTGTGCAACTTTGTCTTTTTGCATAGGTTATATAGAGAAAATAGACAATTTAAATGCTTCACCAGTTATTCCCCTTTATTTTTCTGACCCCAAAATTATTATTTCTGAGCAGTGTGCAATAAAACCTTTCAGAAAATATATAGTTTATAGTACCTTACCAGGCATGGAAAAATGCCCTATTGTACATCGGATACCTTAAGTACTTTAGTAACATATGTATACAAGAGAATTATGGAATTTTAATGAAAATTCATTAAAGAAATAGGACGCGTCTAAAAATAGATTGTATGACGTCAATGATACACTTGAAGCCATCAAATATTTTTGAAAAAATTAAGATTCTTTGATTTCATGCGATTTTGTCCAAAACCAGTTTTTGCTTGCTTATTTCATTTGAATTATACACTTTTAAAGTCTCAAAGAGGCATAAAGTAAGATAAACGCAATTTGACCCCTATGACCTTTGACCTTTAAATAAACAATGAAGGCACCCCAAAATATTTTGACGACATCTCAATTTTGAAAGTTGAGACTCTATAGTTTCATTTGGTATACAATTTAGCCTTGCACTAAGAATGGAAATTAAATCACATTTTTTAGGCTCTTGGTCACCCGACTATTAAGCTTGCTTCGCTAGTGACGATATTGCTCTAACTTCATGTCGGCTTAACCCCGAAATGTTCCATCATAGGAACGATCTGTCCCGATAAGCTCGACTTGCCAGTCCTCCCCAAGTAAACGTTTACGATTAAGCAAGCATAAAAGTGAACTGTCTTCATTCAATATCTCTATTTCTAAATTGAATCTCCCAACACTATATTGCATACCGAAACTGCACAAGTCTCCTTACAAATTTCGATTTATTGCTAATTCTAGTAACTGCTCCTCTACAATTTTGTATAGAAATCTGACGTCAGCACTTACTGCTATTAAAGAACACATAACTAAATATTGTGAAACGGTTCTAAACAGGAACGATGTAAATTTGTTTTGGTCTATTAAGAAGTCAAGGGATGTGATTGACAAAATGAAATCTGGAAATTTCCAAGCCAATACGATTTCTTCATACGACTTCTCTAATATGTACACCACACTTTCTTATGACAAAATTAATGATCGATTATCTAATCTCATTTAATGGTGTTTTGATCGAGAGCCAAAAACTTACATTTGTACATCTGAATCGAAGGGATTCTTTTCCTCGACAGACTACAAATCATACAAATCATGGACATGTAGTGACCTGTGTAATGCATTGTCCTTCCTCTTGGACAATATTTATGTTAGATTTGGTGAGGATCTATACAAGCAGGTTGTAGGAATTCCTATGGGTACTAACTGTGCGCCTCTTGTTGCAGATTTATTTTTATACACTTATGAAAAAGAATTTATCCAAAATCTTCAAAAGAAAAGATAATTTGATGATCTGAAATGTTTCAATTATACTTCTAGGAATCTGGATGATATTCTAACCATTGACAATCCTGCTTTTGAATTATATAAGAATGAAATTTATCCACAAGAATTAACACTTAACGAGGCAAACTTTCAAATACAGAAACACCGTTTCTGGACCTAAATATCAAAATTGTAAACGGAAAGATTCATACAAGTGTATATGACAAAAGGGATGATTTTGGATTCAACATAGTAAATTTCCCCTGACTTGACGGTGATGTTCCAAGATTACCGTCATACGGCATTTACATATCACAACTCATCCGGTACGCTAGAGCATGTACTGATATTTTGGATTTTCACAGTAGAAATTTACAAATTACCAAAAAACTTTTAGGTCAAGGTTTCCGCTTTCATAAACTAGTTCAGACTTTCTGGAAATTTTACAAAAATTACAGTCAACTTCTTTTAAATTTCGGATCTATACATGCAACAGAGTACATTACTATGGGTATTACACAACCTGTCTTTTATGGTGATATGATAAACAAAATAAAAATGATCAAAGGTAGGCAGCATAACCATCGAAAATGCGTCAGAATCATCAAACGCCTTTTATACCGTGGATATGATCTTAATGTCACCAGACGGACACTAGGCTACTTTGACCAATCTACAGTCTTGTACGAGCGCATCCTTGAGACTTGCACTCTGACAGACTGTGACGACGGGACTCCATGACGGGCCCTGTCCAAACCTCTTTAGAGAAAACAGGGCCCCGACCACCTGTTCTCTCTGAATGTCAGTCGGACTCCTCGGGTGATTACATACATGAGCTCGCTACAGCCGGCAGAGCACGGACTGTATTACGCATGCCCTCTTTTTATATCCATTTACATATTCATCTGTGTCTCTGGGGCCTCTACGTTTCGCGGTCTTGTTTGTGTGATGTCACCTTACAGCGAGGAGGTTGTTTTACACAACAATTGTACGTTCTTCGAGACCTCTGGATAATTGGAGAAGTGAGAGGGTTGTGCGCACGTAATCCAGGATAACCACACCATTTGCTACTTGCGTGACAAATGGCCGTCCAAAGTCGGCACCGGTTGCCCATTGGTCTCGTCGGTTTATGTGTAGTCTTTTGTGTTTGATGTTAACATGTCGTGTATCTCTTTTCCGTCTCGTGCTGTACTCGTCCTTTGTGTTTTTGCATCGGGTGTTTTGGTGTTTTGCTGTTGATGCTGCAACGGGGTCTTGTTGGAGAGATCTCCTCCCTTCTTCTATATATATATATATATACGTTTGAGCATGTACTAATATTTTGGATTTTCACAGTAGAAATTAACAAATTACCTAGAAACGTTTAGATTTAAAATTCGGATCTATACACGCAACAGAGTACATTACTTTGGGTATCACACAACTTGCCTTTTATATTGATATGATAAACAGAATTAGAAGGATCAAAGGTAGACAGATAACCATCGAAATGCGTCAGAATCATCAAACGCCTTTTATACCGTGGATATGATCCTAATGTCACCAGACGGACACTAGGCTACCTTGACCAATCTACAGTCTTGTACCAGACTTGCACTCTGATTGACTGACGACGGGACTCCATGACAGGCCATGTCCAAACCTCTTTAGAGAAGACAGGGCCCTGACCACCTGTTCTCTCAGAATGTCAGTCGGACTCTTCGGGTGATAACATACATGAGCTCGCTACAGCCGACAGAGCACGGACAGTATTACGTACGTTGCTATTGTCCCTGTGTTTTGCGGTCTTGTTTGCGGTCATCTGACAGTGAGGCGGTTGTTTTACATCACAATTTTACGTTCTTCGAGACCTCTGGGTAAACGGAGAAGTGAGAGGGTAATGCGCATGTAATCCAGGATAACGACACCATTTGCTACTTGTGTGGCAAATTGCCGTCCAAAGTCGGCACCGGTTGCCCATTGTTCTCGTTGGTTTATGTGTAGTCTTTTGTGTTTGATGTTTATGTGTCGTATGTCTCTTTTTCGTCTCTTAGTATGCTCGTCTTTGTGTTTTCAAATCGGGTGTATTGGTGTTTTGCTGTTGGTGCTGCAGCGGGGTCTTGTTGGAGATCTTCTCCCTGTTCTTATATAGCCATGTAGTCTTCCCCCGGGGAATATCTAATAGCTAGCTATTCTCTGTAAGCATTTGCACTTTTATGAAGGACGCATGGCACGGCATGTTTCAGATTTTGATAAAATTTATACATAAGGTTGGGTCTGACCCAAAGGTAAAAAAAATATTAAAAAATGTTCTTTATATCATATCCGGTTGCCTCCATGGGGGAAAGTCTACTATATAGCCAGTCTTCCCCCGGGGGAAATTCTACTATATAGCCAGTCCCCATCCAAGAAAGTCTGCTCTATAGACAATCCTCACCGAGGAAAGTCTACTATATAGTCAGTCCTCTCCGATGAAAGTCTACGATACAGCCAGTCTTACCCCGGGGGAAAGTCTACTATATAGCCAGTCTTTCCCAGAGGAACTCTACTTTATAGCCAGTTCTCCCAGAGGAAAGTCTACTATATAGCTAGTCTTCCCAGGGGAAAGTCTACTATATAGTCAGTCCTCCCCCGGGGAAAGTCTACTATATAGCCAGTCTTACCCCGGGGAAAGTCTACTATATAGGCAGTCCTCCCCTGGGAATGTCTATTATATAGCCAGTCCCCCTGGACTGGACTAGATTGAGGATCACTGACGAGTGTTGAGTACCCGAAACGTGCATGTCTGGTCCATGCTGCAAATTTATCCGTTTATAAATGATGCTATTGAATTTGAAGACGTTTAACATAAAGGTAAAAAGTTTAATAAAGTATGACCAAGATTTGGTCTGTACTACACCAAGATGTACCAAAAAAGTTCAATATTAGCAACGGCAGAAAATACAAGAGCTGTATATTAAATTTCACCTCAACTTCTCCTTCTCTATCCGTTTCCTATAAAAATGTCCGGCTTTGTCGGTAAGGGTCTACAGAGCCATGCATGTGAACATTCTGACATCATTGACTTCCTTACTAAGTAGTGAGTAGATGACAAGAAAACAGGGGGGATGATTTACTATATAGTAGATTTTCCCCCTTCACTAGCGGCTACGCTACTTGTAATGAAAATAAAATTCAGAGTGAGAACGGTAAAATTGGGGGGAAACTTGACCTCATAGTAGAATCTCCCCCATGTAGGAAATTCTACTATATAGTAGTTTTTCCGGTGGGAAAATCTGCTATGGGGGAAAAACGGCTCTATAACAGTACGTTCTTCGAGACCTTTGGGTAATCGGAAAAGTGGTAGGGTTGTGCGCACGTAAACCAGGATAACCACACCTTCTGCTATTTCCGTGGCAGATGGCCGTTCTAAGCCGGTTGCCCATTGGTCTCGTTGGTTTATGTGTAGTCCTTTGTGTTTGATGTTTTTGTGTTGTGCGTTGACGTTCCTTGTCCTTTATGCGTCTCTTTCCGTGCCTGTCTGCTTTGTGTTTTCGCATTGAGTGTTTTGGGGTTTTGCTGTGGATGCTACAACCTGGTGTTGTTGAAGATCCCCTCCTTTGTTTTATGAAATTATGGTATTGCTCCATCTAGATTGAAATGCGTCTTGTTTATTGTTTTTATGATAAATAGATTTTTTCTACATCTTAATAAATTTCATAAATGTATTGAATTCATTAAATCTTGGTATTTTATATTTTAATCGGCATTGAAATCCTTAGTTTGTTTTATTACTAGATTTATAATGTCTGTATATTTATCATTTCCAAAAATGTACAGTTTGTTTCCATTTTTTTTAACAATAGCCTCTTCTCGTGTGAATTTTTGTTTGGTACAGTGACTAAGGAATTTGTTTACGCATATTTCATTTTTGGGGTTTCAAAATCTATGTGGTTTCTGGTGGCATCAGCACAATGTATTCTGGTGACATCAGCACAATGTAGTCTGGTGACATCAGCACAATGTAGTCTGGTGGCATCAGCACAATGTAGTCTGGTGACATCAGCACAATGTAGTCTGGTGACATCAGCACAATGTAGTCTTCCTCGAAATGTTCCTCTGTTTCGCCAAGGCAGTCAGGACTTTTTATTTTTATAGGTCTTCACGAAGTGTTAGTTTTAATAAAGTGTTTTGACAAAGTCTGTGTAAATGTAAGAATTAAAGAAAATATAGAAATCAGTGAAACAGCGAAAATAAATGATTGACTTCTAGTATGCTTATAGTTTTATAGTTTATAGTTTTCAATATGAAGTAATTTTGAAATTCAGGTCTGCTCTTAAAATAGACTGTGAATGTGCGTTTTCTATTTAAGACTGGTTTCCCATGCTGTATGGTTTATGGCAAAATATTTCCAAATGATGTTTGGATTTATTTTGCAATTCTTCTCAACATTTAAGTTACGAAAATACAATTTGTTTAGAACTGTATACGATAACCGTTGTGAAAAAAAGGTCATGAGGTATCTACGTGTTTATAATACATACAATAACCTTCGTGTTGTAGAGAAGGAATCTACCAGTCTCTACGTCAAAGACGTCATTAGGGTATCCAGTCAGCAGTCAAATAATAGGTTTGTAATTTGTAAAAGACAGAAATGTTAATAAACTGAATTAAAAAGATGAGTTAGAATAAATGATCTAAGAAGACCATGAATTATTCATGGTATACATAATAATAAGTGTAAAAATTAAATCAAATACGTCTTTTTCCTTACCATCATGAATAGGTTCTTTCTTTTATTCTGTTCACGAGTCAAGAATGTACATATTATAGATTCATGTAATAAAGTTATTTATTCTCAGGTCATCTGCAAAAATGATCACAGGGGCGCCAGATGTCTATCCAAATTACGGAGATAATTCCAAGGCATGGTCACCCAATCAGAACAGTTTATCAAAACCACAATTCATAGAGGTAAATTAGATTCTTATTCGTTCAAATTATCCTAACAGAAAGGAGGGGATCTCCAATCAGACTTGGTTGCAGCACCCATAGCAACGCACCAAAACACCCTATGCAAAAAAAGAGAGAAAAAAAACTAAAAGTTAATAAGCACATCAAAGGATGTTAAAGAGATCAATTGGCAATCCGTGGCAATTTAGGACGGCCATATCTGTCACGTCAGTAGTAAGTCTAGAGTCAAAAGAAAATAGCATGAAATAACAAACCATTTTACATGAAAAACAAGACATTTCATAGCACATTTAATGATAAAAGTATAAGAAATACAATTAGATAGAAGAATCAATGTTGAAGTATTCATAAAACGGTTCAAGATAAGAATATAAAAATGTTTTGAACTTGATCACTGATAAATATATATGTGAAATTCAGAAAAAAATGTCTTGATCTATTCTTTTGTTTCAGGTTGCCTTTAAAGACGCTTTGATTATCCGACAGATCATGATATATGAAACTTTTCATGGTGGTGCAGTGAAGCGGATTGAAGGTTTCCACAAAGGACTGTCATGGAAAACGATGTGGGAAACAGACACGGCTAACATACAAGACATTGAGAACTCAAGAATATTCACAATCTCACTCACGGTATGTAACATGATCATTTGTTTCTAAACGTTTTCGAGAATGCTTGATATGTGCAATGCAATGAACAATTACAATCTAAAGAACGTTCTATGGCCGGAGGTGACTCTTTTTTATGTCCTTTGTGTTGTTACAGATACTCTTCCAGTCTCTAAGAGTTTTTATATAAAGAGTTTTCACCCATGACTGTGGGTGTACTACGTTGTGGGTCCTTGACATTGTGTAAGAATGGTTGTTTATTAGAATCCTGTGGGTGCGTTCTGCCGTGGTAAGTCCAGGCTAATCTTTCTCGTTTCCGTATCCTCATAGTGTACCTGTATGATCTAGAAACCATTTACCTTGCAGCAACAGAATTGGAGTACGTCAAGACTTAAGATCACTATTGACTCTTCAGTGAGAAAGAAAGCTTTTCAAATAGATGCTGTTCAAATAAAAGGAAGTCCAGTAGAAGGTATATTCAGATATATTTCTCCATATACAGAAAGTCTCATTCTTCTTTTGTTAGATATCACACAAACAGAGAATATATACTAACGATAAAAGAAATTATGATATAAAAGAATTTGGGAAAAAAAAATGAAGGATGATAAAGTCATTTTGTCCTCAAATCATACTTCAATATAGTTATGACATAATTGCAAACTTGGCTTGCTAAATATCGTTATTGTTCCACTCAGTTTGCGATTGCACGCTTTTTGACATTTTCGAGCCTGTGCGTTACGTAATGAATTTTCAATTGAACTTTTGGTACTTTTTCTGCAGATTTTAGGTCAATTTTACGGATATACATTATGAAATTGAAGAAAGTGTTGTTTTTAGGCTGTTATGTGCAAGAGTAAAATACTATTTTCTTGCAGTCGGAAAGCTTTTAGCTGAAATGCCCCAAAATATGACGTGACTAGACTTTAATGAATTATTATTAAAGAAATGCTTTAATGGGCTGTTTTTGACATATTGGACATATTGGTAGCATTCGGGAACATAAACTGAGAAGACAATTGCAAACTGCAAAAACGAGGACGTCAACCATTTTTTACCGAATTTTGTCCGCATTTTTGAATGCAGAAACAATTTTTGTCTACAGACTGCTGAAATTCAGTAACGCCATTCTGAGGCAGTATTATACAATTATTGACTGGGAATGAGGGCAATATATGATTTGTTGGACCTGAAGATAAAATATTGCCCGAGGCCGAAGGCCGAGGGCTATATTTTGTCTGAAGGTCCAACAAATCATATATAATTGCCCGAATTCCCAGTCAATAATTGTTTTGTTATACCTTACATCAATTCTGCAGCAACAAACCGATCAGCTCGGCATGTTTACGTTTATTTTCTTCTATAAGAGAAAGAGCGCGTAAAAATAGGTAGAGCTTATAGCGTCATCAATGACGTGACGTCACAAACAATGTACCGTTTATCGCTCAATATTTTTTGAAATATTGCCCTAGGGCCAATATTGATGTAAATATTGACCGCTTGGTCAAATATTCGAATTTATAGGCATTTTTCCTATGGGGATTTTATAAAGAGATACTGACAGGGGTATAACAAAATACGCATGCATACGCTTTGTAACCTATTCTTATCGTACATCTCAATGTAAATATGCCAATGTAACAAACATTATCGCCATATTTTCTCAAAAAGTAATTTTTACATGAATCAAGTCGGTTTTTATGTTAAACGCTTTACTTCATTGCTTTACATCATACGTTGTACGTGTACTTAACCTTGAGGGAACAATTCGAACGCATAGCCACATAATTCAAAGCGTTTATTGTGTCGCAGGCTTGAATATTTCAGAGTTTCAAATAATGGTCAAATTAGATAACTTGACATGAGAAACATTTTTTCACCCCTCCCCCCCCCCCCCCCTTCCTTTAATTTGTTAGAGTGTAAAACACGCTATCGAATGCTTAGCGATGATAAAACATTATATTTGGCATTAGAATACAGAATAAAGTACATTACTTTGTCCAAATGGGTTTGTTTAAACAATATATTTTCTTCTTTCCGCTAGTTTATTTAAAAATTGAAGAGAAAAAAAATCATCTTCATCGATCTGGTTATAATATTCATGTATGAACGTTTTAGTCTTGTGGAAGATTGAATGAATTTTCATACTACAACACGTGTGTCATAAACTCAAGCTAAACGAATAACGACATGGAAGAGTGGGGTGCATGAAAGGGTTTAGTAAATCAAGGCCCTGATGATCCCCTTTACTGGTAAATGACACCAATGACCGAAGAACAAATGTGACATGGAGATAATATACATGTGCATACATTGTTACGTCTTCTCATTCATAGCATCATTTAAGAACGGATCAATTTGCAGCATGGACCACACATGCCCGTTTCGGGTACTTAACCCTCGCCAGTGATCCTCAATCCAAACAATGAAATATGGTCAAACACTGTGATGCTATGAAACAAAAAAAGCGAAAGAATTTATGGAATTCGATACTACAGGACCCACTTTTCAGAAATTTCGAAAATTTGGAATGTGTTTTCAGAAATGATCAACTGAAGTTATTGGACTTGGCTACATGTTCCCTCGGGGACTCCCGATCCACTTGAATTGATCTTTTCTTACGTTCAGATCACTTTTGTACTCTTGGCTTTCAATGAAAAACTGAAAATATATGTTTCAAATACAATGTTCCATATTACTTTTAGTGGGATTTTAGAAATATGCATTTTTTATAGGAACGTGTTTATGGTACGAGTCGTTATCATGTGTAGCCTGTGAGTGTGACGTCACTGGATCGACCAATCAAAGATGTCCTTCTAGTGGCAATTGTAGTTGCAAATCTGGATTTGAGGGTAAGAAATGTAACCTAAGACACTGTGCTATGACACAGTGGTCTGCTTGGACAACATGCGAATGTGGACCGGGAAAGACGAAAACACGCCATCGCTCTATTCAACACACAAGTTATGGAGCTGGAAGGCCATGCGGACAGACCTCACAAACCGAGGATTGTAACATACAATGTGTATGCAATCACGGAGACTGGGGAGATTTCTGCGAAAAACAAAATTGTTTAGTGTCGTCATGGGGAGCTTGGGAGGGGTGTCCCTATCAGGAACGTCATGCTTGTGACAAAGCACCTGTGATTAATCATGTATACCGACGAAGGCACGTGACACGGAGAAATAACAACCTAGGACACGCATGTCCGTCACTACAGGATAGGAAGGCATGTCCTGTACCAAAGTGTAAACACAGTTATTCTCCCTTTGGTTGATCATTTAATACTGGACTTTTCTTGATTAGAGTCAATGCTTTCTTTATACAATTGTTTTCAGGAACAATGCACGATCTTTCGAATCGTGATATCCTTGATGCACCATCTTAATTCTGTTTTATTCAAGATGAATCTGTGTTTCTCAAGTAAAAGTTTTTAGATCATTTATATTGTATAATTTTATCATTTATTACATTCCTCAAACCGTCATTTTGGTATCGAATAAACATCAAAGAAGTATCTAACAGTTATTCAGTATGTATTTCAAATACATTGGATATGATGCTACAGGACCCACGTTATAGAAATAAGATAATAGGTATTTCGTTGGTGCTGTGTTATTCGACATTTTTCATCGCGACGAACTTCGCACTACGAACTTTGTATTTCGCACTTCGAACATTGAAGAAAAAGTGGCGTAGCTGTGTTTCGCATATGAACTCATAAGCGGAGTCAAGTATGCTCAATGGAATGATATATTTGACTTTCTGTACAACTGGCCTGCTTTTTTGGCAACCAACTTATGAAATTAAAGTGCGAAGTTCGTACATGTAGTGCGAAGTGCGAAGTTCGTCACGGTGAAAAAAATCTAATTTATAACCTTCTGTTTGGCCGATTTTTCTTTCCTCCAGAGAATATGTTCCGCTGTTTTCATTCTATCTTTAAGAAATGTTCTATTTCATGTATTTTTTCAGGAATTTGTATGCCTATTGGTTATGAATTTTGATTCTGGATTTATACTTGACTTTACTAATGAGTCTAATCCAATAGAAATAAAAGGCCATTGTGTTGCAAATATGGACTATCTTCCCATCGTTAAACAAATCAAAGTTTTGTTGTATAAACATGTATCAAGCGTATCCGTCATGATTACATATGCAGGCAGTGCTTCTTGTGTTACTCTACGTCTACGAAGGACACATTATGGTATCATGTTCCAAAGATAACAGGATTTGATTCTTCTTCTTCTGGTCACTTGCTCTCTTCACCGTTGGGACTTTTTTTCTGCGAGGTATATATAATACAGTACTAACTAGTACATTACAAACATGTCGCAAAGAATATTTTGTGCTGTATGCAGGGATATGGTCATTATCCATATTTGTCATTTTTACCACTGTTCATGTGTCACTGCTGGTGGACAAATTGTCCCCGAGGGCACTTGTCGGGCAGTCTTTAGCTTAAATGGATAGAACTCAAGAGACCTACAAAGTAGCTGGGGCGACGTCCACTATAAAAATGCCCCAACCTGTTGCGTTATGGACACATACGCAACAGGTAACTTAGGTGTCCCTAGAATTTGTTTACATGACATTAGAGATGAAACATTTGTAGTAAGTAACAACCATGACTTTTGGTATAAACATGCAGATGTGTATATTAAAATCAAGCCCTGTAAGATTGAAGTGGTCGATATACTAAAAGAGCACCAATTTTCATCAAGCGATTGCTCAATTTCGAAATGCGGCACGAAGAACTGCAAAACTTGTAACATCTTAATAACAGACACTTCATTCTCAAGTAATCTCACAAAACAAACATTTAACACGTATAGTTTTGAAAACCTAAACTGTAAGACATCTAATATTGTGTACGGAAAAGAGTGCTCACTTTGTGGATTGATTTATGTGGTTGAAACCAAAGGTCAGCTCCGAACCAGAATGTCAGGACACCGGTCAAAAATAAATAATAAAGTCAGTCAACACCTTTATCGATATTTTGAACAGGCCGATCATTCTGTTTTATCTATAACAGGCAGAATCCTGGAGAAAATATATCACCCCACAAACAATCCCAATTTGAGCACACCTTTCCGTCGCAACAGAGAAGAGTTCTGGATAAAGAATCTTAACACTGCAGCGCCCTATGGGTGCAACGATAATATCAGCAGCGTGGGAAACTTAACAAGTCCCGGTTGTCAATCGGTAAATGTGACTAGCTTATTCAACAGACCACAAAGAAGACCTCGAAGTCATGGCATTTGTAAATATAATAGGCCTGAGATACATAGTTTCTTCTTCGATGACTTTGTTCTATTTTTAAATGAGCCTCTAGGCCTGCATTATATTCGTACCAATTATATTCTGTTCCTTTACGGAAGTTACAAATGTACACGAAATCTACGAATATACGAAGGACCTCACATATACCGATACACGTTCTCCAGAATACAGACTATAAGGAGTCATCTTTGATATTTCTACTTTTCGTTTATTTTAAGCAGTTAGGTCAGATAAATCAGAGGAGAAAACAAACAGTCCTTTCATTAAAGTAAGATTTGCAAAAAAGGTATTGATAATTTGAATCTTGGTCAAATTTTGAATCACAAAACTGTCACAGAAAAAATCCCACCATAATTCAAAAGAAAAGAAACTCCTTGTATTTCCTATAGCTACACACCAATAGTTGCATCTAAAATTTATAATTACAAACGATTCTTGCAGTGTATTGATTTAAGTAATCGCTCACTACATCCACTTCCTTGCGAATGTTCTTCATCGGATTTCAACTACTCTCCTTGTTGACACGTTATTACTGGTGACCTTAGTATAGTCAAGAACGACAAGTTGAGAGAATTGTTAAAAGGGTCCTAAATACAGAGAAAGTATGTCCTTTACATGGAACCAAATTTCAAAATTATCATGGACTCTCGTGAGGAATATGCAAGACGTTGGGCAAAGAAAGAGGATGTACAGCTCGACACCCTTTCCGAATGGATAAAATCCATCAGAGGGTTACTTTTATCTAGAATTAACCGAACACCAGATTCGAGTCTATATTCAAAAACCCTAATGTTATCACAGAGCTTACCTACCTCCAAGAACATTATGTCATCACAGGACAAAGCCTCAAATGATTACACATTTACTTGCAAAAAGTACTATTTCGACAGTCTAGTTAAAGAGTTGGGTTTAAATTCGACACTTGGAAATCCCTCTTACATCCCAACAAACCTTTCTGCCTCTGGCTTCCACACTAACTATTAAATTTAGATTTACCATACTTATACTGCATACCTAAAATGCATAAGAATCCGTACAAACAACGCTTCATCGCTGGTTCCTCAAAATGCTCTACCAAATCTGTATCGATCTTACTCACCAAAGTTTTATCTGAAATCAAATCTGGGCTTCAAAAATATTGTTCGACAATATATTCTCGCAGTGGTATCAACTAGATGTGGATTTTAAAGAATTCGAAGGAACTTTTAGAACATCTGAAATCCACACATTTTAGTAGAGTCCATTCGATCAAATCCTTTGATTTTTCGACACTTTACACTACAATTCCATATTCTAAAATGAAAGAAATACTCGCAAAAATTATAAGTAATGCGTTTACAAGTAAGAACGGTAATCGCAAATACAAATTTATTGTTGTGAACTATGACAAAACCTGCTTTGTAAAAGAAAAGTCCGATTCTGAAAATAAGTACACTGAAACAGATATTATTCAGATGTTAAACTTTTTGATCGACAACATTTTTGTGGTGTTTGGAGGAAAGGTTTTCCAGCAAATTGTCGGAATTCCAATGGGGACCAATTGTGCCCCTCTCCTTGCCGACATTTCATTCAATCTTTGGTCTCTGATGGGAAAAGATACTTAGCTTCTGAATTCAACTTCACTTACAGATACATAGACCATGTGTTATCCATCAATAATCCAAAATTCACGGATTTCCTGAGCAGTATCTATCCTTCAGAGCTTGAAGTCAAAGAAACTACAGAGACAAATAGTTCAGCATCCTATTTGGACATAATGTTGTCCTACGACACTGATGGTCACAGGAACACCTCACTCTATGACAAACGTGATGACTTCAATTTCAGCATTACAAACTTTCCTTTTCTGAGTAGCAACATCCCTTCATCGCCAGCTTATGGCGTGTTCATATCTCAGTTGATACGCTTTGCAAGAGCAAGTACCAAATATGCTTACTCTTCTTCGGTACTTGCTCTGGCATAGCGTATCAATTGATATATTAACACACCATAAGCAGGCGATGAAGGGATGTTGCTATTCAGAAAAGGAAAGTTTGTGATGCTGAAATTGAAGTCGTCACGTTTGTCTTAGAGCGAGGTGTTCATGTGACCAGTAAGTGAAGTTGAAGTCAGAAGTTAAGTATCTGTTCCCTTCAGAGACCAAAGATTGAACGAATTCAGCTTCATACGAGTAAAGGAAAATGTCGGCAAGAAGTGGGGCACAATTGGTCCCCATTGGAATCCGACAACTTGCTGGAAGACCTCCAAACACCACAAAAATGTTGTCGAGCAGAAAGTTTAACATCTGAATTATATCTTTTTCAGTGTGCCTTTTTTTCAGAACTAGACTTTTCTTTTATAAAGTAGATTTTGTCATAGATAACAACAAAAAATTTGTATTTGCGATTGCCGTTCTTGCTTGTAAACGCATTACTTATAATTTTTGCGAGTCTTTCTTACAATTTAGAATGTTGGATTGTAGTGTAAAGTGTCGTAAAATCAAAAGCTTCGATCGAATGGACTCTACAAAAATGAGTGGATTTCAGATGTTCTAAAAGTTCCTTCGAATTCTTTAAATTCAAATTTTTTAACTTCGAGTTCATATCTAAAGAAAATCTATGTTCAAAATAGCATTGAAGGGATGGTGCTAAGATGTTAACCTCCTTTTATTTCGAAGATATTTTTGAATGGAATGACTATTGTCCGAAATAGCAAAACAATATATATGATGTCAAATCGATAAAGGGCCAAAACGAAGGTAGGTTACATGTATGATGGAGATTATCATCTTTTCTTGCATTGGATGTGTAACGTTATTGGTGAGATTTATGGCAATAACTAATGCGGCGCATTTTAACAGTGCCACCTACAGTGAATTATGCAATGTCTTCCGTCATTGCACTGGAGATGATCAGTTACCCTTCGTGGTTTCTGTGGACCTTATTTCTTTGCGGTTTGAAAGTTCTATTCTCTCCAAATTCATACGTCTTTCCGTGCTAAATAACCATGTCGTATATCCCGATTTCGGTTTTGGAATCTGGGTTTCTGCTTTTGTGTTTGACTAGGCCTCCATTGACTGATTGAGATATTTAAAGGTACCATCCATGTGTTTTGCGGTTTTATAGTTTGCAGTTCCATATGTTATTCGGAATTCTATCTCGTGAAAGAAAAAGTGTACGTACGAAATGCGTTAAAATTCCTAAGTCGCACTTATATACACTAGACATTAGTCTAAGATTTAAAAGTTTTAAAACTCTACTCAATATTTGTTTTCAATCATTATTTTAAATGAGATCAGGGAAGAAAATGAAATTGCATTGATTGTTCATTTCCTATCTAGATATGAGGGCTGATTGATATGCTTTGAGCCTTGTATTGATAGATTCGAATTTTATCATACATTTTGCATTATTTTTCTACACACTCCCCATCAATATCTATACACTTTTGCCACCGGTATTTAATGGCCTCAGTACCACTTTTAAAGAACTGTTTATCTGGACTGGTCAAGAAGTCATCCATTGCATGTATGATTTCATCGTCGGAATGAAAGTGACTGTCAGAAATGGCTGCTTTCAGTTCAGTTTTGGGAATAGATGGAAGTCTGATGAAGCAAGATCATGTGAATAAGGCGGATGTTTAAGCAAATAATAGCCACAATCATAAATGGCAGTTATGGCAGTAGCAGACTTGAAAAGGAGAATTTTCCTGATGGAACAAAAAAAAACCCTTAACTAGTGAGCTTTCCGCGGTGCTCAAGTTTAATATTTTCGAATAACTGTAACTGCATCCCAGAAAACCGAGGCTCACAATGTATCAATCAGCCCTTGTATGATAGACAGTAAAACATAGTTAACGTGTCCAAAACTTGAGGATTCATTCAGAGTACAAGAAAATTATAAGGAGGAAAACTAACTGAAAAGGATAACATTGTCATCTAGGAAAATGCTTATTCAGAGGTACTATCTTTTATTATTATTTACATAAATACAAGGGTACCTTCAATTTTTATGTCAGACGTTGTTATGTTAATTTGCATTCTTCTTAATCCTGTGTATCATTTGTAATCCTTTACATTGTAGACTATGCCGGGTAACATTTTTGATGTCTTTAGCACTAGTTGCTTTCTCTGCTCCGAAATACAATATATTGGAAAAATGTCCTCAAAGCGATACATCATTGTTGCAAGCCAAGAAACGGTTTGGAACTTGTACTAACCCGTTTGAAACCTACCATTGCCTCCCTACGACAGATGGATCCTACATGGAATTATGTCTTCAAGTATTTTATGTTGAATCAGGTATTAAGAGATAAATTACAGAATCGCACATTTTTTTTTTTACATTTCAATTCTCCATTTTGAGTACAAGCAATTTCATTTTCTAATCTTTACAAATCCAAATATTTTTTAAATAATTGCGTGTTATGCAAACCAATGAAAGTCTAACATGTGCTACCTAACATTATTTCAAATGACCCCGTTTTATGTTTAACGTCTTCAAATTCAATAGCATCATTTAAGAACAGATAAACTTTCAACATGGACCAGAATTGCACGTTTCGGGTACTTAATCCTCGTCATTGATCCTCAATCTAAACAATGGAATATTACCAAGGAGTGTGAAAATTATTATGTCCAAAAACTTACCGAAAGACGAAGCAGGATGGATGGGAAATGATACTACAGGACCAACGTTTTAGAAATTTCAAGAAATTTTGACAACAGAAATTTTCAAATGCGTTGAAGAGACGATCAGCCGAAGTTGATCGAACTTGGCTACATGTGCCCTCGGGGACTCCTGGTTCACAAGCAGTGACGCGCACCAAGTGGTACAAATGTTAAACGTCTTCAAATTCAATAGCATCATTTAAGAACAGATAAACTTTCAATCTTATTCTATTTTATCTCGCCAATCAAATATATAGTTATCTCATTTTGTGTAATAAAGCCCAATATTTCGACCTGTGTTATTTTACATCTGAGCTATCTGTATCGATCTTACTCAACAAAGTTTTATCTGAAATCAAATCTGAACTTCAAAAATATTGGTCGACAGTATATTCCCGTAGCGGTATCAACCAGATGTGGATTTTAAAGAATTCGAAATTTTTCGAACATCTGAAATCCACTCATTTTAGTAGAGTCCATTCGATCAAATCCTTAGATTTTTCGACACTTAACACTACAATCCCACATTCTAAATTGAAAGAAAGACTCGCAAAAATTATTAGTAATGCGTTTACAAGCAAGAACGGCAATCGGAAATACAAATTTACTGTTGTTAACTATGACAAAACCTACTTTGTAAAAGAAAAGTCCGACTCTGAAAACAAGTACACTGAAACAGATATTATTCAGATGTTTAACTTTCTGATTGACAACATTTTAGTGGTTTCGGAGAAAAGGTCTTCCAGGAAATTGTCGGAATTCCAATGGGGACCAATTGTGCCCCACTCCTTGCCGAGATTTTTCTTTACTCGTACGAAGCTTACTTCATTCAATCTTTGGTCTCTGAAGGGAAAAGATACTTAGCCTCTGACTTCAACTTCACATACAGATTCATAGACGATATGTTGTCAATCAATAATCCAAAATTCTCGGATTACCACAGCAGAATCTATCCTTCGGAACTTGAAGTCAAAGAAACTACAATGACAAATAATTGAACATCCTATTTGGACATTATGTTGTCCTTGGACACTGATGGTCACATGAACACCTCACTCTATGACAAACGTGATGACGTCAATTTCAGCATCACAAACTTTCCTTTTCTAAGTAGCAACATCCCTTCATCGCCTGCTTATGGCGTGTTCATATCTCAGTTGATACGCTATGTCGGAGCAAGTACTTAATAAACAGATTTTAGTCTTAGGGCTAGGCGTCTTTCAGATAAGCTTCTCAGTCAGAGAAACGTTTCTGACCGACAAGGTACCATCGTCACTGAGGAAGTTCTTCGGTCGATATAGGGAACTCGTCATACACTATGATGTCCCACTCTCTAGAATGGTGGATGATATTCTGTCATAGACCATTTGTTCCGTCTAACCAAAGATTATACTTTATATCTTTCAAAATGGAAGTAAACGGATGTGACACTTTTACCGAATTGAAGCGACGGTGTTGCGTGCAAGCAGGAGATGCTGACTCTTCCTGGGCACCTGGTCTCACTTCCATATCGCGAGCTCGCTTCTTTTGATGTGGTGGAGGTTTTTGTTTGTTTGCTTTGGTTCCTGTTTGCCCTGATTTTATATACCTTCGGTTTATGATTTTATGAATTATCGATTTTGTGCTGTAAATAGGACATAATGCAAATGTGTCACTTTCTCATCCTATTTTATGCAGTCTTTTACAGACATTTTTATTTACAACATGCTAAAGAATTAAGTCGCAAGATTAATATCTACTATGGGGTATAGGTACGCATTGTGTAAATTTGTGTTTTTGTATACGTTTTTTTACAGAATAACTTCCACTCTTTGACAAAATTACATTGTTTAGATTGAGTATCACTGACGAAGGTTAAGTAACAGAAACGTGCATGTCTTGTCCATGCTGCAAAATTATCTGATCTTAAATGATGTTATTGAAGTAGACGATTAACGTTTAAAAAATTACCTTAACCTTTCTGAAATAATCCGGAGGGACCTTTATACAAAAATTCAAATCCTGTATTTTCTTTTAGAGTGATAAGAAATCATGCATGACCTATATCAAAATCCGTTAATTTGTAATATGTAATCTTGACCTTTCATCCGTCTAACAGCTGGTACCCAAAACAAGGTATGTGTTGATTATGATCAAACATTTACAATTATCGGCATCCAAATGATACACTCGTTTATCCACCAGAAATTACGTGCAAGCCCTCCCCCGTCATCCTTTAAGGATACAAAAAATTCCCTTTTTCTTAATAACCTGGACAAATATTTGTTCTTAAGGACTTAATTTAAAATTTTGTAATTCATAATTAATTAAAATATTCCATAAAGGCTTAAGGAGATATTATCTTAGACGGCCGCAGCAGCGAACACATGATCCAAAATTACTTTTTTTTATATAATTAAAGACTTTGAATGCAAAACTGCACATGACACTAAAAATGTTTTTCCATAATTGTCATTGACATGGATGCTCATGAAAAAAATACATGTCGACTAGAAAAGATTGCAAAATAACCTGATATTTAAACGAAAAAGTCGAAATAATGATCAATCACGTGGAAAATATAAGAAATTCAGAGGACAATGTCTGTTCGTGATTATAGCCAGAATACATACTAGGTACATCTTATGGACATGAATACTATTATTACTATATTTTTAGATATTCTTGACCCCCCGAAAATAAATTTCTTTAATTATTTAAAATAGATGACAAATATGGGAAAAACCATATCCCTATTCAGAAGTACAAAATCGTTAATCGAAAAATCATCAAACCAAGGACATACAAAACCAGGATTAAACCAGAACTAAGGCAAAGAATCATCCATGTGAAGGAGTGAGATCAGGTGCCGAGGAAGAGTGAGAATCTCCTGTTTGCATGCAACACCCGCCACTTCAATTCGGAAGAAAGGTCACAATCGGTAACTCCTACGAAGAAGGACAAACGTATAGAATGGTATGTCATGGCATAAAAGGTCTACGTCAGAATATCATTTGTGACTCTAGGTCATTCATTTATGACTCTAGACACTGGGCTTGGTACTTGACCAATCTACAGTCTTGTACCAGCGCATCCTTACCACTTGCACGCTGACTGACTGTGACGACGGGACTTCATGACAGGCCCTGTCCAAACCTCTTTAGAGAAGACAGGGCCCCTACCACCTGTCCTCTCTGAATGTCAGTCGGACTCCTCGGGTGATAACATACATTAGCTCGCTACAGCCGGCAGAGCACAGGTTGTATTACGCATGCCCTCTTTTTATATCCATTTACATATTCATCTGTGTTGCTTGGGCCCCTGCGTTTTGCGGTCTTGTTTGTGTGTGGTCATCTGACAGTGAGGAGGTTGTTTTACACCACAATTGTACGTTCTTCGAGACCTCTGGGTAATCGGAATAGTGGGAGGGTTGTGTGCACGTAATCCAGGATAACCACACCGTCTGCTACTGACGTGGCAGATGGCCGTCCCAAGTCGGCACAGTTTACCCATTTGTCTCGTTGGTTTATGTGTAGTCATTTGTGTTTTATGTTTTTCTGTGATTTGACGTTCCTTGTACTACTGCGTCTCTTTCTGTGCGTGTCTTTTTTTCTGTTTTACAGTGGGTGTTTTGGGAGGTTAGTGTTGGTGCTGCAACTAGGTGTTGTTGCAGATCCCCTCCTTTCTTCTAGACAGGGGCGTCATAGTGTGCTACCATGTCCCCGCATCGACCATAAAACTCTCTCAGTGACGATGTTAATCGGTCACAAATGTATCCTTGACTGAGAAGCTTAAATGAAAGCCGTCTAGCTCTTAGAACAAAATCTGAGTTTTTAGAGCTTGCCCGAGCATAACGTATTAATTGAGAAATGAAAACGTCATATGCTGGTTATCACTGAATGTTGCTACTCAGAAAAGGATAATTTGTGATACTGAAATTAAAGTCGTCACGTTTGTCATAGAGTTAGGTGTTCATATTACCATGGGTATTAAAAGACAACATGATATCCAAATAGGACGCTGATTTATTGGTATCTGTCGTTTCTTTAACTTTAAGCTCAACGGGATAGATTACGCCGCGGTAATTTGCAGATTTTGGATTATTGATGGACAGTACGTGAAGTTGTAGTTAAGAGCTAACTTTTTATGCCCCCGGAATCAAAGATTCGGGGGCATATAGTTTTTGGCCTGTCCGTCTGTTTGTCTGTTTGTCTGTTTATCTGTTTGTCTGTTTGTCTGTCTGTTTGTCCGAAAAACTTTAACATTGGACATAACTTTTGAATGGGAAGTGATAGGGCTTTCATATCTCACATGTTTATTCCTTGTGACAAGACCTTTCCATTGATACCACCTCGTGACCTTGACCTTGACCTTTGACCTACTTTTCAAAAACTTTAACATTGGGCATAACTTTTGAATGGGAAGTGATAGGGCTTTCATATTTCACATGTTTATTCCTTGTGACAAGACCTTTCCATTGATACCAACCTTTTTGACCTCGTGACCTTGACCTTGACCTTTGACCTACTTTTCAAAAACTTTAACATTGGGCATAACTTTTAAATGGGAAGTGATAGGGCTTTCATATTTCACAGGTGTATTCCTTGTGACAAGACCTTTCCATTGATATCAAAAGTTTTGACCTCGTGACCTTGACCTTTGACCTTTTAACCCAGTGACCTCATATACATGTACTTAACAGAAAATAGTGTTCATACTAATAAAGATGCCACCGGGGGCATTCGTGTATCACAAACACAGGCTTTATTCTCTCTGTTTTTTTTTAATGTTTGATAATAAGATGTATGATTTTTAACAAGGCTCACCAAATTATTTTACAGGATGTCCTTATTTAAGCATTATTGGACGTGACGTTTTTACCCATGGGGGATTCAATTGCACAGACATGAATGGACTTTGTCCAAACACAACATATCTCTCTTGGGATACGTATAAATGTAAGATAAATAGATATTAAATTATTAATTTGGAAACTATGGTGAGGGTCTTTAACAAGATATACGATAAAAAATATTCGATACGGAAGAATTGTTAGTTTGTTTAATCTGACTTATATTATCAAAGCATTAATTATTGAAGTTAATAATTTTTAATAAAATTAATAAGAGCAGATGGTGTTTTGCAAAATAAAGATTATTCTTAATATTTATTTTGTTCTACCTAAAGGCTCACACAATTATCACAGCTTCACATCAGGCTTGCAGCTTATCTCTTTTCCAAAGGCATGCTATTTGACACAATATGGAGTTCAATTGACATAAATGACTGAAACGTTTCTTTATTGTCTTGAGTAATTTCTGTTTAAAATTTCACGAAATTTAATGATTTTTTTGCACTCTATACAATCGAGGAGAATTCATTATCTGCAACATAAAGAATTGAAGATTCTGTTGCAGTAATCAAAGCAAAACCTCCCTTAGGCCATTTCTTGTTGTTATTCTGTTGTGCGTATTTTTTATACTTGAAAAGGTACAAGAAAGCTAGGGAGAAAAACAAACAAGCATATAAAAGGAAATTGCAAATTCATATTTTGTAAACATGCGCAATCTGACAGAAATTTATTTCATTTGATTTAAGGAAATTATAGTCAACAAAAGAATAATAGATAATGCAATAATGATTATACCTTACATCATTGCGGTACTTTTACATTTCTACATGGAAGAATATAATCTGACAATTCCTTTTCATATTTCTTCTGTAGAAAACATATTCAAAATATGCTATGTTTCATTTTGTTTTGTTTTATAACTTTGGGTTCAAAACCTACGCAAAACAGAAACTTACAAAGAATGGTCCTATATGACAATACAGAGTAGACAGGCATTGAATGAGGCGCAAAATGGTAATGAATACCAAATCAGAAATCTAATCACCATACAGAACAAATTACAGATATACCAATGAAACCAACAAAGGAGGGGATCTCCAACAACACCAGGTTGCAATACCTACAGCAAAACCCAAAAACAACCAATACAAAAACACAAAGCATGCAAGCATAGAAAGAGACGCATAAGGGACAAGGAACGTCAACGCACAACACAAACGACCAAAGGACAATTACTGTCGTCTTAGGGCAATCATATGCCACCTAAGTAGCAAATGGTCTCACTATCAGGATTAAGTAGCCACAACCGTCTTACCGACCTCGAAGGACTCTCAATTGTTATGTATAATATATACAAAGCTGCAAAATGCATGTACCGGAATCAAACAGAGATGAAAGTGTTAATTGTTTTAATAATCGGATGTTCTGAAAATGCATATGTTCTGTCGCGTGGAGAAAGCCAATGCAATGAGTAAAATTATCATTAACGAAGGACAGAAATTCAGAGAGGACGGGTGATTAGGCACTGCATTCTTTAACGAGTTTAGAAGGGTATGTTTTGCCATAGGACTTCAGTCAGAGAGCAATTCTTAAGAATAAGCTGGTACCAGGCTGTAGATTGGCCAAGTGCTATGCCGAGTGCCTTTCTCGTTACAGCAGAATCATACCAACGGAATGAAAGGCGTTTGATGATTCTGTCGCATTTGTGATGGAAATTCTGTTTTCCTTTGATAATTGAAGGACTTCTTTTATGTCATCATAATAGGCAGGCTATGAAATTCTCAAATATAATCTGATGATTATAGGATCGAATTTCAAATTGGATGTAAGGTGTATCGATAAAAATGTATTTCTAAAAAGCTGCTCTCTCGAGTGAATATTGAATTTCTGATACATATTGTCAATGAGCTTCCCTTTCATGAGTAGCAACATTCCGTCTTCTCCTGCTTATGACGTTTTTGTCTCTCAATTGATACGGTATACCAGAGCATGTTCCAAATATGAATATTTCTAATTAGAGTCAGTCGGCTTGTAAGTAAGCTACAGTTCAGGGCTATAATACACAACGGCTGGAATCATCATTGAGGAAGTTCTCTTCGGTCGCAACGGGGATTCAATAAAACATATCAGATTCCCCTTTTCAGTATGATCATTGACATTTCGGATGATGATTGAATGGTCATCACCATCACAAAAAAGAAATACCTGACATGTACACCAAATCATACATAGAGACAATAGCCGAATTCGACAAGTTTCCATGGAACTGTTCCGACGGTCTCCCCGGGCACCTAGTCTCACTTGAATTTGAAGACTTTTAACATTCGGAATGTTGTCCATTTCGAGGTTCGAAACCGTTCAAATTGGAATTCTCCTTATTTTTTACCTTGCCTACTCGACTCTGAGATTTAATGACTGATAGATACTTCTTTTATGTTTATCGAATGGTTCTATGGCGATCAGGTTAACCCTGAACAACCACTCTGATTGTTTTTTTTATGAACATGAAAGAAAAATAACCTATCTACAGCCTTGTAGCAGCGTATTCTTAAGATTCTTCAAACTTAATTTGATGTTTCTCAATTCTTTGTCAAAAAGCCGTAAAGATTCCAAACAAATTGAAAATGAGAAACCAAATCAAAGAAAGTGACCCAGCCATATAATATTTCATTACGAGGTTTTCAATGGTCTGTTGTTGTTCTTAACGAGAAACATGCTTTCTATTGTCAGATTCGGGATGTTATCCATTTACTTATACGCCGTAAGTAGAACTATATCATTCTGTAATTCCTGGTTTGAGATTAAAACAAGTTAAAGATAGAAAATTATATTTTGATAAAAGAGATAAATGTTGTTTAATTTCAACGCAATATATTTGGACGAGCATGACTCTCAATGAGCTATATTTGGTGTGACATATCATGTTTATATTACCAGAAATGAAATTTTAAAGCAAAGTATCAAAGAATTTTAAATGCATTCCTTCATTTTATAGATCAAAGGAAATCACGACTTCAATATATCCTGATAGTAAGTTTGTTTGATGTCTGTAAACAAATTTTAAATTATCTATATATTTTATATCAGTAGCAAATAGTGGTTTTTTTTTTAAATTGTGCTTACATAGAACCTGCAAGAATTAGAAATTATATCCAGGAGCAGGTTCAGTCGAATCATACAATTTTGAGAAATAGTATCAAAAGTGTGAGGAAAAAGTAATCAATTTTAGAAAAATTATAGGATTTCTGTTATTCATCTCATTTTGGAAGCTAAACACTCACCGATACATTACAAAGCATATTAAGAGAAATCGTGATCAAACGAAAATGATTTTTGCAATGAAATTCTCCGTATACCGTATATCAAGGATGTCATTTGGCTTGAGTTTTGACAAAAGTTTCGCTGCCTTTCTGTTGATTTCTTTATATACAATGTAACTGTATATCTATCTTATTCTTCCCTTACGTTTAGATGAAGCTACTCCATTCACTACAAAGTCAACGAATCCACAAGTAGAAAGATTTCTTTTAATTGGTAAGTTCAGGTTACACGTGACTGGGATACTTGTATTATCTACACTCTGTTAGATTTTTCTATTCGGTATATCCAAATAATATTAAGATGAATGTTTTGTTTAAAAAGTGGTAAGACAAAAACTTAACCTTGAATTTAAAAAGATATTGCAATTATATTTTTTGTCCGCTCACAGTTAAAGCAACAGTGACATAAATTAACCAAATCACCCACATAAATCTCACACAGCAGGGAATTTATATTAGTCGAAGAGGACATCATATTTCCCATATTGTAGGCCTTTCAACGACCGCTAGGTTTCGACTCAGAGTAACGACAACTCGTACCCTTAGTGTCAGAAATCGGGACATTTCGAGCTTCTTCATAAACATAATGGGCAAAAATCACTTCGAATCATGAAATTTCTTATTTATTTATCTCTTTTTGGTTGTTGGACAAAGTTGGTATGATTAAGCACAATACTTTGATTTGTTTCATGTACTTAAAACAATAAATGGACAAAGAAAGATAGCACAAATTTGCACATTCGTTTTTAAGACCGAAAAAATTTTTTCCTTGTGGTAAAACATTTCAAGGGAGGTAACTCCTTAATAATTTCTGTAAAACTCGGGGGCCGTTAAACTAAGAAACGAAATGAAAAGAAACGAAATGAAACGAAAAAAAAATATATAAATTTTACCGTTAAATCATTCGTTTACGATCAAATAGTGGTGATATTTTCCCTTGTATTCTCCTACCGTGTGCCGCGGGAACCAGTGCGTATTGTAGTATCTACATTTCAGCTGTGTTTGAAGAAAGGCCATCAAACAAAACTAAATGACAATTTTTAATCTAGTCATACATTTTGTAACTGCGACCGATTTCGTTAAAATTCAACGAGGAGCTCTACGTATATAAATAGGAAAATGATGGCAAAAGGTGTGCAAACGAAAAATAAACATTAAAAATAAAATTGACAGATATACATGTATGTATCTAGATAAATGTCATTGACATAATATTAAAAAAAATACATGAAATGTGTCGATAAGTATGCATAACGAAGACAGCATCAATAGTCATCGGAAACTAGCGAGACAAATAAAAAAAATGATAATAATAAATTAAAAAAATAATAATAAAAAGTATTGGTCGTACAGGCTTACACTGTTAGTTGCAAGACTTCGAGATTTATCCCCTATATGAATTTTAATCAGAACACTTGCCGACGAAGAAGAAAAAAAAACTTCATCTTTTTGTGATTTGTGAGCTGCGCGGACAGTAGATGCTGACGTAATGTTTGCGGACGGCAAATACTGATTTTACGGTGCAAACATCCCATAATGTGTTATAGTATTTGAAAATATTTCAATGTTACAAATCTTCTTATCAAAATGGAATTATTTTGTAATTCAACCCTTTGCTAATTAAAGATGTAGGGCGTAAACCCCCCCCCCCCGTCCTATCCCCTGCGATAAATGATAAAATCTGCGAATATACATGATAGCCATTGTCTTTTTCAAACATTCATTTTGTTATATTTTCTTGTTTCAATACTTTATAGATTTAAAGAACGCTATATACATCTTTATAAGCTTGAATTGAATAAACGTATACTCAAAACATGTCACCTAAACTTGCGAGCGTGGCTCTAGAGTGTGATGGGTTGGGGAGGGGGTAGTCTGAACCACCCCCACCCCATCCGCCGTGATGTTTGCAAAATAGAAGAGACTTTTCCAGATTTTTATTTCAAAATCATAGGTATGACAATAAAGAATTAGCTGAACCTTCATAATAGATAATCGATTACAAACGGTTGGTGATCCGGTGCGATTTTATCGATTATCAATCGGTTACGCAGAATTATGCCCTGTTTACACGAAGGGTTTAATGCGCATTAAATCGAATTTAATGCGCATTAGATTTTTGCTGCGTTCACACTACATATTTAATTCGCATTACTTTAATTCGCATTAGATTTAATGCGCATTAGATTTTGTCGTGTGAACGCAGAGCGAATCTAATTTGCATTAAATCTAGCGCATGCGTATTGGACGTACTTGAATTCTATAGTACGTATACACCACAACTTAGCACTTTTCACTGCCATTGGATCTCAAATCACAGAATAGACCAAATACTAGATCGATTTCATTCATTATAAGCACTGCACTACGTCTTTTGACTTCCGCTCAGTAACGTTACAAACTTTATGACTTCATTTTTCTCTCTTAATGACGCCATTCTTTATTAAGTTTTAGCCCTCCTGGAGAGAATTTACGAAGAGAGAAAAAAAGTGAGAAATCCAATAATTTGGCATACATTCTCACCTTTCTGATTCGAAAATGTACGGTTATCAGTGCAAATGTACCAAAATTTAATGCGCATTAGAATTTGTCGTGTGAACGCAATGCGAACCTTATCAGAATTAAAATCATGCGCATCAAATCTAATGCGAATTAGATTTGATGCGCATTCGTGTGAACAGGGCATTATATCATTTACACTCTGAATGGTGATATTGTACTACAACAATTACTGCAGCACCTCAAATGTGCTTTAATTGATACATTTAAAGACTTAATGTTGAAATACATTTTCTCTGAAAAAGAATCAGGTTTTACTTATTTATATATATTTATTTTCTCAAGGCATATGGGACTCGGTGCCTCTCATTTTAAAGGTACGGTGTCCCTGAACATTAATTAATTTTACAAAATTTTATTATGCAAAATCTTTCTTTTGATATGAAAGTTTACATTTGTATAAATTCAGATTTTCAGACGAATCTAATGCATACATTCGCAGTTATAGCCGTTTGAAAACATCATTTCGAATTTGGGGTGCGAAGCTCTAGTTCATTCCACTGGCGCCACCTACAAGGTATATCGTTTTTACAAGAGATATAATACAAAGGTCGTTACTGCATATTGTCAAATAAAACTTATTGCTCCTTTTTTCCTCAATCTAGACCCTTGGGAATATAATTTACGTTTTCAATTAAATTTATTTATTCAGGGAGACTGTATCTTAAACAAAAAAAAAAAACAAAACAAAAAACAAAACAAAACAAAACAAATAAAAACAAAACGCAAAAAAATAAAAAAATAAAATCGAAAGATTTTTTTAAACCTTTTTTTTTTTCCTACTAGACTGAATTTAAGACTGGATTTGCTATATCTTGGGGTTGTTTAGTTCTTTGGTTATTTTCACCTCTTTGATTATTTTTCAGAGACTTCTGCGTTTTAACAGTCATGGGAAATAAACATACTATACCGACACTGTTAAGTGTTGACCCTTAAAAGATGTAATTTAATTTGACAGAATAGGAGAAGTATCTGGAGGAAGAGGAGGGGATAGAAATATGTAGAAAAAATGTATCTAGCTGTCTCGTAATACATACATCCCACCCCAAAAAAAAAAAACCGCACCGAAATTTGGTTTTTAATGTAAATGGTTATTTGTAAACGAAATGACATCAAAGTATATGTACATTTGTAACGGCTTTCCTGATAATAGATTAACTCTACAAATAATCTAGCTGTAATAGATAAATAAAGGATGTATGAGTACAAAACGCGAAAGAAAAAAAAGAAATATAAATGAATAAAAAATCAAACCCAGTGGTGGAATTAGAGGGGGGAGCACGCCCCCCCCCCCCCCCCCCCCCCCCCCCCCCCCCGTTTCACCAAAAGTTATGATTCAGACTTAATCTCTTTACTTTTTGCTTCGCTCGCCGCACATAATTTTTCATTCGATGTCTCATTTTTTGTCTTCAACTTTGTCATTTGAACGAATCAATATGTCATAAACATAATTATACAAATTTCAAAGCTAAACTATCACTGAGCTTGTCCTAACTTCTAAAAGAGCTCTGTTCGGTCGTCATAACTGTTTTCTCCATTAATGTTTAATGTTACGTATTGCGGGGGGGTCCATCCAACCTTAGTGTCTTGTTTAAGTTATTTTATGGGAACAAAGCAAAAAATGCATGAAATTTTCGAGCGAATGAACATCAACGACCTACATGTATTCTTTAAATTCTACGACGCGTTTGGTCGGCGTAACCTTTTTTCCGTTACGCATCTCGTGTTGAGGCCAGGGAACTTCGTTAGTCGTATCAAAGTATCTTGAGGAGGATCCGGATCCTATTCATGGTATTCCTGGGCTTACAACGATACTTGACAGAAAATGTACCGGCCCTTTCAAATTATTTACAGTGCGCATGTAGGTTGAACTCATGGATACCATTCCCGAACGTATACATGTAAATAATCCGGTTACTTTTCATGCTTGTCTACGTTTTGAATTTCAAATTAAATGATTTCTTTGCCAAAGAAAAAAAAAAAATTTCGTTTCGTTACTTTTCATTTCTTTTCTTGAGCGTTTCACAATTTAAAGGGCCCGTTAAACTCGGTAAATCAAGAGGTGTCCCGGGAACCAAGTGTTTGTCAAATAGTACAGTTTGAATTGTTTCCCTTCTTAAGCAGATTTTATTTAGAATTTGGTATTTAAAATCAATTAATTTTCGAAAATTCGCATGTCTTTATCAATTCAAATTTCTTTAATGCTCTCCAGACACAGATTCAAATGTCGTGATGCACTTTTAAAGGAATATTCTTGGAATTGAAAATTTAGTTGAAAGGTCTACATATTGGGAGTTCGCTTCTTTTCATACAGTCGGGGTTTTTCTTTGTTTGTTTCGATTCTTGTTTTAACCTTGTTTTGTATGCCTTCCGTTTATGATTTTCTGAATTATCGATTTTGTATTATGTATTGAGATATGGTCATTATCTATATTTGTCACTACAGGTTGAAAATTGTGATTATTTAAAGCGCGATAAAATAACGTTGACGTTGGTCATTATTTATGATATATTTAAAAACAAATGTTTAAATACATTTTCTAGGTTTAGTTTCATTCATAATTCTATCAAGTGTGATAACGACGTGCTTCATCAAAAGACTGTAAGTTTCACTTTACATTCATTTAAAACAATGCTACAAATTATTTCATAAACCCAAGTCTGAATTTTATCTGAATGAGGTCCAATTTTACAACAAAATTTGTTCTAATTCCTAAAGGTCAATTAATTATAATAATTTTGAGATTAATTTTCCATTTTTTTCAGATTGAGGATTGTGAGTACTACCATCAATGATGATGATTAAAAGAATCAAACTCTTTTTTGTCAATGCAGTTTTATGAACTCACATTTCAACTAATATTACATGATTACAATCACGTTGTCTGAGGTGAAAGGAAGATTAATCACAGTTTTATCTGTATTTGATGATTTGCGATTTTATAAATATCGAAATAGTGATTTTTGTTAATACTTTCGTCGATATCTGAAATTGTCCTTGAATTTTGGTGAAAGATCATGGCTTTATCAAATCCTATTCTTTGTCATCCTAACAAAGCTGATCCGATCATAAATCACTTAAGCAATCATCATCATCATCATCATCATCATCATCATCATCATCATCATCATCATCATCATCATCCAATACCTGATTGTATCAAAATTTCTTCTTGACATATCACATCTTACTCTTCTCTGTTGTCCTTCTTTGATTCAGTAAAACTCCGATCCATATCTAATTTTTTTTTCATCCATACTCCTTCCAATGAAACTATGATGAAACCATCATTTCAATAGTTTGTCAACCCATATATTTACCTCAAAAGGTTTAAAGTAGTTTTAACACGATTGTATAGAATGTTATGTAAATAGTCTCTGTCTGTTCAAATGAATATAAATTTGAAATGTTTAGTTTATTTTGTTTGTGTTTTCACTTCGTTGCTTGATTTCAACAACGAGGTACATGTGTATCGCCAGAGGTAGGACAATCATTCATGATACATCGTGGGCGTGTAGATAAATGAACTTATTATATTTGTGTTAAATTATGGGAAAAAAACTTTCAATTAGCTGTGTCAATTGTAGTCAATGGATGAAGGCAAGCATAAAACAAAAATAAAAAATCAAAAACCAAAATAATCATAAAGAAATAATAATAAGTGAACATATATAATGATGAATAAATCAAAGTGCACCTAACATTCTATAAAGGAGGAAAAAGGAACCCCAAATGGAGATGAAATCAAGTGAACTGGAAGAGTAAGCATCCCCTGCTTAAGGTATCCGATGTACAATAGGGCATTTTTCGATGCCTGGTAAGGTACTATAAACTATATATTTTCTGAAAGATTATAATGCCCACTGCTCAGAAATAATGATTTTGGGGCCAGAGAACAAAGGGGAATGACTGATTAAGTATTTAAATAGTATATTTTCTCTACATAACATATGCAAAATAACAAAAGTGTACAAGAGTTTTCCCCCTTTGATTTTTAAGCCCTGAGAGTCTTATATCTGTACTCAGTGCATCAATACCTTATAATGCATATAATTTACTATACTTTACAATGGAGATGATTAAAACGCTATGTAAATTGACTCTATTGTACAATGGATACCTTAATAGCAACACTCGTAATTTCACCCCACAGAATGGCTCAGAACCGATGAATGCCATATTTTGGATGGTTCTAACATTGACAAAATTCAACATTTTGACAATTAGATACGCTTTTTTGACATAGTAACTTTCACACTTATTTGTCACATATAGTTTTGGCATATTTCATATATTTTTGGCATATTGCATTGTTTAGATAAGAGGATCACTGACGAGGGTTAAGTACCCGAAACGTGCATGTCTGGTCCATGCTGCCAATTTATCTGTTCTTAAATGATGTTATTCAATTTGAAGACGTTTAACATTGAAAGGTTTTATGATTTAAAAGTCATTTTCTTGAATATTTTCAGTGACAAACTATTACCTGGCAGGATTCTTGTTTATAATTTCGCTCTGCATAAGTTTAATGTTAATATTTCTAATTTATATTTGAACGACGCCGCATTCTTTTTTAGGGGTACTACCTATGAACATGTTTAAGATTAATATCATTTGTTCACTTATGTTCGTCTCGTGAGAGTGTGTTTCTATATTTTTGCTGTCGGGAAATCATCCTTATCATTGTTTTTTTAAGGTTTTGTATGTATATTGACATTGATTTGTAATAAAAAAAAAAAGAACTTTTTGTTTTGTCTTTTTTGTCACTCACTGAGCAATGATAAGACATTATTTGTTGAAATGATCTTATATCTCTGAGTTATTGTTAGAGAAGATTTTATTACGAATGAAGACTGTCAAAATCTTTTTCTAGATGCTTTCCTTATGAACATTCCACGTAAGTTTCATGTTGTCACTCTTTTATTAAAGTATAATGAACAATTTCTGAATATAATGCTTCTTCATTCTCAGAGAAATCAAAACAATATCATTATATGGTAACAGTCTTAAAAAGAGATGTTATTTGCAATCTCATAACCTTTCAGATCAGCCGATCTTCGCAATTTAATATCGACAAACGGTATAACTTAAAGCTTCTGTACGATTAATTCTTAGACACAATTAAAGCTTCTGTACCATTATTTCTTGGACACAAGTATATCCTATATTGCTAATAAGCTTTGTCAATTGGGTGTTCTATTGTGAGTGCTGTTGAAATTATGGCCAGGATCTTCTTTAACTCATTTGTCCTAATCTAATCAATTATATCTATAAGGTTTTTAATTTTCTCTCGATCACAACTAAGTGAGTCATAATATATCCTTCACAAAGACATCGATAAGAATGGAATTTACTATTATTAAATGCGACCAGGTTCGGCAAGAAGGGAGGGGGTTTATAAAACATGCTCTGTTGTACATGTAGCACCAACAGTAGGAAGAAGAGGATCTCCAACAATACTAGGTTGCAACACCCACAGCAAAATCCCAAAACACCATTGCAGAAAACACAGAACAGACACCCGAAGAAAGAGGCACAAAAAGGACAAGGAACACCAACTCGCTCCATAGAAACACGAAACATAAAAGACCACACATAAACCAACGAAACCAATGGGCAACCGGTGACGACTTAGGACGGCAATCTGCAAAGTAAATAGCAGACGGTGTGGTTATCCTGGATTACTTACGCACAACCTTCCCACTATTCCGATTTCCCACAGGTCTCGAAGAACACACAATTATGGTGTAAAACAACCTCCTCACTGTTAGATTACCACACACAAATATAACCGTAAAACACAGGGGTCAAAGCAACACAGATGAACACCGATGACTAGTAAAACACCGAAAACAACACAGATGAACAGTAAAACACCGAAAACAACCAAATGCAGAAGTGTAGAGCGAACAAGATCTAAAGAGCACAAGAACTCAACACGAAAGAAACTAAACACAAAATACTAAATATACACGAGACAACATGTAAGTGGAAACAAATGATGTAAATTTCCATATAACGTACAAACATCGACTTGTCCGGTTGAAAAGGAGTCTCGAATAACGCATACGTGTTATTGTTATATACTCGTATAAACAAAATTGGTCTCCTTTGAAATATTTCAAATAATATCAATTGATTCCGTAAATCAATCATTGAAACGTGATATCTCTGTCATTAGAAACTTTCAAGTACACAAAAAGTGGGCACATATGTTGACTGACAGAGATACAGGCGGATTGCTAAAATGTTTTCTATTAAGGATTGTCTTAGTGGAAAAAAATCGAGGCACATACAATGAAAAAAGACCATGACAAGCATATCTTTAACATTAACCTCCTTATATACATGTATTTACTGATTGCTTTCACCTATTACAGCCTAAGCATCTCTATTGAGGCATTGTAGATACACATTGATACTCAAATTCAATGGCATCATTTAAGAACAAATGAATGTGCAGCATCTGTTCTTAATTAATAATCTAATTCAGCCAGTCGTTACCCCACTAATCAGTGTTCCGCTGTGGTCAGTGCAAGGTAGTCTTGACGGAGTCGCCGAGGGTTCATGTAGCCCATTCCGATCAATCTTTTCTTCTAATGCATTCGACTATTGTTCTCGAAATTTCTGAGAAGAGTGTCCTGCAGCATCATATCCCACCTTTGCCACTGCGTCTTTCGATATTTTGCTTTCATAATTTCACACTCTTTGGCCAGATTACATTGTTTAGATTGAAGATCACTGACGAAGGTTGGGTATCCGAAACGTGCATATCTTGTCTATGCTGCAAATTTATCTGTTCTAAAATGATACTATGAATTTGCACACGTGTAACAATCTTATATTGTTATTGCTCATTTTCAATATTTCATATCATATCGTATTTATTAAAGAATATTTCATTCACATTGCATAAATTGCATGCAAAAAGCTGATAATTCCTTATGTTAGTGCATATTATTGTCAGATTTACAAATAATAAGTTCTTTGTTGCTATCTCCTAAATATGTACTGCGAAAAGAAAGTTCATTTACTGCATTATGTGCTCAATTTTTAGAAACTCTCAATCAGAGTAAAATGGATACAAGTAAGAAGTGTCATTCGATGACAGGTTTGAATACATTGTTATATATGTTATATATTGTTATCTATGTCTTCCGAAATGGAAGTAACCGGATGTGACAATTCTACCGAATTGAAGCGGCGGGTGATGCATGCAAGTAGGAGATGCTTACTCTTCATGGGCACCTGGTCTCACTCCCATTTTGGAAGTTCGCTTCTTTTCATATGGTGGATGTCTTAGTTTGTTTGCTTTGGTTCCTGTTTTATTCTGATTTTGTATGTTTTCGGTTTCTGATTTTCTGAATTATCGATTTTTCGCTGTATACAGGGATATGGTCATTATTCATTTTTGTCATTGTACTTATACATGTACACAAATGAATATCACTTATCTGAACTATGACAATATGGATAATGACCATATATGCGCTCTCTAGTTTGACTTTTGAATTTTGTATATCTACTCGGCGAAGAGTTTGCGGATCGAATTTTCCTGTATGTTCAATTCAGTAGCATTCGTAATATATTCTAGGACAAAACTAGCAGTGGATGTATGGTGCAACGATGTTATATCAGACCCCCTTTGATTTTCTTTTGCGATGAAAAAAGACAGTAATACGACTGTCCAACCCTTAATGCACCAAACATGTGTTTCGGATAGTAAATCCTTATTAGGGGTACTAAATGTGACTTTCAGATACAGCTACATTTATTCAAGTTGCGCCCTCTAGTTTCACTTTTGAACTTTGTGTGCCTACTCAAGGAAAAGTGTGCGGATCGAATTTTCCAGTATGGCCAATTCAGTAGCATTCGTAATAGATTCTAGGACTAAAAGAGCATTGGAGGGATGGAGCTACGATTTCAACCTCCTTTGATTTCAATGACCTATATCACTCTTATTCCCCCTAGAGTATGCTTTGTCGATGCACCAAAAGTGTTTCAAAACATAAAACAGAACTCGTTGAATGACCGTGGCCGTCCTTTTTCTTAAGTTTATTTCTGAATTTCTTTAAATGTCTTGTAAGAGGGCCCTGTAGCATCATATCAAACTCATCTTGCTACGTCTTTTGGTACGTTTTTTGACATTAAAACTTTCAAACTCTTTGGTCATATTACATTGTTTAGATTGGGGATAAAAGACGACGGTTAATTACCCGAAACGTACATGGCTTGCCCATGCTGCTAATCAATCTGTTCTTAATTGATGCTTTTGAATTTGAAGACATTCAACATTTGTTTCTCGTCCATATCCCATAGTTAAAGATGTATACCCTATTTCTTCTAGCAAATTGAGTTGTACTATATTATTTATTTAATGTTTGGTCTTCTTGGAAAAAAGAAACACACTAAACGTTCACTTTTCCCGGGTATTTGAACATAGCATCTATTCACGCGTTTAGCCGTAGAATCTACTATGTTTACACACACAATATTTAAGAAATAACAACTAGCTAGCCATCGTTTATTGTCTAGTTATTCCCCGAGTCGCATGAACCAATCAAATTACCATCGAGCCGCGAAACGGCGAGGTAATAATTTGATTTGTTCATTCGACGAGGGGAATTACAGGATATTAAACCACGGCTAGCTAGTTGTTATTCCTATTCTAAATATTCTAAGTATAACTGACGACAACTGATGTATGTAGCTTTCAGAAAATGAGCGCGTGATAGTATGCGCATCAGAATGCGTGACTGATCATGAATATGTTGGAGAATAGACGGTGAGCTCTATAGCACATAAAGGGAGAAAATCGCAAGTAATATTTGAATTATAAATATACTCATGTCTTAAAAGTTGGTTAGTTTATCACAAGAAGCATTTATTCACCGTTCTAGTAATTAGTCTGGACAGGTTTGAAAGTCTATTAATTACCTACTAAATAATCTGTGAAATACTACACTAAATTAGGTTTAATAATCAATGTCATTATTATTTTAAACTTGTAATAATGGTAATGCGCTTGCAATAACTATTGGGTTTTCCATTTTCGTTGTAAGTATTAGGAGCCAGAAATATTTACAATATATCATCATGATATTTTGACATCTTTGACGATATGGGTGCAAACATTTTGAAATTAACGGTAAGATTATAACTTTGTTTTCTACAAATGCGTTACAACATGCATGTCCAGTATATGCTGCCAATTTGCTTGTTCTTAAATGATGCCATTGAATTTGAAGACGTTTAACATTAAAGAAGATCATTACGACACGTTCTATGAGATATGTATATGTATGTGTTTCCAAACACTTTGATTACCTACCTATTATGAATCTGCCTTAATTTACAGCATTTTTAGCTGCTGGTACTCTGCTTGTTTTCTGTGTATCGGTTATGATAACAATCTGCTGCACAAGAAGAATGTAAGTTCTTAAAAATTCAAGATTCTAAAATAAATAATGATAATTTGTTATTATATCGAAGAATCAATACTGTTCCACAAAATGCATTCTTGCTTCGTTATTCAAATGAATTGCAAATAGATTATGAATGCATTACTTGATATTTTGCTTCATGTTATTAAGTTTTACTGAGTCAACGAAAAACTGGATTGATGCTACGAAATTACCTTAACCGTGAAAAAAAGTAATTTGTTATGTTAAAATGATAAACTTATTTCAATAATATCGCAGTTTACGAGATCGATAACTATCTCTGTAATTCAATAAATTGGCAATGCTCATTATAATTCAAGATTACAGTTGTGTTTAAATTATCTCCATATGGCTTTATACGTATTAGGCAATAATACAATCCTCTTCTTCTCTTTCAGCATTCGTATGGTAGAATTTGAAGAATCCGACCAGGATAGCGAACTTCCTCCGTGAGCCGTACTGGTACAATAATATACAGCGTAGACACAATTGGGTTGTCTGGCTGATATGGACATCCTTCAATTAATGCTGTCTAATGCAAACTTATAAACGAATAATTATGTACTAAACATATATATATATATAACTATTAAGGGTCGTCTTATACAATGTGAAAATATTTATATTTAGACTCGATCACTGCATTTCATCTTGTTCTTACATTTGCGTCAGTTTCCTGTCCGTCACGAATCGTATTAGAGCTTTATCTTTTAAATCTTTCACCGGATCCTATTTATATGTATACGCTGTGTATGCTGTTGGGTTCCTCATCACCCAATGTTTTCACATCACAAAGGGTCATGTGACCAAGGTCAAAGTGAATTAGAACATTAATTTTTTTTTTAATTGTACATGAAATCGTTATCGAGAAACATCTCGTGAACTGTTTACCCGGTCACTTTCACTTACATGTATATCAGCGTGTTATTGATTATGAGTCAAAGGTTTCACGACATCTTTACCCGAAGTAATTCAACCAGGGCAAGGTTCATCAAACATATCTTCGACGTATTTAACTAAAATAAAGTAAAATACTTGATTAGTGTCCTGCTTGTTGAGAATGTGCAACGTCTGAATACATATTTAAACAAGCAGGTCATATTGTTACGGGTGTCTTTTCAAGTATCTAGGACATTCACGTCCTTCATCTTCTCAAAAAATAGATCGAAGAAGAGAGGGGATCACCAACCAGACCTGGTTGCAGTACCAACAACAAAACACCCGAAGCGAAACACAGAGAAGACGAGTACAGCAAAAGACAAAAAAGAGACATGCGACAAAGAAACAATAAACACAAAAGACTACACATAAACCAACGAGACGCATAAGCAATCAATGCAGACTTAGGACGGTCATCTGCTACGCAGGTAACAACTCTCTCACTTCTCAGATAACAAAGAGGTCTCGAAGAAATTACAATTGTGGTGTAAAGCAACCTCCTCACTATTAGATGACCACACACAAAGAAGACCGCAAAACGCAGGGACCATAGCAATGACAAATATGGATAATGACCATATCCCTGTCTACAGTACAAAATCGATAATTCAGAAAATCAGAAACCGAAGGCATACAAAATCAGGATAAAACAGGAACCAAAGCAAACAAAAACAAAAACCTCCACCATATGAAAAGAAGCGAACTCCCGATATGAGAGTGAGACCAGGTGCCCAGGAAGAGTAAGCATCTCCTGCTTGCATGCAACACCCGTCGCTTCAATTCGGTAGAACTGTCACATCCGGTTACTTCCATTTCGGAAGATATAGAGTACAATCTTTGGTTGGATGGTTCAAATGGTCTATGACAGAATATCATCCACCATTCAGGATAGCGGGACATCATAGTGTATGACGAGTTCCCCATATCGACCGTAGAACTTCCTCAGTGACGATGTTAGTCGGTCACAAACATATCCCTGACTGAGAAGCTTATCTGAAAGACGCCTAGCTCTCAGAACAAAATCCGTATATTTGGTACTTGCTCTGGCATAGCGTATCAACTGAGATATGAACACGCCATAAGCAGGCGATGAAGGGATGTTGCTACTCAGAAAAGGAAAGTTCGTAATGCTGAAATTGAAGTCGTCACGTTTGTCATAGAGTGAGGTGTTCATGTGACCATCAGTGTCGTAGGACAACATTATGTCCAAATAGGATGCTGAATTATTTGTCTCTGTAGTTTCTTTGACTTCAAGCTCCGAAGGATAGATACTGCTCAGGTAATCCGCGAATTTTGGATTATTGATGGACAACACATCGTCTATGTATCTGTAAGTGAAGTTGAAGTCAGAAGCTAAGTTTCTTTTCCCTTCAGAGACCAGAGATTGAATGAATTCAGCTTCGTACGAGTAAAGGAAAATGTCGGCAAGGAGTGGAGCACAATTGGTCCCCATTGGAATTCCGACAATTTGCTGGAAGACCTTTCCTCCAAACACAACAAAAATGTTGTCGATCAGAAAGTTTAACATCTGAATAATGTCTGTTTCAGTGTACTTATTTTCAGAATCTGACTTTTCTTTTACAAAGTAGGTTTTGTCATAATTAACAACAATAAATTTGTATTTGCGATTACCGTTCTTACTTGTAAACGCGTTACTTATAATTTTTGCGAGTCTTTCTTTCAATTTAGAATGTGGAATTGTAGTGTAAAGTGTCGAAAAATCAAAGGCTTTGATCGAATGGACTCTACTAAAATGAGTTGATTTCAGATGTTCTAAAAGTTCCTTCGAATTCTTTAAAATCCACATCTGGTTGATACCACTGCGAGAATATACTGTCGAACAATATTTTTGTAGCCCAGATTTGATTTCAGATAAAACTTTGGTGAGTAAGATCGATACAGATTTGGTAGAACATTTTGAGGAACCAGCGATGAAACGTTGTTTGTAAGGATTCTTATGCATTTTAGGTATGCAGTATAAGTATGATAAATCTAAATCTAAATTTGTAGTGTCGAAGCCAAAGGAAGCAAGAGCTGTGGTTATCTATTATTTCAGAGACAGAAAGGTTTGTTGGGGTGTAAGTGGGATTTCCAGGTGTCGAATTTAAACCCAACTCTTTAACTAGACTGTCGAAATAGTACTTTATGCAAGTAAATGTGTAATTATTTGAGGCTTTGTCCGCTGGTGTGATGACATCATGTTCTTGGAGGTAGGTAAGTTCTGTGATAACATCAGGGTCTTTAAATATAGACACGAATCTGGTGTTCACAGTTGATTTTAATCGGTTAATTCTAGATAAAAGTAACCCTCTGATTGATTTTATCCATTCGGAAAGGGTGTCGAGCTGTACATCCTCTTTCTTTGCCCAACGTCTTGCATATTCCTCACAAGAGTCCATGATAATTTTGACATTTTGGTTCCATGTAAAGGACATACTTTCTCTGTATTTGGGACCCTTTTTTAACAATTCTCTCAACTTGTCGTTCTTGACTATACTAAGGTCACCAGTAATAACGTGTCCACAAGGAGAGTAGTTAAAATCCGATGAAGAACATTCGCAGGAAAGTGGATGTAGTGAGGGATTACTTAAATCAATACACTGCAGGAATCGTTTGTAATTGTAAATTTTAGATGCAACTGTTGGTGTATAGCTATAGGAAATACTAGGAGTTTCTTTTCTTTTGAAATATGGTGGGGTTTTTTCTGTGACTGTTTTGTGATTCAAAATTTGACCAAGATTCAAGTTATCAATACCTTTGTTTGCAAATCTTACTTTAATGAAAGGGCGGTTTGTTTTCTCCTCTGATTTATCTGATCTAACTGCTTGAAATAAACGAAAAGTAGAAATGTCCAAGATGACTCCTTGTAGTCTGTATTCTGGGGAACGTGTATCGGTATATGCGAGGTCCTTCGTATAATCGTAGATTTCGTGTAACTTCCGTAAAGGAACAGAGTATAATTTGGTACGAATATAATGCAGGCCTAGAGGCTCATTCAAAAATGGAACCAAGTCATCGAAGGAGAAACTATGTATCTCAGGCCTATTATATTTTCGAATGCCATGACTTCGAGGTCTTGAAAATTCCCATCGTAATTATTTATCTGTAATTTTCACCTGGATTGATAAAAAAAGTTATAGATATATCTCTCGATAGAAGTTTTAATGCCGTTACGGTACTTGATATAGACATGTAACGTGGTTATTTGGTTATAAAAGGTAGTGTTCGTCCATGCCACGTTGTTCATGTTGTAGTTGAACTCTGCACGGACCGTTCTCCTCTCCTTTCCTACGATGGGCAGTTTAAGTATGGAATGGGATTGGATTTTAACTGTTTTATATATCGTAATTGTTTGTATTGTAATAAAGAATTTAAGTGAAGTAATCGTTATCGTTTCATTTCATATGTTTTGTCGTCACATGGCAGGCGCTCAGAATCAAGCTGAGTCCTGTTACAGATGAATAATTTATTATGTAAAGCCTTAGATGAATATACCAAACGATAGTGTAAATTGGAGGAAGTCGAATCTCTGAATGACTGGAAAAACCTTATTTTGATTTTCAGGACATTCGAATAGATAACTTTCCGTAAATTCTTATCTTTTTGAAAATCCAATGTCTGAATCTGAAAAGTATTTTCAATCCAAATTACGTAATTTACATGAAAATTTTTTCTTCGCTCCTGAAGATCCTAATGTCACCAGGCACCAATCTAGTCATGTACCAGAGCATTCTTTAGACTAGTAATCTGACTGACTGTGACGATCGACTCCATGACGGACCCTGTCAAAACATCTTTAGACAGGGTTCCGACCACCTTTTCTCTCTGAATGTCATTCGGACTCGTCGGGTGATAACATACATGAGCTCGCTTCAGCCGGCAGAACACGGACTGAATTACAAACGCCCTTTTTTATTTCCATTTACATATTCATCTGTATTGCTTGGTCCTCTGCGTTTTGTGATCTTGTCTGTGTATGGCCATCTAACAGTGAGTAGGTTGTTTTACACCACAACTGTACGATGTTCGATACCTCTGAGTGATCAGAAAAATGGGGGGTTGTGCGCACATAATCCAGGTAACCACATCGTCTAACGTGGCAGATGGCCGTTCTAATGCGGCGCCGATTTGCCATTTATGCTTGATATTCTATGTGATTGGGCGTTTATTGTACGACTTGCTGCTCGTTCTGTACGTGTCTGCTTTGTATTTTTGTGGTGGGTGTATTGGGGTTTCGCTGTTGGTGCTGCAACCGAGTGTTGTTTGAGATCCACTCCTTTCTTTCATTTGGCAATATATCAATTATTTAACTTTCTTCTTGATTCTGGAATATACAAGCTGATGAAACTCGTTCATAAGTCGTAGGAACCGTTACTGAACTTTTTAAAACCTAAAATCTGTGGCATCGTCTTCCTTAAATAAAAAAAAAATATCAGACAATATTCACTGAGTAATTTATATATAAAAAGTCAATCATTGTTTTATTATCCAGGTGACGTAATCACTATTTATGAATCATTAAGATGTATAAGGAAACGTAGTGTTTGAAAGTCGAAATATATTCCCTTTTTTGATATAATACGTGCTAAAACGTTTTATGAAAATGACTAGAACAATTAAAGTAATTATTTTTATTGAACCATTGACGAATCAAAAAAACAATTAAAGGAAATATTTGCGAAAAACATGTAACTCTCCTTAAACCTCTTAATCAAATTGTCAATTTCGAATAATTGTCACATATTTGCACAAATAAAAACTTGCATGCTTCAAAAGAAAATCCATACGAGTGATATGTCTCTTCGGAACTATGGCTCAACTTCCTTCTAAATTAATGACTTACAATTATCGACATTAGACAAATACGTTAATTGTATCAATGAGTCTCATTCTTTGCAGGGAAATTTTGAATACGTCTCTATTTTAATGCATGCTATTTATACGAAACATTGTGATTGCAACTTCTCAATGGTGAGAATGGCACAAATCATGATAGACAAAATGGACTCGCTATTTTACGCTTATCGATATTTATTGTAATCACTTCAACATGTTCAAATCTATGTAATCTTTTTTTTTTCTTTTATACGCTCGAAAACAAAGATTTCGATGATTATTTGCAGAGGTTGATTTAAACAAGCATGAGTGTCTTCAACGCATTCAAAATTTTCTGTTATCAAAAGTTCTTGGGAATTCTAAAACATGGGTCCTGAAGCATCATATCCTACCCATCCTGCTACGTCTTTCGGTACATTTTTAGACATAATAACTTTCACAATTTTTGGTCATATAATACATTGTTTAGATTAAGTACCCGAAACGTGCATGTCTGGCCCATGCTCCAAATTCAGTTTTGTAAATGATGCTATTGAATTTGAAGACGTTTAACATCCGTATTAGACTTTTTTCATCGTGACGAACTTCACACTTCGAACTTCGTACTTCGCACTTCGAACATTGCAGAAAAGGTGGCGTAGCTGCCGTTCGCGTATAAACTCATAGGCAGAGTCATCTACATTTTGATTAGTATACTCAATGGAATGGTATATGGTATACTTCCTGTACAACTGGCGTGCATTTTTCGGCAACCAATTTATGAAATAAGAGTGCGAAGTTCGAAGTGCAAAGTACAAAGTTCGTCACAGTGAAAAAATCTATTAATAAGATCAATGATTCATACGACGGGGCATATTAGTTGACATTTCATTGATCTAATATGAAATATGTGTATATCAGATCCTACAATAGACAAGTTCTTTGGATAATATTTCCATCAAATTCAACCGTATATACGTGAATGTTTGTATGTTTGTATATTTATAGGAGTTCTTTTTATATTTGATGTTTCATAGGAGTTCTTCGTAAAACTACATAATATAGTATAATTCAAAAGTATGAAAATACGCATTTTCTAAATAACATACATGTAGTATATCGTAATGTTTCGTATCGTACTATGTTCATATACTCCATCATTTAAGTATTTGATTTATTGATTATTATATATGGTTATCAACTGAAGGAATCATTCTCAAATAGGACCAAGTTGCAATGAAAATTGTGAAGCATGTGCAAACGACTGCATAAATTACAAACACCACGCAACATTAAATGTAGAAGATATCACAATAAACACCTAAAAGGAAACCAAAAAAAAAAAAAAACATCATTCCAAGGAATGTTTGTGTCGCCTGCGAAACATAGTGACACTTAGAAATCAGTTTTATATATAGTGTGTGACATCAAATTGTGACAGACAGATGGACTACGGACAAAGTGATCCGTAAGTATTACTATTCTTCGCAGGTGACTTAAAAAACATCAAGCGGGAAGAATGACGAGAAACAAAAAAGGAAGAAAATTCTCAACATTTAAGAAAAAAAAATCTCCTATATGCCATAAACTGTACTGGTCATAGCGGAAGACAACCGCAGGATTGTTAAAAACAACGAACATGAGATAAAAAATGCAAGTGGATCTCAAACAACACCAGGTCACCAGGTTGCAGCACCCACAGCAAAACCACAAGACACCCAATGCAAATGAGTTAAAGAAGATCCTGACGATAATCTCAACAGCACTCACAACAGAGCACCAAACTGAGCACCGACGGACCCCCAGCAAGCCAGAGGTGGGACCAGGTGCCCGGGAAGAGTAAGCATCCCCTGTTGGCTAGCCGCACCCGCCGTCGACGTTCACGTACGGAAATGAAAAGAATATATAAAATAAATTCACTGTCTGAGGCCACGTCTATATAGAAAGTGCTAACAACACAACACAGAAACACCAAACACAAAGGACACACGTGAACCAACGAGACCAATGGGCAGTCGATGACAACTTAGGACGGCCATCTGCGATGGAAAGACGGTGTGATTTTCCTTTAATTTCGATGATATTCTTGCATGAAATGACAAGTTTCCGAAGTTGATGTCAAATTGATAGAAGGCCAAAACAAAGCTTCTTTCAGGCGACGGAGCTTGAATAAGTAAATATTACACTTCAAACATATAGCAACAAGGTAAGCTTAACTGAGTACCATTCACCGTGAGATTGTCTGTTTGATTCCACTATTCAGAAAGAAATTGATTATGTATATCACATGACCGTCCAACAAGGAATAACGATCTGTACGTGGACGGTGAACGACATTGTCAGCTAAAAATGGTAGAAATAAATAACAGATGTTGCTACTAAACTGAAGATGCATACTCCCCATTGGCTCCTGATCTCATCTCGTGCTCCAATTTTGCTTCTTAGCTTTTGTAGAATCGAAATTTATTCTAGGTGGCGCTGTGAAAATCAATTTAAGCGCCGCCTCTGTGTTGCTGTGTTTCTTGATTGTAACTGCAGATTCCATAAGAAATTATCACGATTGGCAGGGTTTAAGATCTATGGAATTACATTTATCAATTGAAGATTTATCGAATTTATTCAGGGTGGCGCTGTTTACAATTATTTTGTCCTTCTTAGGCCAAGCGGGAAAACTTCTGGTAACACTACTATGACAGAAGTTGGGATAGGCTATGAGCTTCTTTTTTTACACCATTTTGCTTTGATATCATACTTGCATTGGATACGTAACATGGTTCTTGTGATGTATCAAATATTAGGACGGCACAATTTGACAGCTCCACCTAAATGCATTCTAAAGTGCCATCCATACTTGCACTGAAGATAATTAATTAGATAAGTCGTTCTTCGTGTGTCATTCTCCCTGTCTGTTTGTCCTTTTTTTTTCTCATGAGAAATTTCTGTAATGTATTTTTTTCAAAAATTCCCAAGCCTTTCGATTGTGATTTTTGGAATAATGGAATCTTGTTTCCAATTTTGTGTCTTACATTCATTCACTCAGATATAGACTTCAAATTGTTCCACATTGATTTTTTCCACTCGGAACATTGCCATTATCATGCAATCCATGCCAACCTGTCAACTTGTTGGCGTGTCGACCTGTGGATTTGTCGACCTGTAAATGTGTCGATCTGGCGGTGTGTCGATCTGTCGGCATGTCAAGATGAGAGAAATTTGAATCAAGGGGCATTTTATAGAACTATTTTTCGTGGAGGTTTTAGCAGAATAAACATACAATTGAATTCATTTAATACGATTGAATTCACTCAATCATTGGTCTCTGAAGGGAAAAGATACTTAGCTTCTGACTTCAGCTTCACTTACAGATACATAGACGATGTGTTGTCCATCAATAATCCAAAATTCGCGGATTACCTGAGCAGTAATTTCTTTGACTTCAGAGCTTGAAGTCAAAGAAACTACTGAGACAAATAATTCAGCATCCTATTTGGACGTAATGTTGTCTTACGACACTGATGATATTCTTGCATGAAATGACAAGTTTCCGAAGTTGATGTCAAATTGATAGAAGGCCAAAACAAAGCTTCTTTCAGGCGACGGAGCTTGAAAAAGTAATTATTACACTTCAAACATATAGCAACAAGGTAAGCTTAACTGAGTACCATTCACCGTGAGATTGTCTGTTTGATTCCACTATTCAGAAAGAAATTGATTATGTATATCACATGACCGTCCAACAAGGAATAACGTTCTGTACGTGGACGGTGAACGACATTGTCAGCTAAAAATGGTAGAAATAAATAACAGATGTTGCTACTAAACTGAAGATGCATACTCCCCATTGGCTCCTGATCTCATCTCTTGCTCCAATTTTGCTTCTTAGCTTTTGTAGAATCGAAATTTATTCTAGATGGCGCTGTGAAAATCAATTTAAGCGCCGCCTCTGTGTTGCTGTGTTTCTTGATTGTAACTGCAGATTCCATAAGAAATTATCACGATTGGCAGGGTTTAAGATCTATGGAATTACATTTATCAATTGAAGATTTATCGAATTTATTCAGGGTGGCGCTGTTTACAATTATTTTGTCCTTCTTAGGCCAAGCGGGAAAACTTCTGGTAACACTACTATGACAGAAGTTGGGATAGGCTATGAGCTTCTTTTTTACACCATCTTGCTTTGATATCATACTTGCATTGGATACGTAACATGGTTCTTGTGATGTATCAAATATTAGGACGGCACAATTTGACAGCGCCACCTAAATGCATTCTAAAGTGCCATCCATACTTGCACTGAAGATAATTAATTAGATAAGTCGTTCTTCGTGTGTCATTCTCCCTGTCTGTTTGTCCTATTTTTTTTTTCACATGAGAAATTTCTGTAATGTATTTTTTTCAAAAATTCCCAAGCCTTTCGATTGTGATTTTTGGAATAATGGAATCTTGTTTCCAATTTTGTGTCTTACATTCATTCACTCAGATATAGACTTCAAATTGTTCCACATTGATTTTTTCCACTCGGAACATTGCCATTATCATGCAATCCATGCCAACCTGTCAACTTGTTGGCGTGTCGACCTGTGGATTTGTCGACCTGTAAACGTGTCGATCTGCCGACGTGTCGATCTGTCGGCATGTCAAGATGAGAGAAATTTGAATCAAGGGGCATTTTATAGAACTATTTTTCGTGGAGGTTTTAGCAGAATAAACATACAATTGAATTCATTTAATACGATTGAATTCACTCAATCATTGGTCTCTGAAGTGAAAAGATACTTAGCTTCTGACTTCAGCTTCACTTACAGATACATAGACGATGTGTTGTCCATCAATAATCCAAAATTCGCGGATTACCTGAGCAGTAATTTCTTTGACTTCAGAGCTTGAAGTCAAAGAAACTACTGAGACAAATAATTCAGCATCCTATTTGGACGTAATGTTGTCTTACGACACTGATGGTCACATGAACACCTCACTCTATGACAAACGTGACGACTTCAATTTCAGCATTACAAACTTTCCCTTTCTGAGTAGCAACATCCCTTCATTTCCAGCTGATGACGTATTCATATCTCAATTAATACGCTATGCCAGAGCAAGTACCAAATATATGGATTTTGTTCTGAGAGCAAGGCGTCTTGCAGATAAGCTTCTCAGTCAGGGATATGTTTGTGACCGACTAACATCGTCACTGAGGAAGTTCTACGGTCGATATGGGGAACTCGTCATACACTATGATGTCCCACTCTCCAGAATGGTGGATGATATTTTGTCATAGACCATTTGAACCATCCAACCAAAGATTGTACTCTATGTCTTCGGAAATGGAAGTAACCGGATGTGACAGTTATACCAAATTGAAGCGGCAGGTGTAGCATGCAAGCAGGAAATGCTTACTCTTCCTGGGCACCTAGTCTCACTCCCATATCGGGAGTTCGCTTCTTTTCATGTGGTGGAGGTTTTTGTTTGTTTGCTTTGGTTCCTGTTTTGTCCTGATTTTGTATGCCTTCGGTTTCTGATTTTCTGAATTATCGATTTTGTGCTGTATACAGGGATATGGTCATTATCCATATTTGTCATACAAATATTTAGAAAATTGTTTGTCAAGGTACTTTTCTCAGGATTATCATTTTGTATAACCGATATGACGGAACCACGTTTCCGTATTATAGACCTGATCGAAGCCTTTTAGCTTTTCTTAAACTTTGATTAACAGCCGCACGTGGGTGCTAGACATGCATTTTCGTAAAATATTTGTCTCGTGCGTTATGTCATTCAATTATTTCCAATATAGATGAAAGTAATATCATTTTGAGAAAAGAATTCATCGGTGTATAAAATCTAACTCGATGATTATCGACATTAAAGAGCTTTAAAATTTGACAAGAAAATCGACTCTGTCTTGGTGACGTCAAAATATGACGTTGACCTCATTTCATGCCATATCTTAAGACGTCGTTTTTTAGGAATGCCAAAACGTGGCTTTGTTTTTCATCGTAAGATCCAGGCGACTTGCTACTATGCTACCCGGGGTCACATTGCAACGGCGAACCTCATAAAAGCATATGAGATCCCTCTTTCCAAAATGATCGATGGCATTTTGGGTTGTTTATTAATGGCTGATAACATCACCTAATAAGACATATCTACCTGATATGTACACAGAGGCAATTATCGAATTTGACAAGTTTTCATAGACGTTATGTGACGAATGTTGCATGCAAACAGGAGGCGCAATATAATTCTACTAATTCAACATTTCTCATTATCGAATATTGTTTATTTGTTCCAATTTGATGGTTTTGCCTTTAAGTTACCTTCTCGACTTGAATTATTATGACTGATGGATACTTCTTCGATAAGATAATAGAATAAAAAATAAGATTAAAAACTCTAGTATATAATAAAATGAAAAATAAAAGATGCAAAGACGCAAAGAAATTAAAACAGAATGTAGAAGATTCAATCATTTTTTTTTCGACATAGATCAAGAACAAATACAATTTTGCCCTAATTTGAAGGCTAGTGAAATTACTTTTTTTTTCTTTTTTGTTTGCATTTTTGGTTTCGAATGTAAACCATAAAATAACGCTCAAACGTCAGAAAAAAGCACAAAAGGATTCCTGTACATGCAAAACTAAGTCACGACATTACATCACAAATGGCGCATAAACTGCTGCTAGACTTCCTCAATTCTTTAATCAATTTGTCAAGTATCGAAGAATGACGATGATGAACTAAGATTAACCATTGCTACGAACCATCCTGAAAAAAAATATTTGGAATATAAATACAGAACTTTTCATTTCTTTAAGGAGGCTATTATCAACAACCTTCAACAGCAACAAAAATCCCGTATATGTTACAATTAAAAGTACAGGCAATCAGAAGAGAAGATGCAAAGTTAAAATTAATACATGTAAGAGTACAACGGAAAACTGCGTATCACAGATTATATTTACATTTATATTATTTTACGATTTATATGCATTTACATATAAATATCAAGATGACATTAAAATGAAAAACTATTTGTCAATGATGTCTTTCTAATACATATGAAAATTGTATGACCTATATACTGGTTCCTACAACATTGTCCTTTCCGCCAAGGAAATATGTTCTGTTATATATCATTTCCTCGTTCCTTGAAAGCACTTGTTTAAATTTATTTTAGAGTAATAGGCGATGACAAGTTGGTACAAAAAGGAAACAAAAAGCCACGGGATAAGATGTATCGCAGGAAATATTTTTAAATAAATAGAAATCCAACAAGTGAAAGTACTTGTTCGATGATTTGACGTCTCGTAAATTTCATATCAGGAGGATAATAAAAGTATTCTTTTTTCATGTTCGCAGAAATGTTCAGAAAAAAATACACAGATCCATTTTTCTATCCAGTATAATTTATAAAATCATAATAATCATAATAAAGATGATCAAATTGTATCCTTTTAGGGCATTTTTTAGAGCAGAATTTCTTTCTCACTGTTAATTCTCTGTCTACTTTCATGATGTTAACGCTAGGCAATGTAAACGTCTTCAAATTGAATAGCATCATTTAAGAACAGATAAATTGGCAACGTGGACCAGACATGCACGTTTCGGGTACTTAACCCTCATTAGTGACCCTAAATCTAAACAATGTAATATGCCAAAAAAAGTATGAAAGTTACCATGTCGAAAAGGTGTACCGAAAGACGTAGCAGGATGGGTGGGATATGATGCTACAGGACCCACTTTTTAGAAATTTTAAGAAATTTTGATAACAGAAATTTAGAATGCGTAATTTCTGTCTGGAGTTTCATGTTAAAACAAACAGTCTTAGCTTTAGATCCTATCAAACGACTGACAACACTCGTGAAAATTCATTTGACTACGGAATGAGCTTAGATTTTACATATAATATACTTATATATATATTTAAGTATTATTAGCCCTTCAATTAATTACTGGCAACTTTCCTGTTATTCTTTTTTTTGTACATGATATATTTGCGTGCGCTTATTTTTACTACCAACTTAAAAAATACACTGCTTTCTAGTTTAAATCTCATTAAGTTATATTATTTTTACGAAATTAAGAATACAATGTACTTGTATATAATATTGAGAAAAGGAAGCTCATCTTTTATATCACGGTTTCTTACACACCAATCGCATGCACAATAAAAGACTCCTCTGACCTTTTATTTCCCTCCTTATTCAAATTTTAAAGGGTTGAATGTAAATCAGTTAGAGTACTCTCTTGAGATACAAGAGGCTTCTTAAATCTCAAAAGCGATTACTAACCCATGTAATTGAGCTGCATCTCATTGTTTCAGCAACTCCACTTTAAATATATCACAATTTATGTCTTAATACATTGGTTATGATTTCAGATTCATTGTAGATCTTTTCGACCTTTTAGGGCTGTAGGAATAATCATCAAAGAAGTTATCAATTATTCAGGATATTTCAATTGAGGAAAAATTAAATTCAACACAGATGAAAGTGATTTAGAACCTAATATAAAGTCATTTTTGTTTAAGCATAATCTGATACCAAAATCTCTATATATCTGTTCTTTTAATAAATTTCAATAAAATGGTGCAGAAAAAAGATTATCTTTGATTGGGATGATTCTTTCTATTAAATATGTGGTCAAACCTTATCATAGAATTGCCCTTAAGAACAACAGGGAGGAAAAATTCAAAATTGATTGGTGAGAATGGTACAATTTATCTTTATAAACCACATTTGATTATTACTTAATTACTTATTTGTAAAAGGGACTATATTCTGTGTGAGAGTGTGAGTGAATGATAAGCTTACATAATTATATATGTCTTTTGAATACTTAACATACTCATAGTATGTAAGTTCACGTGAATGTTTTAGTGTGAAAAAATTATTCAGGATATAATGTAATTCAGTCAAAAAAAAGTATCTACAGATCTCATTAATTGCGTCAATATATAATTTTTTCTTGTTTGCTAAATTTAAATGTTTCCGTAATTACATAATTGAATACAAATATATTCCAGACGTGGAATGTTTGGTCCATGCTGCAAATTTATCTGTTCTGACATGATGCTATTTAAATTGAAGACGTTTAACATCAAACAGAAAAACAAAATAATGTTTAGAATCAACAAAACCTCAAAATATTGTAGATTCGAACCTATATAAATGATATTGAAGCTATAAAAATTCTCTAACCTCCTTCTTTACTGTTGTGTGATATTTCAGTCTATTTCTTAAGTTTTGATATTCCGACCATAATAGAAATCAATGTTCTGTCCTCAATTCATTTAAATAAAATATAATTAAGGGGAAACAGAATTTATATTTCTATTCTCTGTTGTTTCCTCTTTTTCTTTTCCTTTTGAACAGTCATAACATCAATGCATAGGGGGAAGACATGTGCGTAATAATAACTGAACAATTCTAATTTTTAGTTTGCGTAGAGGTTGTGCTTTCTCTAGAGAATTTGAGTTGAAAGAAAGAAGAATTTAAAATGATCTTGTGGTCGTATGACGAATATTATCTTAAAAGTAACAGTAGTCTTGATATTCCATCGTATATGTAACGAATATTCAGAAAGTGCGTTAAGTTAAAGTAAAGAGGTTTCATGTTACAAGCAATGAAAAAAAAATATATATGTACTCAACTGAACACAAAACAAACACTTTTGTCATTTAGGGTTGTCATTCTTCTTACTTGTATAAAAACATCATTTATCCAAACGGTTTCCGGAATGAGGAACAATAATATTAAGATAATCCCCATTCCATCATAAGTGCACATTCTTATAGTTTACAGCTTATACACATGAAATACGACATATGTGGTATTATGCAACATCGACTTACTGCACCATCTTTGTTGTGATCGTCAAATTGATCATGTTTAACTATCTGGGAGAAATGACACTGTTGATTATTCAAATAAACCTGATACGTTGCAATCTGTCCAATAAAAATCGAAGAAAGTACCTATTAGGTATTCAGTCTCAAAGTCTAGAAGTTAAGACGAACCATAATATGCATGCGGAATAAGTCTTAACGCAACGTGATTCCCTTTGTACAGTGGTTTTAATTGGTTTATATTTAGTGTTTTGTTTAGTTTTTGATTTTTTATGTTAAGTTTTCTTGACCCCCCGATGTCTCTTTCTTTGTTTAGCCCCTTTGTGTTTTTGGACGTTTCACTCTTTTTACAGCGGATTCTGCAACCAGGTTCTGTTCAAGATTCTCTCATTCCTTTTATTGCTGTGAGGGATTGCAGTGAATTTTCATGTGTTTCTATATTTTCGAGAAGGCTGAAGGACAGTAAAATTGAGTGATACAGTTCTGTATTCTTGTTGGCTTCTTTTCTGTTTGATATTTCATTCTACTTTCAAATCTTGTAAAATGGACTACGATGAATGACGAATTCTTGAAGAACTGATAAGAGATATTTGATGATTATATGTCCGACAGACATTTAGAGAGGATAGGTGATCAGGACATGTCTTCTAAATTGGAGTGTAGACAGGGCCCGTCATTGAATCAAGTAGTACATGTACAGTCGGAGTGAATGTTTCAAGAATGTGTTTGTATGAGGCTATAAAATTTAATCATAAAATAGAGGAACGAGGCGACAAAAATTGTTTGTTGCTGATGTAAAGGAATTACCTGTATGATGATTCAAATCACCAGGCTATGCTTGATTAACACATCAGGTAATTCAGATATATGAAAGAATGATGTCAATAGCAATGCAATATTCGAAAAGACTGGAATTAGATTATGAATGAAAGTCAAACACAAAACACGAAATAATATTATATAATTAGTATCTCATGCTAACAAATTCTTGACAATAATGTATTTCATTAAAATTGATTTTTGAATTGGAACACTTCCATATCATGTCTAACGGGAAAAGGAAACTCCGACATATAGACGGAGACAATAAAACACACTTCAATAGGAACAGGGAGGACAACTACAATTGCGTTTACTATCATGTATCGAACTTTCTTAACAAAACGAAGAAATATAATTCACTAGAACAAATTTTTTGCCTTGAATTTTGATATCTCATGAAACCGGTTTTTGAATTAAAAGGAATAACTTTGCAATTCTTCCGAAATTTCTTTAAATTCCAGTTTCAGAATATGTGTCATTTTGAATTTGTCTGCCTTCTTTTAAGAGATAAATCAAGTAGATGGAGTAGATAAAATGGTGACAGTATGAATAGAACATAAATTTTTCACCTTAAAGGAAATAGCGTATAAACAGACAAATAAAATAACACAAGGAACAACACTTTGTAATAAACAATCTTCAAAGTCCAGTTCAATAACGGAATTCATTGTAGCTAGCGCTTTTCAATGCACATGCAAAAATAATTTGCTTAATGATTGTTAAGTAACCCAGGATACTTCGACTTTACTATGTGTGATATATGTCTCATTTTTATTCATTCCGTCAGATATTTCCGTCAAATTTATGAACAAAAGGAAACCAAGTCTCATAATGGTATAGTAATATGTATATAAAGAATGAATCTATAAGATTTTTGATTTGTAAATTTGTTTTGGAATGCTTAGCTCTGTTTTATTGTATTGAAATATCTTTGCATATGAACGACAAATATCATTACATACATTTGAATTATCCATTCATATTAAATCTAATTTCCTAAATCATGTGGATAGAATTTCATTTCATTCCTCTTGAAAAGTAACAAAGTGTTAAGGAAGTGAAATAAAGGTTTCGATTTTATCTTTGATATATACAAAGATGGATTTAAAAAGGTAAGAATTTTGGTACGCTTTTTCGACATAGTAACTTTCATACTTTTTTGGCATATTACATTGTTTAGATTTGAGGATCACTGACGTGGGTTAAGTACCCGAAACGTACATGCCTGGTCCATGTTGCCAACTTATCTGTTCCTAAATGATGCTATTCAATTTAAAGATGTTTACATTGATTCGACTCTTTGTTCCGTTGAACTTCATTCACATACATTTTGACTTTAAAATACTTATTCGGTACTCAAACATGTGGGGTAAAGATAAAAATAATCGATGATAAAAGTTAATCAGCTAATATGACATATACAGTTTACAAAATATATCAGAAATATCGGCGACATTTTTAGTTTCGATTAATTCTGGTTTTATAGAGAAACTATATAGGACAATGGTATAACATTTCATCATTTACAATTATGTCTCCTTTCATTCATTTATGTACATGTATTTATCTATTCATTCATTTATTCATTCATTCATTCTTTTGTATCTTTATCTATTGATTTATTTATCTATTTCTGTACTTATGTCATTATTTGTTTATCATTTCTGTATCTTTTTCTTCATTTTGAATGATACCTTCAGATATTACTTTAATTATTTTTTTTTTGGTATTATTTGGTACTCGACATCAAAAGTAAAATATGAAACTGTCAGGGTCAGAACAAATGTTATGGAACTATTAAGCATTATTCTAGTGGTACACATTGAGTTATAATGTATCAAGTTTAAAGGGTTAAAAGTACAAAATTAACGACAGCAAAAAATATATTTCATGCAAAAATCGGGGTGATCACATGCATTAATTCGCTACAGCCGACAGAGCACTTTTCTTATACCTTCTGTTTTTTATTCTCATATCCATAAACATATCCATCTGGGTGTTTCTTTGGCCCCTGTGTCATGGTGTCTTTGTGTATGTTCATCTTACACTCAGGATGTTATTCAACAACACAATTGTGCGTTCATCGAGACCTCTGGGTAATCGGAAAGGTGGGAGGGTTGTGTACACGTCATCCGGATAACCACAGCTAATTGCGTAGCAGATGGCCGTTCTTAGTCGCCGTCGGTTGCCCGTTGGTCTTTTTGGCTTATGTGTGGTCTTTTGTTCCGTGTTGATTTGGCGTCTCTTTCTGTTCTTGTCTGCTCTGTGTTTTTGCAATATATGTTTTTGAGATTTTGCTGTTTGTGCTGCTGCCGAGTGTTGTCTGAGATTCCCTCCTTTCTTTGCGACACTCTTACGTTCTGGCTTACCACGTTGATGATTTGGTCAGTTTTGTGGAACCTATCTGATTATATTTTCTATGGAGTTATGTATTACTCTTCCATATGGGTAAGAATGGCAAAAATCAATCCGACTTTGTTTCTATTTTCTAAAACATGAACGTGGAAAATCAGAACTTCCAAAAGAGCTATGAAGTTGATGATATTCTGTCTAAGACCATTTTAGTCATCAAACCACAGACTATACGTATATCTTCCGAAATGAAAGTGACCGGATGTGAAAAATTCTACCGAATTGAAGCGAGGGATATTGCATGTAAACCGGAGATGTTTACTCTTCCTGGACACCTGGTCTCACTCCCATATTAGTTCTGGTCTCTGTTTTATCCTGATTTTGTATGCTGGTTTTGGTTTCTGAAATATCGATTTTGTACTGTGTATGGGGATATGTTCATTATCCATATTTGTCATTTCCTTGTTCCACATACTTTTACCTTTTCCTAATCCTCCTTTGAAATCCGTCCAAAAGGCATATTTACTGTATGAAAATTGACTTGTGATATTGTAATTCAATTCAATTCTTTATTGATGAAATACCATGGCATGAGGCGTACATCATACACAAATTATTATTCAATGATATAAAATATTTTCTTTTCTTATCTTAAGGCATTCATCTAAATATCTGCACAAATATTTGGTGAATTGAAAATTCACAGGATTTATAACATCTTCAATATCAAAAATATCAAAATGACCCAATGATTCTTCAAATATATCTCTAATGCCTTGATATAAGTTACAGTTTAACAGAAAATGCTCTTCATCTTCAACTTCATTAATACAGAACTTGCCATATCTATTTGAAAGAGGAATAGGAGATTTGACAATATCTACCAACTTCAATATTCAAAGGGTGTGCACTTATTCGTAGTTTCGAAAGTTGTGATCTTGAGGTTTTCAGTAATGGATATGTTAAATATTCTTGTATTTTAAATTCATAATTGTAAATTTTGCTAAAGAATAATAATTTACCCTCCTCTAAATGTTTAGTATAATGAAATTGATCAAAAATGGATTTTTCAATGAATTTTCTTAGTTGATTTGAAAATATTTTCATAGGAAACACTCAAAGATTCGAATCTAATTAAAGTTATTTTATTATCCAAAGTTTTCCTAATGCTAGGGCAATTCCCTTTTTGGGACAATTTTTCATCTTCAATGAAAGCTTCTTTTAAGATTTAATTATAAAGAGAATTGTCAACATCCTGTAATCTTGAATAATATTTAAACATAAGTTCATACATTCTAATACATAATGGATATATTCCTAACTCACACAAAACAGCAACATTAGAAGCTTTTCTGTGCACCCCATGAATATCTTTTAAAATCATATTTTGAATTTTCTCTATAGGAGTTTTACTTATATTACTAATGTCTATTTCAAAATATGCTAACCATATTTCTGAAGAGTAAGTAAGAATAGGATTGGTAAAGTTTTAGCAATACTTCTACTAAGAAATTTGTATTACGAGGAATTTTTGATTTTAGAGAATAATATGCTTTTCTTGCTTTATCTTCAGGGGTTGATGTGGAGTATTTAGAATTTCAATTTGGTGCAAATATTAATCCTAAATATTTATGCCCCCCTTCGAAGAAGAGGGGACATATAGGTTTGCCGCTGTCGGTCGGTCGGTCGGTCGGTCTGTCGGTCGGTCCGCGACATCAGTTTCCGTTCAATATCTCTGGATTGGATTCACATATTGAAATGAAATTTTGTATACAGACACATCAAACAAAAATATAGGTCAAGTTCATATTTGGGTCCGATCAAAAAAATTTTGACAGAGTTATGCCCCTTGCATTTCGAAAAATACCAAAATTTCAAGGTTTCCGTTCAATATCTCTTGAGTGGAGTTACATATTGAAAATGAAAATCCAGGTCAAGTTCGTATTAAGGTCCGATCGAAAAAAATTTGACAGAGTAATGCCCCTTGCACTTCGAAAAATACCAAAATTTCAGGGTTTCCGTTCAATATCTCCTGAGTGGAGTTACATATAGAAATGACATTTTGTATACAGACACATCAAATGAAAATCTAGGTCAAGTTCATATTTAGGTCCGATAAAAAAAAATTGGACAGAGTTATGCCTCTTGCACTTCGAAAAATACCAAAATTTCAGGGTTTCCGTTCAATATCTCTTGAGTGGAGTTACATATTGAAATGAAATTTTGTTTTCAGACACATCAAATAAAAATCTAGGTCAAGTTCATATTTGGGTTCAATCAAAAATTTTTATGCCCCCCTTTGAAGAAGAGGGGACATATTGCTTTGCCACTGTCTGACTTTCTGTCTGTCGGTCGGTCCACGACATCAGTTTCCGTTCAATACCTCTGGATTGGATTCACATATTGAAATGAAATTTTGTGTACCTTGTAGAAGTTTATTAGAAGAAGAGCTTTAACAAAGCATAAATGCTGTACATACAGGTCCTCCTGACAGTTATACTTCTTTGACTTTTTTCATTACACTGTTAATTTATACCCCCATAGGTTATATCAATGCAAGTATAAAGTTGTGACGGACTTTAATCACAGAAGGGGTAGGGGGGCATTAATGTTTTACAAACATGACTTTTAACTTGTTGTACTTGTTATCTTAACTATATCAAGGCCAAAAAAGAAGTCCTGAGAAATGTTATTTCTTCCTTTACTAAATATTATGATCTTAGTTTTATCTCAATTAATATCAAGCTTCCATTGTTGACAGTAGTTCTGCAATCCATTGAGTGATCTAAATAATCAGAAAAGTCATCAATGAAAATGTTGAAGAGAATAGGGCTCAAGTTATCCCCTTGTTTTATACAAATATTTGTTACGAATGTTTCACTGTGAAATGTGGAGTCTTAACAGGCACATTTTGAAGTAGAATACATGTTCTGTATAAGTCTTGTAAAATTTCCCCCTACTCCCCTTCTCAAAAGTTTCAATATCATAGCTGATCTCCAAACATAATCATATGCTTTTTTAAAATCTACATAGCACACAAACAATTTGCGCTTTGAAGACAAATACTTACTAACAAGAGTCCTTAAAATGAAGACGTTATCTGATGTTCTATGATTTTTTTTCTGAATCCAGTCTGATGAGTACTTATCTTACCATTATTTTCAATAAATTTGTTTAAGCGCTTCTGTAGAACACTATTAAAGAGTTTTCCTAAGCAACTTGATACAATTAAACCTCTATAATTGTTTGTATAACAACATGAACAAGGATCACCTGCTTTATAAAGTGAGGATATGAATGATAAATTCCAGTTTTCAGGCATTTTTCCTTCACTGAGTACTTTATTAAAAAGTTTAACAATAGTGGTTATAAGAATAGATGATCCAGCTTTAATAAATTCATTGAGAATTAAATCTGGGCCAGCACTTTTCGTACATTTTAGAAGAGAAATACTCTCCTTGATTTCTTTACAAGTAAAGGCAAAATTCAAAGGCTTTGCGGTATCTGCAAATATATTTTCTACTTCTTCATCATATTGATTATAAGAGTTATTAAAATAAATAAATAAATAAATAAAAGTAATAAAGACAGTAAGATACATATATATTTAGTATAATTTTGTTTTTCAGTATCTGCGAAAACATGGAGAAAAAAAAAACCGGAAAACTGATAATGTCATAAAATTTATTAGGTCCAAGGGACATAATTTCTGTAAAAATTGGTCAATATAATTGAAACACAAAATTGATCTGTATCACATTGAGATATATTTCCACACCAAAAATATTTTCAAAATTTGCAATACCACAGAAGAAAAGTCCGAAAAACTGAGAATTTCATGAAATCTGCTACATCCAGGGGCCATAACTCTTGAAAAAATAAGTCAATCAAAACGAAACTCGACCTTGATCTGTGTAACACTAAGATGTAATCACATATAAAAAAATCATTTCCATATCTACAACAACAGCTGAGGAAACTCCGGAAAACCGAGAATTTCATGAAATTTGCTAAGTCCAGGGGCCATAACTCCTGTAAAAATAGGTCAATCAAAACAAAACTCAAACTTGATCTCTCTCACACTAAGATGTATTCACATATAAAAAACCATCTCAATATCTGCTTTAACATGGAAGACAAGTTCGGAAAACTGAGAATTTCATGAAATTTGATAAGTCCAAGGGACGTAACTCTTGTAAAAATAGGTCAATCGTGACGAAACTCAAACTTGATCTGTATCACATTGAGGTTTACTCATATGTGTTAAATATATGCATTGACAGCGAAAAAAGAGCCTGGGAAAACTAAAGTGTGACGGACAGACAGACGGACGGACAGACAAACGGGATGGAAACTATAAGTCCCCTCCGGCGAGCCGGTAGGGGACTAATAACTGGTGAAGCATTTAAATTGTCTATTTTCTTTATATATAACCTATGCAAAATGTAAAAGTTGTACAAGAGAGTTTCCCCTTTGATTTTTAGGACCTGGGAGTCTTATATCTGTACTCAGGGTATCAAACCTTTCAGAAAATATATAGTTTATTGTACCTTTCCAGCCATAAAATTACCAAACTTCACAATGGAGATGATTAAAACGCTATGCAAAATGACTCTATTTTACAACGAATACCTTCACTTGTATAAGGTATGTTACATTCATTTGATCATTACGGCGCAAATTAACAGAACCACCTACAATGAGTTCTACAATGCTTACCGCACTTACACTGGGGATGATCTAAAAGATAAGTTGTCCTTTCTGCTTCTGTTGAGTTTGTGTCATTGTCTCCGTTGGGTTGTCATATTTCCTTTTCGTGTGTTTTTGTATAATTTTCCAAATTTCGTTTGTGATTATTTTTTTGGAATACGGTTTTGGCTTATGAGTTTGATTTTCACTGATTCATGGATTTAGTATTAAATTCTTGATTTGAAAAAAAAAACATTATTTAGATAAATATTCAACTTTATCACATGATACACCCGTTATGCAGTTTCATAAAGCCATTTCATAAATATATGATATGATAACACGTTACATATCGCTCTGCTTGAACGCGATTGGTCAAGTTTGGAACCTAATCACATGAACCTTGGCAAATGTGACGTTTCAAATATCGGGCAACTGTTAAATTCAGACCCGGAGTCAATATCAATGATTAAAATTGTTATTGTTGAATTAATTCTTGCATTAAAATACTATTCAAAATTGAAATACTTTTCTCTTACGCACAGAATATCTATACGATGGGTAAACTACTTCTCATGGCGTAGCAGACGACCTCTAGATCACAGCGTGATTCGCCTCTGTAGTTCTCGGAAACGTTGATTTCACGTTAGAAATACACATTTTTTGGCAATATCATGTGATAAAAAGAATCTCAAATGAATTTTCATTTCATACGATGTATTATGAAACTCGTTGTGCGTTTTATATCCCCTCGCCAAGGCTCGGGGATATAAAACTCACAACTCGTTTCATAATACATCGTATGAAATGAAAATTCATTTGAGATCCTATATTTATATATATGCACAACCAATGTAATTCCCTGAGATGTTACTATTGAAAGAAACGTGCTGCAATTCGTGTATTAACACTCGTGACGTCACAATGCATAAGATCTAAAGAAACATGCCGCGACTGCTGTTCTAACCTGCAAACTGAGCCCACGGTGACCTGAATTTTAACGTCACCCTTTTACCTAGAAAACGCGATTTCAGAAAACAAGAATGAAATAGACAACTATAATGCATATATATAGAATAAATGTCATAACGCATTACATGTACGATAAATGCACTTGCTGTGTGTTGTATACCCGTAACAATACACAAATTAAGACACTTATTCTCTATTTAAAGTCTCCTTTATTTGCATGAGAAAGTAATCTTGATTTTCTGAAAAGTAGCACCACTTAAATGACATTGAATGTCAAGAAGATTTCTTTTGGGTTTCAGAATAAATCATAAAATATTCAATGTTAACTTCTTTGTTACTATTCCATTGATAATTGTATACTATGTTTAAAGTAAAAAAAAATAACATACATGTATATAAACAATGTTAAACGCCTTCAAATTCAATATCATAATTTAAGAGCTGGGAAATTTGCTGCATGGATCAGGCATGCACGTTTCGGGTACTTACATGTAACACTCGTCCTCGATCTAAACAATGTAATAGGACCAAAGAGTGTGAAAATTATCATGTCCAAAAACTAAATAGTGAAAATTAGTAAAAAAAAAAAAAAAAAAGGTTGAACAATTTTATTCTTATTTTAAATGATAATGGTATAAGATACGTTGAAATGTAGACTAATGTTTTTCTTAGTGTATGGTACGCGGAGCAAGTTCCAGATCATATAATGAATGGAACATGAGGGATTCTTTGGAACGATCATAGTGCATGATATTATTTCCTTTTGTGATTATATGTCATTAGCGTATTCCCTTTATTTCCTTGTTTGTCCTTTGTGTTCTATCATGGCTCTTAGCTGTGTCTTTGCTCTTGACCTGTCGGAGACAAGTCGCCATTCCTCAAATTTTTCTGAGCTGTTGCTAGAAATGCAAATTTTCGAGATTTATCTAATGAGCACATACATCTGGCAAAGAAAGATGTTTATATTGAAAGTAAATGAAATTATCAATATTTTTATAAACAATATCATGAAACAGAATTTTCTTAATTTGCAAGCTTCGTATTTCACTTTATTCATGTTAGATCAACTTGAATAATTGTTTTTCTGTAAAAATTATTATTATTTACAATCAATTACCGATGGTAAGAATTTTTAAATATTTTCAGTTATTTGCTGGTTGTTGGTGCCATGATATATCAGTCCATGGAGATAGAGATTTCGAATATTCGTTACACAACAAGCTGTCCACTAGATAAAGAATCATTTAATAGATCATCGAAAGAATTTGGATCGTGCACCAAAGGATATGAACAATACCATTGCGTTCTTTCTACGACAGAAGAATATTTCGAGGGATGTTTCAGTCCGACGTTTATTGCAAAGAACAGTAAGTAAATAATGTGGTATAGTACAATGTAGCAAACCTTAGATCTTTTGTTTGTTTTTTTGTTCTGGCTAGTTCTAAGACTACTGACATATAGCATTTGTGTATCTCAACTCATCGGTGCGCTAGAACTTGTATCAATGTTGTGGATTCTAACAGAAGAAATTTACAAATGATCAATAATACGGAAGTGTTCCAAGTCCTACCAGCCCAGGTACATTTAGTAAAGGTTATAATTTTCATTAACTAGTAATTACGTGCTGGAGATTTTACAAAGATTTGAAATTCGAACCTATTCAAGCAAAAGAGTATATGTTACTTTGGAAATAACCTCACTGTTATTGTGTTATAATAAACAATATCAGGTTGATGAAATGAGTGAATGAAAGCCAAACACAAAACCCGAAATCAGATTCCAAAAATCCCAATCTAAAGGCTTACAAATTCTGGAAAAATATAAAACAGAAATTTATCACAAGGAATGAAAAACAAAATAAACAGACGTAGATAATTAGACAGCTCATTAGAAACACGAAGGACAACAATCACCAAACTCTAGTGTTAGAACGAAGTGTATCATTGCTGATGCTTTAAATGCGGTGCCTTTCTAGTTAGTACTGTTTTAACATATTCAAATATCAGATCTATGATGCTATTTTAAGTATCGAAGTAAGTATGACCACAAATATTGCTTACAAAATTTGGAGGGGGGGATGGGGGTTGATGTATTATTCTCAAAGAATTCCGTCAAAAACACATTTGATACCGTTTCTTTGACCCTGCTGCCTCCAGATGGACACGGCATAGTACTCTAGAATCACAGTAAATTACCCATAATGCATCAAAAACCAGCAGAAAATAGTCGCGGTTACCGTAAAAATGTTATATCGCAGTCGCACGTTACATATAGTGAGTGTGTTTGACAGAAATTTAAAGAGCGGTCATTGATTTATGGGACCGGGAAAGGGGTTGGGTCGGGCAAGCGGACTTTTCAGTGTATGTATAACGGCTTTGTTTTGGGTGGGGTTTTTTTTTCTCTCCTTTTGTTTGCATTTTCAGATCATGAATTTATTTGATAGTCGTCCTGACAGGATTATCAGATGCAAAATTCAGAGATTTTTTGGGGTCAAAACTATAGCCGGATTTCATGCAGCAATCATGTTTCCCAATATATTCGAAAGGTTACTCCTTTATTATAATATCGGATCCTTGTCGTAACAAATATTTCTATGTACATGATCAATAAATGTGCCTCGGAATGGTCGAGCAGTAATCCTTCCTTGTTTCATTACTCCCGATATTTTCGTTACAACATGATGGGGGGGGGGGGGAGGGAGGGGCAATCGACAAAGTGATCCACCAAAATTTAGATAAATGACTGTCCTATTACAAATTTGATGTAAGCATTGAGCAAATTTGTTGATTATTTTCAGTATTTCAAAGGACTATATATGGTTTATATAGTAAAGTGGCCCCCTTTCAGGGCAAAATCTGAAGTGCTCATGAAGTAATGAATTTGTACCAATATCTATTCTACAATGTAGGCTACTTATGCAACGACACATATTCTTTAATTTCCTTTCTCAGTTTCATAGAATTTTGTCTTCATAAATGGTATATGTTGCCTAATTTCTGGAAAAAACATCATTTTGGCGTTCATTTTCGACAAACTTAATTCCTATTAGTAAGCATCGAGCGGGCTTCTGAACAACTTTTATATTTTGATATGTTGTTACTTTTGTACGTCTCTAAGTGCATGCAAAAGGAAAAAGTTGTTCACGATCCCGCTCGATGTTATCTTATTGAAAATAATCAAGAATTATGCTATTTTTCGTGACAAATTGACAAAATTACCGGTTCGTGATATTTATGCATAATTTACAATGTCTTACAAATCGAGGAGCAGGTTTTGTTACTAGTTTTATATAAAAAAAAATAGATTATCTAACTTTCTAAAAATGACAACAAAATTTAATTTCATTTGATTTAAAGTAACATTTCTTCATCTGTAATGTGTGTGGTTGTTCAAAGTTATTATTCAAGCATTCACTCTTCAAGGCAAGGATCTGAAATAGAAAAAAAATATGGACTAATATAAATCTAGCTTTAATGAAATTTATTCTTGATCTAAGGATCAATGATACCCCCCGCCCGGCATATTGTACATATAAGCAATGTATAAAAAGTTGGAAGGGGCACAATTCATCACAAAATTAAGGAACATGACCCTTTATTTGAGCTTGACTAGTATTTCTCAATGTAAAGCTATATATCTAAGAAATAAATTTATTCCCTGTTACCGTTTTCATTTAAATGTCAGGCAAGCACAAAATATTGATTTTTTCCAAGTTTAAAGGGGCACAACTCTGCATAAAATTGAGTCATATTCAATCCTACCCTGCAATTTTTGGTATAATAGCTACATTCAACAAATGAATTTATTATCTGTGACGGTTGTCCTTCTAATGTCCAGAAACCACAAAACTGTGAATTTTTCTAAGTTTCAAGGGGCATAAGTCTACACAAAATTGAGGGACATACCCATGTTCGAACTTGAACTGTATTTCTTTTTTTTTTTTTTTTTTTTTTTTTATTCACATTAGCATTGTAGTACATCATGAGTTTATAAGTGAATAATTAACACCTAGTGATATGATATAATTTTGATATTTGAATAGTTGTGTTAATACATGAGAAAAGAAGAATTAATAATTTTATTGTTACATGTATTTCAAATAAAGACTAATGTGCTTTTTTATATATAGAAGGGGAAGGGGTAAAGTGTGAGAAGGGATAGGAGAAGAAAGGAAGGGGTGTAGGGAGTGGTAAAGGGGGATAATGGGAAAGTGTGATCCAGTGAGTCTATCAGTTCATGTAAATAAATTTAAAAATTATTTAACAAAAATTTATTAGAATAAAAGCTTAGGAAAAGGAGAAAAGGCACTAATTATTAGGACATAGGAAGGACCAATCTTGCCACTGAGTATAAAAAGAAGAGAGTTTATTATTCTTAATAGCTACAAATTTGGCTATTTGGTGAACTGTATTTCTTGGTGTAAGAGCAATATCCACGAAATGAATTAATTATCTGTAACAATTTACTTTTAAATGTCCGGAAACCCCAACATTTTTAATTTTTCCAAGTTTCAAGGGGCATAACTTTGCAAAAAAATTGAGGGACATGACCCTTATTCAAAGTTGACCTGTATTTCTTCGTGTAAAAGCTATATGTGCGAAATGAATTGATTATCTATGACGGTCTACCTTTAAATGTCCGGAAACCACAAAATTTTGAATTTTTCCATGTTTCAAGGGGCATAACTCTGCAAAAAATTGAGGGACATGACCCATATTCGAACTCGACCTGTATTTCTTGGTGTAAAAGCTATATGTAAGAAATGAATTGATTATCTACAACGGTTTACCTTAAAATGTCCGGAAACCACAAAATTTTGTAATTTTCTAAGTTTCAAGGGGCATAACTCTGCACGTAATTGAGGGACATGACCTATATTCGAACTTGATCTGTATTTCTTGGTGTTAAAGCTATATGATAGAAATGAATTGATTATCTGTAATAGTTTTCCTTTAAATGTCCGGAAACCACAAGTGGGACAGACGCACGCACGGACGCACGCACGGACAAGTGCATCACTATATACCCCCACCATTCGCATGACGTCATACATCATGCGCGATACGTAATGAGGGCTCAAAATTATGACGCCGAAGTTTCAAACATTAAACGTTGCAAAAAGTGATAATCAATAGTTAGCGTATCAACTGCATTTTTCGTCGAAATTATAGGGGCCGATATGAGGGGTTAACGCACCTAGTCCTTTCAAAACCAATTTTCATGCACCCAACACGCTTTTCGAATACCAAATTCTCGTCAGTGATGTTCCAGCCAAAGTTTCTTTCATAAGCCACCGAAATCCGCCTACATATTTAGTAAGTGATAGGGCTTTGATATCTCAGATGTGCATTCCTGTCCAAGCCTCTTAAGAGGAGACAAGGCCCAAATACCCTATCATCTCTGAATCTGAGTCGGACTCTTCTGGTGTTCACATGCATGAGTTTGCTACAGCCAGAAGAGCACGGACTGTATTTTGTTTGCATTGTTTGTATTGTATATCCTTTTACATATCCATTTGTGTGTTTCTTGTGCCCCTGCGTCATGTTGTCTGTTTGTATGTTCATCTTACATTGAGGAGGTTATTTTACACCACCATTATGCGTTCTTCGAGACCACTGGATAATCTCGATTGCAGGAGTACGTGTGTACGTAATCCGGATAACTAAACCTTCTGCTACTTGCTTGATAGATGGCCGTAATACAATGTACGTCGGCACTGGATGCCGATTGGTCTCGTTGGTTTATGTGTTGTCTTTTGTTTTTTAAGTTTCTATATTGTGAGTTGATGTTCCTTGTATCTTTCTGTGGGTGTCTGCTTTATTTTTAATTGCACCTGATCCCACCTCTAGCTTGCTAGGGATCCGTCGATGCTTAAAAACTCAATTTGGTTCTCTATTTTCAGTGCTGTTGAGATTGTCGTAAGGATTTTTTATCTCTTTTTGTCACACGTATGCAAGTATTTATTCTTCCCGGACTCCATCAGAAAGTGGAACTCTCTACCTGAAACAGTCGTTGCCAGCAGCTCCATAGATGCCTTCAAAGGAGCACTGCAACCAACCCACCAAAAATAGAGAGTCGCCTTGTTTTTAGCTGCACTAGTTCCTGTATATATTGTATTGTTTTATACCTGCACTTGAGGAGTTTACCAATGCCTCGCAATATTTTAACAAAGTACAATGATACACCAGAGTGCGGAATGAACTGTATTGGAAGAAGAAAAAGATGCCCTTTGCCGTGTGCAGCTCGTAAAAAAGATTCCCGCGAGGGGTTTGACATTAAGTGTTTTGAATGTCTTTTCCTGACATGGTCGCCATAGCACTTTCTATACAGACACAACCTTAGATAGTGCATTATTTTAGATATTGCTTTCATATTCGTGCGTGGACGTCGACGACGGGTGCGGCTAGCCAACAGGGGATACTTAGTCCTCCCGGGCACCTGATCCCACCTCTTGTTTGCTAGGGGTCCGTCGATGCTCAACTTGGTGCTCTATTGTGAGTGCTGTTTAGATTGTCGTTAGGATCCTCTTTATATCATTGGCGTTTTGCTGTGGATTCTGCAACCGATTGTTGTTGGAGATCCCATCCTTTCTTCCTTTTGACAAGACCTTTCTACACATACCGTGGTTTTTATGTAGTTACGTTGATATAGACAGTTGACGTGCGTTTAAAAAAATATGATTGGTTATATCTTTTCATCGGTAAGTGTTTATATCTTTTATTAACTAGAGTTATTTTCAATCTAGTAGCCTAGAACTAGGTATTTGACCATCTACTTAAAAATGATTAAGATGGTATGTATATTTCTTTCGTAAGTAATTGGGGATTTAACAATTTTTATGTATATTGCTTGTGATGAGACTTTTCGTATGTTACCAAATTGCTTTTAACAAGCGACCATGATATAAATGATTGACCTTCTTTCCTGAAAATTTGAAATGTACCCTATCCTATTATTTGTTTGTGACCTTAGTCATGTTAGTATAGTCAAGAACGACAAGTTGAGAGAATTGTTAAAAAAGGGTCCCAAATACAGAGAAAGTATGTCATTTACATGGAACCAAAATGTCAAAATTATCATGGACTCTTGTGAGGAATATGCAAGACGTTAGGCAAAGAAAGAGGATGTACAGCTCGACACCCTTTCCGAATGGATAAAATCAATCAGAGGGTTACTTTTATCTAGAATTTACCGATTAAAATCAACTGTGAACACAAGATTCGAGTCTATATTTAAAGACCCTGATGTTATCACAGAGCTTACCTACCCCCAAGAACATTATGTCATCACACCAGCGGACAAAGCCTTAAATAATTACACATTTACTTGCAAAAAGTACTATTTTGACAGTCTAGTTAAAGAGTCGGGTTTAAATTCGACACCTGGAAATCCCACTTACACCCCAACAAACCTTTGTGCCTCTGAAATAATAGATAACCACAAATCAGCTCTTGCTTCATTTGGCTTCGACACTAACAATTTAGATTTAGATTTACCATACTTATACTGCATACCTAAAATGCATCAGAATCCGTACAAACAACGTTTCATCGCTGGTTCCTTAAAATGTTCTACTCACCAAAGTTCTATCTGAAATCAAATCTGGACTTCAAAAATATTGTTCGACAGTATATTCTCGCAGTGTATTTTAAAGAATTCGAAGGAACTTTTAGAGCATTTGAAATCCACTCATTTTAGAAGAGTCCATTCGATCAAGCCTTTGATTTTTCGACACTTTACACTACAATTCCTAATTCTAAATTGAAAGAAAGACTCGCAAAAATTATAAGTAATGCGTTTACAAGTAAGAACGGTAATCGCAAATACAAATTCATTGTTCTTAACTATGACAAAACCTACTTTGTAAAAGAACAGTCCGATCTTGAAAATAAGTACACTGAAACAGATATTATTCAGATGTTAAACTTTCTGATCGACAACATTTTTGTGGTGTTTGGAGGAAAAGTCTTACAGCAAATTGTCGGAATTCCAATGGGGGCCAATTGTGCCCCTCTCCTTGCCGACATTTTCCTTTACTCGTACGAAGCTGAATTCATTCAATACGAAGCTGAATTCATTCAATATTTGATCTCTGAAGGAAAAGATACTTAGCTTCTGACTTCAACTTCACTGACAGCTACATAGACGATATGTTGTCCATCAATAATCCAAAATTCGCAAAGCGTATCAACTGAGATATGAACACACAATAAGCAGGCGATGAAGGGATGCTGCTACTCAGAATAGGAAAGTTTGTAATGCTGAAATTGAAGTCGTCACGCTGGTCATAGAGTGAGGTGTTTATGTAACCATCAGTGTCGTAGGACAACAGTATGTCCAAATAGGATGCTGAATTATTTGTCTCTGTAGTTTCTTTGACTTCAAGCTCCGAAGGATAGATACTGCTCAGGTAATCCGCAAAATGTGGATTATTGATGGACAACATATCGTCTATGTATCTGTAAGTGAAGTTGAAGTCAGAAGCTAAGTTTCTTTCCCCTTGCGAGTCTCTCTTTCAATTTAGAATGTGGAATTGTAGTGTAAAGTGTCAAAAAATCAAAGGCTTCGATCCAATGGACTCTACTAAAATGAGAGGATTTCAGTTGTTCCTTCGAATTCTTTAAAATCCACATCTGGTTGATACCACTGCGAGAATATACTGTTGAACAATATTTTTGAAGCCCAGATTTGATTTCAGATAAAACTTTGGTGAGTAAGATCGATACAGATTTGGTAGAACATTTTGAGGAACCAGCGATGAAACGTTGTTTGTACGGATTTTTATGTATTTCAGGTATGCAATATAAGTATGGTAAATCTAAATCTGAATTGATTTTGTCAAAGCAAAAGGAAGCGAGAGCTGATTTGTGGTTAACTATTATTTCCGAGCAGGTTTATTGGAATATAAGTAGGATTTCCAGGTGTCGAATTCGAACCCAACTCTTTAAAAAGACTGTCGAAATAGTATTTTTTGCATGTAAATGTGTAGGTATTTGAGCCTTTGTCTGCTGGTGTGATGCTCTTGGAGGTAGGTCAGCTCTGTGACAACATCAGGGTTTTTTAAAAATAGAGTGGAATCTGGTGTTCACAGTTGCTTGTAAGTTTGATGGATTTTATCCATTCGGAAAGTATCGAGCTGTACATCCTCTTTCTTTGCCCAATGTCTGGCATAATTCTCACCAGAGACCATGATAATTTTGAAATTTCAGTTCATTGTACATGGTTTCCTTTCTCTGTATTTGTGACCATTTTTAACAATTCTCTCAACTTTTCATTCTTGGATATACTTAGTTCACCATTAACAAAGTGTCCGCAAGGAGAGTAGTTGAAACCCGATGAGGAACATTCGCAAGGTTATAGATGTAGTGAGGGATTACTTAAATCAATACACTGCAGGAATCGTTTGTAATTGTAAATTTTAATGAGAGAAGAACTCACATAAGCTTTTCGCTTGTTTTCTAATCTCTATGTCGATTGTAACTTGTAACCTATGTTTGTCATTTCATCAATAAATACAGTTTAAACTAAATTTTAGATGAAACTGTTGGTGCGTAGCTGTAGGAAATGCAAGAGTTTCTTTTCTTTTGAAATATGGTTGGATCTTTCTGTAACAGATTTGTGATTCATAGTTTGGCCAAGATTTGATTTATCAATTCCTTTGTTTGCGAATCTTTCTTTAATGAAAGGGCTGTTTGTTTTCTCTGATTTATCTGATCTTACTGCTTGAAATAAACGAAAAGTTGAAATCCTGATTTTCTTTTAAATAGCATTAAAGTCAAAGGAAATCAATCATCATAGAAATATGAAACCTTCCACAAATGTTCCCTATGGACAGTGGATGAACCCTTCTGACTTTTAAGGTCAAGGGTAAAAGGTTTAAAGTCACAGTAGCCTAAAAATCCTTGTGCACAGCATAGGAGACTTAACAATAATCAAAGAAACATCAACCATTCTACAAATTTTTCCCATTAGGGAAGGATTAACCCTGTTGATTTTCGAGGTCAATGGTCAAGCGCCATGGTCACATTGGATAGGTTTAAAAGTCACCGTAGACTTAGGCTTAAAATCCTTGTGAACAGCTTAGAAGTCAAAGTATCCATCATAGAAACATCACATATTCTACAAATGTTTCCCATGGAAAGAAAATGAACTCTTTTCATTTTCAAGGTCAAGGGTCAACAATTTCTAGTGGACTTAGGCTTAAAATCCATGTGAACAGCATAGGAGACATAACAATCATTATTGAAACATGAACCTTGATCCTCAGGGGGGGGGTAGTATGGACCATATTGATTTTCAAGGTTAAGGGTAAAACGTCAAGGTCACAGTGGACTTATGTTTAAAATCCTCTTGAACAGCATATTAACCAAAGAGTCGTAATGGAAACATGAAACCTTAACAAAATGTTCCCCATGGGGAGAAGAAGAACCATTTTGATTTTCAAGGTGAAAGGTCAAGGTAACAATGTACTTAGGCTAAACTTCTTACAAACAGCATAGATAACATAGTAATCATCATAGAAAAACTTTCCACAAATGGTCTCCATAGGGAGAGGATGAGTCCTATTGGTATTCAAGGTCAATGGTCAAAGTTCAAGGTCACAGGTGACTAAGGCTTAAAATCCTGTGAACTACAAAAAAGACAGCAATCATAACAGAAACTTCAAAATTCCGAATTATGTCTCCCATGGGTTGAGGATGAACCCTTCTGATTTTCAAGTGAAGTAATTCCAAGACGATTAACATTAAAGAATATCTGACAATAATCTCAAATGCACTCAAAATTGAGCACAAAAAATGAGCATCGACGGACCCCTAGCAAACTAGAGGTGGAACCAGGTACCCGGGAGGAGTAAGCATCCCCTGTTTGGCTAGCCTCACCCGCCGTCAATGCTCACGCACGAAAATGAAATTATCTAAAATACATGCACTGTCTTAGGCTATGTCTATATAGAATGCACGATGGCGATGATGTCAGAGGAAAAATATTCAAAACACTTACTGTCAAATCCCGCGGGAACTTTTTTACGAGCTCCACACTGCAAATGGCATAAGTGTTACACAAATGATTGTAAGAAGATCCTGACGATAAGCTCACCAGTACTCACAATAGTGCACAAAATTGAGAGTCGACGGACCCCTAGCAACCTAGAGGTGATACCAGGTGCCCGGGAGGAGTAAGCATTCCTTGTTTGGCTAGCCGCATCCGCCCTGGAGGAAAAAAATCAATGTCACAGTGGTTGAAATTCTTAGTAAACAGCATAGAAGGCATCATACGATCACCAAAAACCTGTCACAAATTATATAACAGGGGAGGGGATGAACCCTAGTGTTTTTTTTTAGTCAAGGGTCAAAGGTCAAGGTGGCAGTTAGCTTTATTTTAAAATACTGTAATTATTGCTGATTGCATGACACGGTACATGTACATGTTTTTGCGAGGGAATGTTACGCTTGTGTTGCTTTTTTTATAAAGGAACTAAAACTGATAGAAACTTTTGAAAAAAAAACTGTAGGAACCAAGTAAATTACAAATGTACCCATAATGCATCAAAATGCAGAAACAATGGTCACGATTACCGTAGCAAATATCACATCCGGGTAGCACATTGCATGCAGTGATAATGATCTGAGGTAATCTTACTTTTCTTATAGAGTGTCCTCGCTATACATGGGTCTTTGATGAGGAATTTCGTGTGACGTTAGTTAACTGTTCAACGTCCTTCAATAGGACTTGTCCAGATTCACAGTATTTTTCTACATCATTGCATAATTGTAAGTATGACAATCTACTGAAGACGTTCGACATAAGAGTCTTGCGAAATTATACAACACTAACCAGTACATACGTGTGCATGAGTATCATTCTGGAAACCTTATCATTTTAAAAGAATTTTATAGATGTTTAACGTCTTCCAATTCATCAGCATCATTTTAGAGCAGATAATTGTACAGCATGGAACAGTCATGCACGTTTCGGTTATTTAACCCTCTTCAGTAATCCTCAATCTAAACAATGTAATCTGGCCAAAAAAAAAAAACTGTGAAAATTATGTCCTACAAATACCAAAAGACGTAGCAATATATTTGATGCTTCATATTCATGTTACGTAGCTTGAGGATTCGGTTGCGTCCATAGGGGCATAATTCATATCTCGCACTATTAAAATCAATAAACGATATATGACATGACCTCAGTTTGTCATTTGACATTATTTCCGAAAAAAAAATAATACACCTTGAAATATTCGTTGCTGAGTGGATATTTCGGGCAAATGTACAAATATAAAATGTAAAAAGACATTTTTTTTATTAAAGCAAAACGCAAGAAATAGGGTCCGGCTGTACATGTAGTAGATTCAAACATCAGAATATATAAAATTTACTATGCTCTTTAAAAAAAGAGATAGTTGAAAAATCGAAATTTTATTCATCCATGTTCTCGGGTCAAAATGTCGGTTTTTTGCAGAAATTATTGTGCTATTTATAGAAAACAAAAACAAAAACAATTCGGATACATATTGTTGCCCCGACTAAATTTTCAAATCCGAGAATGCCCCTTTGAAAGTACGACTTGACTTTTGAATCTGTGTGTGAATATCAATGAAGAACTTTAAATCGATAAAAAAGCTAATTTTCGAAAAAAAAATATTAAATTATGAATTCTAAATAAGATCTGCAACAGAAGGGGGGCAATTTAAACTGTCTAATTTTACAAACACTTGATTCCCAGGACTCCTCTTGAGTTTGGGTGTTTCCCGCCGATCGGCCATTATACAATATCGCGGAGTGGCTGATGCATTTTCGACTTCTCCTCTCCAGCCGCTCTATAGAACTTCCAGAAACTTTACAGGAAGCAAGTACACAGAATATCATGAAATAACACAGGAAGCAATTATTCAAGGTCCTCGACCAAGTTTGTGTTTTTCATATGACCGCACAGGGGTCTGATGGGCTTACACATTTTCGATTTCTCCTCTAGATCTGTAACCCTTGAACAGATATTAACAAACCTTTACAGGAAGCAAGTACTCAATGTCCTTTGTTTGTGTTTTTCGTGCCGATCGGTTAACAAATGCGGTCACTGAGTGGTTTGATTGCTGACGCATTTTGGACTTCTCTACACACGAAACTCTATAGGAAGCAATTACGCAAGGTCATCTACCAAGCGTCTGTTTTGTACGCTGATCTGTTAACAAATATAGACGCTGATGGCTCTGACTTGCCGACACATTTTGGACTTCTCTTATTTTACAAATATTTAAGCGCAGAGCAAAACGCGAGTACTAAGCCGCAAATTTTGGAAATGTATTTGGAACATTTCCATGTGAGCACAAAATTTCAAAATGTAATCGAGATTGGAAAAAAGCATTACATGTAAATTCAAAAGAAAAACTATTTATTAACTGCAATTTGATAAATAAATCATAAGTCGGCCATCATCTAATAAATGAACTTACTCAGAGTACAACGTAAACTTTAACAGATAAACATAAAAGTTTTTAAGATGTAACCAAAATACATTTTTGTAGCGCCCTCTGGTTTAAACGCTAATAGCTTCAACGGATATTTACAACAAACATTTGATAGAATGCAAAAAAAAAAAGCACAGACGCAACCGGAGATAACGAAATACATCAGAAAAAATAACATGAAAATGTACTAAAAATATAATGCAAAATATTCAAATCATGAATGAATATGAAGTTTGGTGAATCATATTTTTCATTGGCGAGATTTGTCACTTCCTGTAGACATCAAATCGATTTCTAAGCTAGGGTGTGTGTGTGTGTGTGTGTGTGTGTGTTTTTTTTTTTTTTTTTTTTTTTTTTTTTTGCTACTCATAATCTGTTCAAATGTTATTCCTTTATTTTTCCTCAGATTCGGGATGTTACATAGATAATGTTGATCGTTTCAACGTGTAAGTACCTTCTAGCTAAGTCACTGCTGATTAAATTTCAAAGTTTGTGTACTTGTGTGAACATTTCAAATAATTTTAGAACTTTGTATAATCGCTTTTAATATTGTATTTCAGCACATTTTATTCTTAATACATGCTTAAAAGGCACGGAGACACTGTTTTGACTTTTAGTCAACTCTTAAGATGAATGAAAATCTCTAGCATGATACACATGAAGTAAGTTCTTCTGAAGACAGAACATGCGTAAACCCAATTAATTTTGTGAACTCAAATTAAAGAAACCTGTATTATTTGAAATTATAGCCACTTTCCCTCGTAAAGTATAATAGGAGATGAAATACATTAAAATCATATTCAAAGAGCACGTATGAAAGATTATAGATTAAGGTGAAAATTTCACACCTTACTGTTGCATTCGTAAAGAAACTAAACAAACACAAATTGCCCCTGGAACTCACTTGGAATAAAGAGAATGTTGTGCCAATAGCATCTTCACTGCAAAAATATACGACGGTCATTGTGAGTTACTCATTCCTCATCATTAGGGTTATACAATACGTTTGAGTAATTCTCTTTTAATTACATTCCCCAAAAATGATGTTGGGTTTTATGATCCAGTAAGAACCAAATAATCATTTAACTGCATTACCGACTTTATATTTTATTTTCGTAGATCTTCAACCTCGGCAATTATTGGATCTTCTAACCCTACGAATTATCTAGGTAAGCATTGGATAGACATCTCTCTCTCTCTCTCTCTCAGCAGAGATGATTGTAAAGATAACTACGCAATGCATTAAATTGAAGTGGTCATTTTCACTTCACTTTCATTTTAATATCTCATAAGATTAATTAGTTAATTTAAAAAAAATCGATGCGTAGAGAATCATCAAACAAGAGCCCAAAAATACGAATTGCAAACTTTTGACATACTTACCGTTCATAATACATTTAAGAATGGTTGTAATTTACCAAGGCGGATACAGCCTGATGTTAGAGAGGGCTTACGCTATTTTAAAGTTTGAAAAAGGAGTCATATCCCCAAGAATCATGATTAAGATCCCTTGAGTGGTTCTGATAAAGAATTCAATTATTCATGAAACTACTCCCTCCCCTTTTCGTTCTTCGCATAGATCATTTAAAAAGTTCATAGAGTAATCTTAACATGAAATAGGAAGCAAATGAGCCGTCACATAGGAAAATCCAACAATATGGCAAAATTTTGATAATTTTGGTTTTTCACATTTTCGAACAATATTTTTTTCCGATCATTTTGAATCAAAATAAACAAAAAAAAATAGCAATCCAAGGAATGCTTGTGTCGCCTGCGAAGCGGATTTTTTTTTATTGAAAATAGGTCAAATATCAAGGGCAAGGTCACTAGGTCAAAAATTATGGAATGTTTAGAAAGGTCTTTTCATAAGAAATACAAATGTGAAATATCAAAGCCCTATCACTTACCACTCAAAAGATATAGCCAATCTTAGATTTGTTGAAAAGTAGGTCAAATATATAGGGCAAGTGCACGAGGTAAAAAATGATGGTATGTGAGGAAAGGTCTTGTCACATGGAATGCATATGTGAAATATCAAAACCTATCACTCAGAAATCAAAAGAAATAGCATATCTAAGATTTTTTGAAAAGAAGGTCAAATATCTAGGTCAAGGTCATGAGGTCAAAAGTTATGATATGTGTAGAAAGGCCTTGTCACAAGATGGAATACACATATGAAATATCAAAGCCCTATCACTTACCAATCAAAAGATATAGCAAATCTTAATTTTTTTGAAAAGTAGGTCAAATATCCAGGTCAAGGTCACGAGGTCAAAATTATGGTATGTGTAGAAAGGTATTGTCAAAAGGAATACACATGGGAAAAATCGAAGCCCTATCACTTGCCAATCAAAAGATATAGCCAATCATGGATTTTTTTAAAAAGTAGGTCAAATATCTAGGTCAAGGTCATAAAGTAAAAAAATATAGTATGTGAAGAAAGGGCTTGTCACAAGAAATACACATGTGAAATATCAAAGCCCTATCACTTACCATTCAAAAGATATAGCCAATCTTAGATTTTTTGAAAAGTAGGTCAAATATCTAGGTCAAGGTCACGAGGTCAAAAATTATGATATGTGTAGAAAGGTCTTGTCACAAGGAATACACATGTGAAATATCAAAGCCCTATCACTTACCAATCAAGAGATATAGCCAATATTAGATTTTTAGAAAAGTAGGTCAAATATCTAGGTCAAGGTCACAAGGTCAAAAATTATGGTTTGCGTAGAAAGGTCTTGTCACAAAGATTACACATGTGAAATATCTAAGCCCTATCACTTGCCAATCAAGAGATTTAGCCAATATTAGATTTTTAGAAAAGTAGGTCAAATATCAAGGTCAAGGTCACAAGGTCAAAAATTATGATATGTGTAGAAAGGTCTTGTCACAAGGAATACACATGTGAAATATCAAAGCCCTATCACTTACCAATCAAGAGATATAGCCAATATTAGATTTTTAGAAAAGTAGGTCAAATATCTAGGTCAAGGTCACAAGGTCAAAAATTATGATATGTGTAGAAAGGTCTTGTCACAAGGAATACACATGTGAAATATCAAAGCCCTATCACTTACCAATCAAAAGTTATGGGGTGTGACACCCAAGTGTGACAGACAGACGGACAGACAGACAGACAGACGGACGGACGGACAGACGGACAACGGACAAAGTGATCCCTAAGTGTCGCTGTGCTTCGCAGGCGACACAAAAATCTATCAAAACTGATTTTGAAATAAGTATGGTAGCTACGATGCAAAGTTACTTTGACGTCATGACGTTCTTATTGTGTGGACATTTGAAACTACGTGACGTATTTTGAAGTGTGCAGCTTATCAGTATTTCTATTGTATCTACATTAAGATTTCTTCGCTTTCAAGCTAACACGCATTAATTTCTGCAATAAAAAATGTTAAAAGCTTATCATTGACAATCAAATTGGATAGACATAGCCAGGCGTACGTTTGTACGCAAACACGTCCACATCGTTTTCGCCAAAAAAAAAAAGAGAAAGTGCCTCCCTCTGCAAAAGAAGAAAGGGTTTTCAAAGTAATAATGTATAATGTATAATTGGTTCTTATAAATAGGTTACACTTCTTTCGGTGTTTTGCTGTGGTTGCTGCAACCAAGTAGTGTTGGAGATCCCCTCCTTTCTACTAAATATATTAGCTTTATATAGATCGACGGAAGAAATTGCACAATTATAAAACCAGCATCTTGATTGATGGAATTTTTTCTATCAGATATTGAGTGAATATTCGGAAACAAAACGTATATAACAACACCATTGATTTATCGTATACGTTTATTTATTGAAAGTTGTACTCGCTAGTAATGAACGTAAAATTTTAATCGGACTTGCTATTGATTCTATTTTTGTTGGCAATTGGCGCATGCAGATTTGTATTACAATACTCATGATATTGCATTCCGGACAGGGGCGTAGTTAGGCGTATGTTTGTACGTAAACACGTCCAAGTCGTTTTCGCCAAAAAAAAAAGAGAAAGCATGTCCCTCTGCAAAAGATGAAATGGTTTTCAAAGCAAATTGCTGTTTAGAAATAGCAAAAAAGACCCAAAACCAGAAAGCACCGATTTGTATACATTTTTCAAAAGTTTCTCAGGTTTGAGCGGTCGACTGGAAAGGATGTACAGTCGCCACGTCAAATATCTGTATATGGACGTTTACGTTTGGGGGAAAAGCATTTCATCGAAAATTTACATCTTAGATATGGTTTATCGTTTGCTGACATCTAAATCATACTCTTTAGTCCGTCTAAATTCAGACCAAAAACGCATCAGATGCTACCAGTTTGCTTCATTTTATAACAATTTTCTCGGAGGCCCTCAAACGCCCACTAATGAGAAGGGAAAACATTCTTCCATACTCTTCCCAACTCGGCACTTCGAAGAAAAGGGGATGATCTCCAGTATGACCACTCTGCACTCACCCAGCGAAAGAACCCCATAAGAAAGTGATACGTAAATGACATCAGATACAACTACAAACCACAAAAAATACACGACAATATTCACTAGAACATCATACGAGGCAATCGAAACAGACATACAGACACATAGAACATTAATGACAACCATCTACTAGAAACACAACCTTCCAACTTACACCGGATACACAGAGGTCTCAATAGACGCACAATAGTTGTATAAACATAAAACTTCTCACTGTAAGGTGACGTCACAAACAAAACAGTTAAACGCAGCGGCATTTCGTAACACAAATTATATGTAAAAGGATCTAAATAATTATATGGCATGCGTATAACAGTATGTCCTCTGCTGGCTGAAGCGAGCTCAAGATCAATCACCCGAGAAGTTTGACAAACTTTCAGATAGGTCAGAGAACAGGACCCAGTCTTCTCTGTCGAAATTTAAACAAGGCCCGTCATGGAGTCCCGTCGTCACGGTTTGCCAGTGTACAACGTTTGGAAAGACACTGGTACAAAACTGTAGATTGGTCTAGGTCCATGCCCAGTGTTCTTTTGATGATGTTGGATTCATATCCTCAGTAAAGCAGGCGACCGACTATATTCTTACATTTGTGTTTGAAGTTTGATCTGCCTTTGAGCCTTCTGATTTTGTTTACTAAGTCACTGTAAAATGGAGGTAATGTTATTACCTTCATTTCATAATAAGAATAATAAAATTCGAGTCTAGCAAATTCATACTACCCTAAAAACAAATGCCTGTCAGTGCCCACCTCCCCTCCCCCTTTGGCATTGCATGTTCTGGGTCCACCTCCTCTGCAAACGACCACATCGAAAACATCCTGTCTACGCCCCTTTCAGTATTTTTCCTTACCTTTTTAGTCCTTTTACTTATATTTTTGGAGTATCCAGTCCATTATTTGCTTGTCCAAGTATTCTATGCATTTTTAAATCAGATACAGATGTAACACATGCGCTAAATCCACGCGTCCTCCGTAAGTTCATTGGTTAATTGTTCATGCGAAAGTTATCCTTGCGATGAAATAAGTACACGTACTCGTAGCCCATGATGACACCATAAATACACAATAAACAGCATTTTAAATACAGTGGCTGATCGAATGTATAAAGGGGGTGTTGCAGATTGAGAGGACAGTGACTGGCATTGTTACTGAAAACTGATCAATGTAATAGACTTTAAGGCCAAAATCAGCAAATTCGCCCCTCGACCCTCGACAATTGGTGCACTGGATCCTACACATAAAGAATTCAACTCTGATGTTTTCAATTTGCTTTAAGGGATGATGTATATGTAAATACTATGTTAGAAATAGAATAAAAGCATTTTTTCCCTTTGGCGGATTTAACCCCACCGTATTAATTTTAAGGAAATTCTAAATTACAAACTTAGTTGAACTGCTCTTATGACGTTTTTTCTGTCAGAACAATCATAATAACTCCACTTATGTAGACTTATATAGACATCACAAATATAGATGTCCCATGGGTTATAACGTTTCAAAACCGTTTTCGCTCGGAGCACTCCCGTTTGAACACTCACAACGGCTTTACCATAGACATGCTCAAATATTTGTCTTGTAAAATAATGCAATCTCAATGTAAATTATAAAAAATACAGAATTTTACTCGTACTCGAAAATCATATACTATCATCTACATGAAATATATCCCCATGAACTAAAGATCAGGAAAACAACCGAGAGCGACAGATCCAATTGGATATACTTCTAATCTTCGATGCAAACGGCCATTACAGCACCTCACTGAACGACAAGGGTGATGATTTCAGCTTCCACATAACTAACTTCCCTTTCATGAGTAGCAATATTCCGTCTTCTGCTTATGGCATTTTTTCTTTCCCAGCTCATACGGTACGCCATGGCATGTTCTAAATAGGAAGATTTCATCGTTAGAGCCAGACGACCTGCAAGTATGCTACTCGTTCAGGGTTATACATGTATTACACAACGCATGAAATCATCTCTGAAGGAAAAAAATTCCGTCACGAGTGTAAATTTTTTTATGTATTACTCAATGAAATCATCATTGAGGAAGTTCTTCGGTAGCTATGGAGATATAATAAAAGCATATCAGATCCCCCTTTCCAGAATGATAAGTGACATTCTGGATTGTGATTGAGTGGTTTTCATCATCACCAAACAGGACTTACCTGAGGTGTACACCATTATGTCATCGAGACAATCACCAAATTTGAAAAGTTTCCATGGAGCTGTTGCGACGGGTTTTGCATGCAATCAGGAGACGCTGACTCCCCCGGGCACCTGGTCTCACTTCGGAATTTCATTCATTCAGATGTTCGCAACCGTTCCTGATCTGATGCTTTTGCCTTGCCTTCTTGACTTTCAGACTGAATAACTGATCGGTACTTGTTTACATTGAACTCTATAGGAAAAAGTTATTTTTTAAAGGAGGTATGAGTGTGAACCGCATTTACAGGGCATAATAGACATTGAAATGAGTTAAAGAAGATCCTGACGATAATCTCAACAGCACTCATAATAGAGCACAATATCAAACATCGACGGACCCCTAGCAAGCTAGAGGTGGGACCAGGTGCCCGGGAGGAGTAAGCACCCCCTGTTGGCCAGCCGCACCCGCCGTCGATGTTTATGAAGCATGGAAATGAAAATATATATAATTCATGCACTGTCTGACGTTATGTCTAGATAAAAAGTGCTATCGCGATAATGTCAGGGAAGTATATTCGAAACACTTACTGTCAACCCCTCGCGGAGAACTTTTTTACGAGCTCCACACGGCAAAGGGCATAAGTGTGACACTAATGAGTTAAAGAAGATCCTGACGATAATCTCAACAGCACTCACAATAGAGCACAAAATAAAACATCGACGGACCCCTAGCAATAATTGTCCCTTCCTTCATTGATTGCAACATATCATGAAAGAAAGTGTGTAGCCGTTTGTCCCCTATGTACCGACAAAAAAAGGAAGTAACTCTCTTAATATTTTTTTCTAAGACAATGTCCCAACTTATCTTAAAGATCAGTATAGCACAGTGCGAAGTAAATTTGTATCCATTAACGTAGTAAATGAAGAAACTTTATCATTTCAGTAAAAATATTTTGTTGCAATGGTAACCATGCTGAAGAAGGACATTTATTTTATCCCATTTTGACAGTAAAATTATATGAAAAGATTAAAAACATTAATTTTAGAAGTAGTTGGCATAATAGAATTTTGATAAAATGTTTCTTTTATCATCTAGTGATGCATGGTGAAGATAAAAAATAATTTAAAGAAAAAAGTGTAGCCGTTTTAAAAATATTTAGCTTAGAATTCCTCTGGCCAAGCCTCTGGATATAAAAAATCCTTTGTTTATGATTGAAGATGGAAAGTTTATATATATATATATATATATATATATATATATATATATATATATATATATATATATATATATAAAGAGCACAAAAGTGGTACGAGAGACTCACGACATTAAATTAATTTACCTCAAATTTTCAGAGCACCTCGGCTCCTTCTTCAGGAGACACTCAGAACATACATTCAGAAAAAAAATGAAAAAGGAAAAGAAAAAAAAAATGATGAAAAAAAGACAAAGAAAAATAATGGTGTTATGTGGCTATGCTCTGGAAGGCATGTCATAAAACCATGGCAGTCAAAAAGTGAAGAGGGACGTTACAATGTAAGGCAGACAAATAAAAGGGGACGTGAAAACCATCCATTCTACTTAGACATGATCGCTAGGAAAGGAATCATAGAGTAAAACGAGGGAATGAATGGCAGGAAAAAATGAATGAAATTAGACCGCCATCTAGCGGATAAACGGTATTACTACGAACATGGAATATTTATTGAAATTATCTAAGTTCCTAAAGAAAAATAACGGATACTGGAGAAAAATGGGCAAATAAAAGGTGAGATGAAATGAAAAATACATACAACACCTTTAAAAGTAAGAAAAACAAGGCAAACACCCCCCAATAAAACATACATCCATACTGTAGCAAAGTGACCGGTGAACTGTACACGCGTGAGTCGGTATGAATAGAAAGTGGTATGACAAAAGGGGCGCTTTAAGGGGCAACCGAAAATAGGGAAAAATATATGGTTTTGGGACGAAGTCAGGCACTCGTTCACAGTTTCGTCAATTGACCTCCGTATCCAAACGGAAGAAATAGGGCGTGTTACAAAAAAGTACCCGTGAGGGAAGATCAAGCAGAACCTATCTCATAAACATAGTAAGTAAGGACTCTGAAATAAAGGCCTAGTACAAAAATCGAATTTAGTATTTTCTACTCATATGAAGAGTGTCAGTAGAAAATACTAAATTCGATTTTTGTACTAGGCCTTTATTTCAGAGTCCTTACTTACTATGTTTATGAGATAGGTTCTGCTTGATCTTCCCTCACGGGTACTTTTTTGTAACACGCCCTATTTCTTCCGTTTGGATACGGAGGTCAATTGACGAAACTGTGAACGAGTGCCTGACTTCGTCCCAAAACCATATATTTTTCCCTATTTTCGGTTGCCCCTTAAAGCGCCCCTTTTGTCATACCACTTTCTATTCATACCGACTCACGCGTGTACAGTTCACCGGTCACTTTGCTACAGTATGGATGTATGTTTTATTGGGGGGTGTTTGCCTTGTTTTTCTTACTTTTAAAGGTGTTGTATGTATTTTTCATTTCATCTCACCTTTTATTTGCCCATTTTTCTCCAGTATCCGTTATTTTTCTTTAGGAACTTAGATAATTTCAATAAATATTCCATGTTCGTAGTAATACCGTTTATCCGCTAGATGGCGGTCTAATTTCATTCATTTTTTCCTGCCATTCATTCCCTCGTTTTACTCTATGATTCCTTTCCTAGCGATCATGTCTAAGTAGAATGGATGGTTTTCACGTCCCCTTTTATTTGTCTGCCTTACATTGTAACGTCCCTCTTCACTTTTTGACTGCCATGGTTTTATGACATGCCTTCCAGAGCATAGCCACATAACACCATTATTTTTCTTTGTCTTTTTTTCATCATTTTTTTTTTCTTTTCCTTTTTCATTTTTTTTCTGAATGTATGTTCTGAGTGTCTCCTGAAGAAGGAGCCGAGGTGCTCTGAAAATTTGAGGTAAATTAATTTAATGTCGTGAGTCTCTCGCACCACTTTTGTGCTCTTTATATCTTTTTTCTGCGAGAGACATGCATTAGCCTTTGGGCCGATCCGACATTTTCTGAATACTTAACGTTGTTGTTTATTTTTTTTTCCTGTGCTTTTTATATATATATATATATATATATATATATATATATATATATATATATATATATATATATAGACAGCACAAAAGAGGTGAAAACAACCACGTTCACTATTCAGACAATGTCGGATCAGCCCAACAAAGGGCGAATGCACGCCGCTTGGAAAAAAAAAGATAGTACGTCCCTTGTTCCGTCTGGTTACAAGTACATATTCGTGAATCCAGAGAGCTCAAGGGATGTACTGTCCCTTCCGCTGGGTTTAAACACGTTTAGTGTCGTGGTCGCTTGTACCTTTTTTTTGTGCTTTTATATATATATATATATATATATATATATATATATATATATATATATATATATATATATATATATATATATATATATATTTATAAAGTCGGTAAACTCCGTACGGCGGCTTCGCCTAGCATACAAAGCAGACCGATCATACCGCAACGCCACGGTGACAACCCTAAAAAGAATTGTTCTTATGACGTCAATATTAGTAATGCGACCAAATTGAAATAAGCTTAAAATGCATCAAAGATGCAAAGTGCCGAGTTGCAAAACTTGAATAGTCTCGACAGATGGGAAGCATCACAGACACGTTTCAGGTTGATACACATTCATATATAATTCAGAAACCAAATCAATTACCCAAGTCCTATGAATTTGACCTTTGCTCTTTTGATCCCAAAATCAATAGGGGTCATCCTTGATTCATGGAAAACATTTCTGACAAGTTTCATGATTAAAGGTGCAATACATGCCCAAATATAGTCCCGAAACTATTTTCAATTATCAGAATCCTATGACCTTGACCTTTGGATGCAAAAATCACAAGGGGTCATACTTGATTCATGGGAAACATTTCCGGAACATTTCATGATCATAGATGCAATACAGGCTCAAATATTATCTGGAAACCATTTTCAATCATCAGTGATAGGGATCATCCTTGATTCATGGAAAGCATTTCTGGCAAGTTTCATGATTATAGGTGCTACGCAGGCTCTAATATGGTCTGGAAACCATTTTCAATCATCATAGTTCAGTGACCTTGACCTTTGGACCCATAAATCAATAGGGGTCATCCTTGATTCATTAGAAATATTTCTGGAAAGTTTCATGATCATAGGTGCAATACAGGCTCTAATGTGGTCCAGAAACCATTTTCAATCATCTGAGTCCTATGACCTTGACATTTGACCTTTTGACCTCAAAATCAATAGGGGTCATCATTGATTCATAAGAAACATTTCTGGCAAGTTTCATGATCATAGGTGCAATACACCCTCTTATATCATCCGGAAACAATTTTCAATTACCTAAGTCCTGTGACCTTGATCTTTGACCCTTTGACCCCTAAATCAAAAGTGGTCATTTTCTATTCACTGGAAACATTTCTGGCAAGTTACATGATAATTGGTGCAATACAGGCTCAAATTCAGTCGGGAAACCATTTTTAATCATCTTAGTCCTGTGACCTTGACCTTTGACCTTTTAACCCCAAAATTGATAGTGGTCATCCTTGATCCATGGGAAACATTTCTGGCAAGCTTCATGATTATAATTGCAATACAGGCTGAAATATGGTCGGGAAACCACTTTCAATCATCGGAGTCCTGTGACCTTGACCTTTGACCTTTTGACCCCAAAATCAATAGGGGTCATTCTTGATTCATGGGAATCATTATTGGCAAGTTTCATGACTTTAGGTGCAATACAGGCTAAAATATGGCCAGGAAACCATTTTCAATCATCAGAGTCCTGTGACCTTTGACCTTTTGACCCCAAAATCAAAAGTGGTCATTTTCTATTCACAGGAAACATTTCTGGCAAGTTACATGATTATAGGTGCAATACAGGCTGAAATATGGTCGGGAAACCACTTTCAATCATCGGAGTCCTGTGACCTTGACCTTTGACCTTTTGACCCCAAAATCAATAGGGGTCATTCTTGATTCATGGGAATCATTATTGGCAAGTTTCATGACTTTAGGTGCAATACAGGCTAAAATATGGCCAGGAAACCATTTTCAATCATCAGAGTCCTGTGACCTTTGACCTTTTGACCCCAAAATCAAAAGTGGTCATTTTCTATTCACAGGAAACATTTCTGGCAAGTTACATGATTATAGGTGCAATACAGGCTGAAATATGGTCGGGAAACCACTTTCAATCATCGGAGTCCTGTGACCTTGACCTTTGACCTTTTGACCCCAAAATCAATAGGGGTCATTCTTGATTCATGGGAATCATTATTGGCAAGTTTCATGACTTTAGGTGCAATACAGGCTAAAATATGGCCAGGAAACCATTTTCAATCATCAGAGTCCTGTGACCTTTGACCTTTTGACCCCAAAATCAAAAGTGGTCATTTTCTATTCACAGGAAACATTTCTGGCAAGTTACATGATTATAGGTGCAATACAGGCTGAAATATGGTCCGAAAACCAATTTCAATCAACAGAGTACTGTGACCTTGACCTTTGACCTTTTGACCCCAAAATCAATAGGCCTCATCCTTGATTCAAGGGAAACATTTCTGGCAAGTTTCATGATTATAGGTGCAATACAGGCTGAAATATGGTCCGGAAACCATTTTCAATCATCTGAGTCCTGTGACCTTGACCTTTGACCTTTTTGACCCCAAAATCAATAGGCCTCATCCTTGATTCAAGGGAAACATTTCTGGCAAGTTTCATGATTATAGGTGCAATACAGGCTGAAATATGGTCCGGAAACCATTTTCAATCATCTGAGTCCTGTGACCTTGACCTTTGACCTTTTGACCCCAAAATCAATAGGGCTCACCCTTGACTAATGGTGAGTAAGTGTATGAAGTTTCATTGTTCTAGCCTCTTTCGTAGTTGACTTATAGTCCGGAAACCATTTTCAATCATCTGAGTCCTGTGACCTTGACCTTTGACCTTTTGACCCCAAAATCAATAGGGCTCATCCTTGACTAATGGTGAGTAAGTGTATGAAGTTTCATTGTTATAGCCTCTTTTGTAGTTGACTTATAGTCCGGAAACCAATTGTTGACGCCCTCCCGCCCGCCCGCCCAGACGCCCGCCCAACCGCCCGCCCAGACGCCCGCCCAACCGCCCGCCCGCCCGCCCGTCTCACATCAAATTAAGAGCCGAGTTTTGCAACTCGGCTAAAAAGGGCTTAGTTTTCGAGTTTAATCAACACCCCTAACACAGGCCTGAATTTGGTCCTAACTTTTAGCTGAATACCCTGCTTTCAATAACAGCTGTCGTAAAAAATATATCATGGTCACATTTTGTTTAAATTGGGTTAAAAATGATAAAGCCGTGAAAAGTAAAAACGAAATATTTATCTGTTACATCCTCTGTAACCCTATATTTGACTCTGTTTTGTATAGAGAGTCATTGCAATCCTTGCATTAGATATGTAAATATGTATAAGAATTGTTTTGGAAGTAGAATATTTTCTCCTCTCCCGTAAAATGGAGGTTTAATGCAAATTTCTATGAAATATGAAGAAACCGTGTTAATATCTTATATAAAGCCCCGAGACCGAATTTTTGTCTCGAAACATATCGACAAATAATTGTTTATTATGTCTGAGGCCTTTTTATCGATAATTTTTCTATAGGCTCATAAATAAATATAAAAAAAATGCGTATAAACTTTTAACTTAAGCGTCATTTCCCAAAGCAGATTCCGTAGATTGAGATTCTGTTGACCACGTGTTACAGTATCTATCAATTCGTACCTTTTTATCGGTATATATACGCATGTTTGATAAAAGTAAGTGCCGAAAGTGGAATTATGCCACCCTGTTGACAAATTCATGAAAAATACCTCATTTTGATATGCCGTGACAAAATCATGTATAGAGACCCGATTGTGACAAGTTGTAATGAAAATACGTGAATTGAAAAACTGCGCATGAAGTTTATATGAAATAATGAAAAGTATCTTACGACGTTTATTGTAGTGCTACAATGTGGTAAATATATATATATATATATATATGCCAAGTTCATTGGTCAGAGTTTGGACTCTTCGTTTTCTTTGTTTTAAACACTGAGATATGCCTTTTGTTAACGTTGTTGCAATTTTCCCCTTTTATCATCCGTACTTACCCTCCGTTCAGATTCGTAGCTGTTATAAATTAAGTGGATGCTTTTCATGATGCATTTGGTCAAAGAACCCCCCTTAAGGCGTCCAGGGGATCCAATGGAAAGTCATCAAGTGTCACAGAATTGGGGGGGGGGCTTTGTTTTATGATGCTGTACATAGCACTAACGTCAAACGTATTGGTAAGGTAATTGAACAATCCCACATTAATTATGAACATATACATACTTCTACAATACAACAAATACACAGCTATATATCTCGGAGAGAAAAAAGCAGAAAAGTGTGTGTTGTAGTGTGTTGACAACGGAAAGTTTGCTCGATAGGAGCCTGGAATTTTGGTGCGCGATGGCTGTTTTTCCGGAAGAGCTCCGAATAAAGTAAAAAGCATGAAAAAAAGTTATGAAAAGTATGACTTAAGTCAGTGCAATGTATCAAAGTTCCTATTTTCAACTACGGATATAAAAGAATCCAATGAGTTAAAGAAGATCCTGACAATAATCTCAACAGCACTCACAATAGAGCACATGATTAGCATCGACGGACCCCTAACAAACTAGAGGTGGGGCCAGATGCCCGGGAGGAGTAAGCATCCCCTGTTGGCTAGACGCACCCGCCGTCGATGTTTAAGCACGAAAATGAAAACAATATATATAAAATCCGTGCACTGTCTGACGTTATGTCTATATAGAAAGTGCTATGGCGACAATGTCAGGGAAGTATATTCGAAACACTTACTGTCAAACCCCTCGCGGAGAACTTTTTTACGAGCTCCACACGACAAAGGGCATAAGAGTGACATATGATACGATAGAAAAAGATAAGTGTGACATAAGTGTGACATAAGATACGAAACAAAAATATTAGAATCAAACTTTTATAACGACGAGACTGATGGTGTCATCTCAGCGTCGGACGTCAGTACCAAAAAGAAGATCAACGAGAAAGTTTCAGTGAATGAACACGGTTAAAAAGGAAAGTAATAATTGATAAAATGAATAGCCGATAAAAAAAACCCATATTATATCAAAAGTCCAAATTTCCGATGTTACATGTATAGCTAGAACACTTCGATTGTATCATAAGACAAGTGTCATATATATCCTAGATGTCTATTGAGTAATTTGAATATCCTATTTCCAACTGTAATACATGGAACCGAGAGGAAAGCTTTTTTGTTCCTGGTTACACTTATCATTTATTTGATTTTTTGTTTTTTGTTTTTTTTTATTTGTTGTTTTTAAGGGGGGGGGGGGGGGGGTCGAGCGATTCCACTTTTTAAATCAGAAATGATAGTCGGGCGTTATATTCGAAAATGTGAGAGGAAGTGTTTCGGATAAATACACCATTTACTATGTGCATAGTAGGTGACCTTCTATAGAATAAAGCATCCTTAAATGCATGGTCATTTCTATTTCAATATCGCCTAAGATTTGCTTCTCGGTTTGTATTTTCATGTGAGTGTCTTTGATTGTTGTAGGTTTGTTTGTTTGTGTTATTAATATTCTGTTTCACTTTTAGATGATAAAGTTGCAGGGACAAATTAAGAATATGTCCATAAGACAAGGATAAAGCATGGAAAATGTTGAACAGACAGTCAAAACTCAAAAAACAAAATTCATACAAAGTAATATTTTTCGTAAGCGGTCAATATCGTATAATGTCAAACAGCGATCAGCCAATCAGAAACTAGTATAGTATAGTATCTGCCTCTGAAATAATGGATAACCACAAATCAGCTCTTGCTTCCTTTGTCTTCGACACTACCAATTTAGATTTAGAATTACCATACTTATACTGCATACCTAAAATGCATAAGAATCCGTACAAACAACGTTTCATCGCTGGTTCCTCAAAATATTCTACCAAATCTGTATCGATCTTACTCACCAAAGTTTTATCTGAAATCAAATCTTGGCTTCAAAAATATTGTTCGACAGTATATCCTCGCAGTGGTATCAACCAGATGTGGATTTTAAAGAATTCGAAGGAACTTTTAGAACATCTGAAATCCACTCATTTCAGTAAAGTCCATTCGATCCTAGCCTTTGATTTGTCGACACTTTACACTACAATTCCACATTCTAAATTGAAAGAAAGACTCGCAAAAATTATAAGTAATGCGTTTACAAGTAAGAACGGTAATCGCAAATACAAATTTATTGTTGTTAACTATGACAAAACCTACTTTCTAAAAGAAAAGTCCGGTTCTGACAATAAGTACACTAAAACAGACATTACTCAGATGTTAAACTTTCTGATCGACAACATTTTTGTGTTGCTTGGAGGAAAGGTCTTCCAGCAAATTGTCGGAATTCCAATAGGGACCAATTGTGCCCCACTCCTTGCCGACATTTCCCTTTACTCGTACGAAGCTGAATTTATTCAATCTTTGGTCTCTGAAGGGAAAAGATACTTAGCTTCTGACTTCATGCAAGCAGGAGATGCTTACTTCCATGCAAGCAGGAGATGCTTACTCTTCCTGGGCACCTGGTCTCACTCTCATATCGGGAGTTCGCTTCTTTTCATATGGTGGAGGTTTTTGTTTTTGTTTGCTTTGGTTCCTGTTTTGTCCTGATTTTGTATGCCTTCGGTTTCTGATTTTCTGAATTATCGATTTTGTACTGTAGACAGGGATATGGTCATTATCCATATTTGTCATTCAACTGCACTTGCAGATACATAGACGATGTGTTGTCCATCAATAATCCAAAATTCGCGGATTACCTCAGCAGTATCTATCCTTCGGAGCTTGAGGTCAAAGAAACTACAGAGACAAATAATTCAGCATCCTATTTGGACATAACGTTGTCCTACGACACTGATGGTCACATGAACACCTCACTCTATGACAAACGTGACGACTTCAATTTCAGCATTACAAACTTTCCTTTTCGGAGTAGCAACATCCCTTCATCGCCTGCTTATGGCGTGTTCATATCTTAGTTGATACGCTATGCCAGAGCAAGTACCAAATATACGGATTTTGTTCTGAGAGCTAGGCGTCATTCAGATAAGCTTCTCTGTCAGGGATATGTTTGTGACCGACTAACATCGTCACTGAGGAAGTTCTACGGTCGATATGGGGAACTCGTCATACACTGTGATGTCCCACTCTCCAGAATGGTGGATGATATTCTGTCATAGACCATTTGAACCATCCAACCAAAGATTGTAATCTATGTCTTCCAAAATGGAAGTTACCGGATGTCACAGTTCTATCGAGTTCGTCGCATTCCTTGAATTTGCGAATCAGTTTGATCGAGAGAGATTTGTTTCATAAGGAGAAAAATATTCTAAATTTGACTTTTTGATCCTTGAACTTTACTGAGTATTACTCAAAAATGGGAGTCATTCGATCACGTCGCAATGTTTAAACGCATTGCATCGGACATTGTAAGCATGCATTGCATAAAAGCGGAAGTGACCCGAAAAAGTTAAAGACCAAAATTTTTATGGGCATCAATGAACTTTGACGCCCAAATTCCTCATAAACATGTAAAATGCATAAAAACATAACAAGTCGAAAATTCAAAATTTCATGTTTTTACCTAAAAAGAGATTTTTATGATTATTAAAAAATCGTAAATAAGCCCTAAATGCATGTCTTATCTCTATACCATCATTAATGCAAACAAATAAGGTCACATAATCAATAGCTTGTGCATATTGAATAATAATAATACATTGTGATATTGTTATATGCGTTTCTTCTTTTGAAGAGTATGTATTTATATATACATTCTATCTGAGATTTCTTATAATATGGACTTCAGACTACAAATTTGAGTCATATTATGTTCAATTACTTTTCCAACACTTAGCACTTTTAAGCACCGACAACGTAACGTGACGTAAAGCACATCGTGACGCTCAATTTAGGTAATGCTCCACCACATGTAGAGAAGGGAACCCCCGATATTGGAGTGAGACCAGGTACCCAGGAAGAGTAAGCATCTCCTGCTTGCATACAACACCCGCCGCTTCGATTCGGTAGAACTGTCACATCCGATTACTTCCATTTCGGAAGACATAGAGTACAATCTTTGGTTGGATGGTTCAAATGGTCTATGACAAAATATCCTCCTCCATTCTGGAGAGTGGGACATTATAGTGTATGACGAGTTCCCCATATCGACCGTAGAACTTCCTCAGTGACGATGTTAGTCGGTCACAAACATATCCCTGACTGAGAAGCTTATCTGAAAGACGCCTAGCTCTCAGAACAAAATTCGTATATTTTGTATTTGCTCTGGCATAGCGTATCAACTGAGATATGAACACGCCATAAGCAGGCGATGAAGGGGTGTTGCTACTCAGAAAAGGAGAGTTTTGTAATGCTGAAATTGAAGTCGTCACGTTTGTCATAGAGTGAGGTGTTCAAGTGACCATCAGTGTCGTAGGACAACATTATGTCCAAATAGGATGCTGAATTATTTGTCTCTGTAGTTTCTTTGAATTCTCCGTATGATATATACTGCTCAGGTAATCCGCGAATTTGGATTATTGATGGACAACTCATCGTCTATGTATCTGTAAGTGAAGTTGAAGTCAGAAGCTAAGTATCTTTTCCCTCCAGAAACCAAAGATTGAATGAATTCAGCTTCGTACGAGTAAAGGAAAATGTCAGCAAGGAGTGGAGCACAATTGGTCCCCATTGGTATTCCGACAATTTGCTGGAAGACCTTTCCTCCAAAAAACACAAAAATGTTGTCGATCAGAAAGTTTAACATCTGAATAATATCTGTTTCAGTGTACTTATTGTCAGAATCGGACTTTTCTTTTTCAAAGTAGGTTTTGTCATCGTTAACAACAATACATTTGTATTTGCGATTACCGTTCTTGACTACACTAAGGTCACTATTAATTTCGTGTCCACAAGGCGTGCTGGGGGACCGTCGATGCTTAATTTTGTGCTCTATTGTGAATTGCGTTTGTCGTCAGGATCTTCTTTAACTCATTTGTGTAACACTTATGCCTTTTGCCGTGTGGAGCTCGTAAAAAATTTCCCCGCGAGGGGTTTTGACAGTTAGTGTTTTGAATATATTTCCCTGGCATTGTCGCCATAGCATTTATGTATGGACATAACGTCAGAGAAAGCATGATTTTTATAGATCGTTTTCATTTTCGTGCTTAAACATCGACGGCGGGTGCGGCTAGCCAACAGTGGATGCTTGCTCCTCCCGGGCGCCTGGTTCCACCTCTGGCGTGCTTGGGGTCCGTCGATGCTTAAGTTTGTGCTCTATTGTGAGTGCTGTTGCGATTGTCGTCAGGATCTTTTTAACTCATTTGCTGAAATCCGATGAAGAACATTCGCAAGGAAGTGGATGTAGTGAGGGATTACTTAAATCAATACACTGCAAGAATCGTTTGTAATTGTAATTTTTAGATGCAACTGTTGGTGTGTATCTATAGGAAATACAAGGAGTTTCTTTTCTTTTGAAATATGGTGGGATATTTTCTGTGACAGTTTTGTGATTAAAAATTTGACCAAAATTCAATTAATCAATACCTTTGTTTGCAAATCTTACTTTAATGAAAGGACGGTTTGTTTTCTCCTCTGATGTATCTGATCTAACTGCTTGAAATAAACAAAAAGTAGAAATGTCCAAGATGACTCATTGTAGTCGGTATTCTGGGGAACGTGTATCGGTATATGTGAGGTCCTTCGTATATTCGTAGATTTCGTGTAACTTCCGTAAAGGAACTGAGTAATTTTAACTTGTAATTTTGACATTTGTACATATTGTGTACCAGACATGACATTTGTACATATTGTACCAGACATTTGACATGTAATTTTGACATTTGTACATACTGTACCAGATTTTGAAAAATGAAGCAACTTTGGTAGAACAACGAAACGAAGGATCTCTTAACATCTTGATAAGCATGCTTTGAAGTAAATTATCTTAAGTTAGATTTGACACATTTCTTGTTTTATTTTAATAGTTGCTGGGATTAGAGGGGGGGGGGGGGGGGGTCGGGATGACAAGAAATGTAGTAAACGCATACCCAGTCTTCCGCATTGATCCTGCACATGTTCTCTTCAATGAATTTTTTTTTATTTACATGCGTTATATCATATTCTAGTAAAATCAAAACAGAATAATTCTCTTTTCAACAGGACATATAAAGGGAAGTCTGTTTATGGAGTCCATCGGATCCCTTTTTATCACATGATACATACTTTATTTCAATTACATAAAACCATTTCATAAATAAATGTTATGATAACACGTTACATGTTAAACGTCTTCAAATTCGATAGCATCTTTTAAAAGCAGATAATTTTGCAGCATGGACCAGACCTGCACGTTTCAGGTACTTAACCCTTGTCAGTGATCCTCAGTCTAAACGACGTAATATAGCCAAAAAGTGTGAAAATTGTTTAGTCCAAAAATGTACCGAAAAACGTAGCAGAATGGGTGGGATATGATCACTTTGTGAGCGTGGTCATTGGATTAAGCGCTCCAAAATCCTTTGTGTCATAATACAATTACGTCATATTTCATGTGTTTAAAGAATGCGCTGCTACGAGACTGTAGATTAGTAAAGTACCAAGACTAGTGTCCGTCTGGTTACATTAGGATCATATCCACGGTATAAAAGGCGTTTCATGATTCCGACGCATTTTCGATAGTTATGTTATCTATTTTGATCCTTCTTATCTTGTTAATTATGTTACCTTAAAATACAGGTTGTGAAATACCCAAAGTAATACATTCTGTTTTCTGTATTTTTCCGAATTTCAAAAGAAGTTGATAATTTTTTTTTGTAAAATTTCCAGAGCGTCTTTACTAGTTTGTGAAAGCGAAAATCTAGTTCTAAACTTTTTTGTCCTAAATGGCGGTCATCATCACCAAACAGGACATACTAACCTGATATGTACATCAAAATGTACATCGAGACAATCACCAAATTTGACAGGTTTCGATGGAAATGTTGCGACGGGTGTTGCATGCAATCAGGAGACGCTGACTGTCCCCGGGCACCTGGTCTCGCTTCGGAAATGTGTTCATTCTGGGGTTCGCAACCGTTTCGATTGAAATTCTCACCACTTTGCCTTGCCTTCTCGACCTTGAGACTGAATAACGGTTAGGTACTTTTTTGATGTTTATCAGTAAAGTTTATCTATGAAAATCCACAAACATCAGTACATTATCTAGCATAACGGATGGATTGTGAAATGAAGATAACAAAAAACGGTAATCTAGGAACAGCATTTGTAAGGGATCGAGACCTACTCTTGAATGTGATGGGGTCCTTTGTTGACGGATCTATACAAAACAACAAGTATTGTAAGTTGTGAAAGACAAAATCAATTCAGTGGTTCTGAAGTCGACAGTGTTAAAAGTTTCAGATGGACGACACGCCATGACAATATCCCAATTAAGCTATGTTCAGGTGGGCTAAACAAAAAATATTTAGAATTAAAGAGATCAATGCACTCGCTTGAATCTAATGTTTTAATCTAGGTTTTGTTTTTCTGTTATAGAGATCAGTCCTCCCGGCAAGGATATTCTGTCAAAGACAGGAGTACCTGTATTGATAGGTTTGTATTATGAAACAATAAAAAGTTCCTGACGCTCTCAATATTACCGTCGTAAACATTAAAGGTTTCCACGCAAGAAGTAGCAATTATTAAAATTGGAATTAGAAATACCGTTATCATCATTTCTATGCTAAAATTCTTTAGTCAAAATTTTCCGAAATTGTAATGCTGGACCGAGCACTAAACACTTTCATCGATGTTATACATCGGCGTTCCATATAACATAAAAAAATGTTTAATGATTCTTTTAGATTTTATTGGCAGTAGGGAATCGGAAAAAATAAGTAAAACACGAAGTGCTTTTCATGATTTTTCTATTGCTTTAAATGCTTTTTGCTTCGTCATTAAATCTATTATATATTTTGACCTTTTGCTCCAAAATTTGCATCTTAATGAATAATCGATTCAACGATCGATTGCAAAAGAAGATTTGATTAAATTAGAAAGCACCATTATTGTAGGGATTGGAGGAGCCATCACTGTTCTTTTATTTCAAATTCTAGTGACAGTGTGTTACATACGAAAACTGTAAGTATGATTTATCATTAATTTGAGCTTCATCAGAGAAAACTGTCTTCCCTATGTCCATGTTATCGAACAGGAAAAAGGCTTAGGGTTAGGGTTTTCCTAATCCTAACCCTAATTCCATCAAACACACACAAATCTTGTTTTTACCCTAGAAAATATAATGATACACAATACAAGCTTCGAACCTGTACATTAAAGAATAATAGAGGGTTTGACAAAAATACCAATGTACTTTTTATCCCCTGACTAGTGCATTATTTACCTATCAATGCTCGTTTGTGTGGGTACTATTCTCTCATAGTATTGCTTTTGGAAGGAATAGTGTCCGACCGTTAGCGAGTGCACTATTTACCTCTAACTATTCAGACCAAAAAATCAGATTTTTTTGTCTCGGGTTTTCCTGGCAACAAACGTCCATCTTTTGCCTAATTGAACATTTTCTTCTTTTTGGAGAATTCCACATAACTCAACATACCTCTGTAATGCAGGAAATGTAAAGAATTAATATATGTCCGTTTTCTCGATTCTCATAGCTAGTGCGTGAATAAAAGGCTACTTTTTTATCTGAAAAAAAGTACTTCTAAAGGCAGTATATTCTTATCAAAAAGATTTTACCGGTTATCATTGCAACAACGTATAATTTTTATTTATAACTAGGTTTACAGTTCAATAATGTTGTTTCTAAGTATAGAGCTATGGTATTGCTTTATTCTAAAACAGTAAAATTGGTATGTTCCTGAATTCTTTTTTAGCAAAATGACTGCCAACTCTCTACCTTCTTGAAGAAAATTTCAAACCAATTGTCATGTACCAGACACGTGTTTCGAATATTTAATTCTCATCAGTGATGCTTCCAGCCAAAGTGCTTTTCATAAGCACTCCAAATTAAAACCAGCGCAGCCGGATTTACCATTTAGTCGTTAACTGGTATCGGAAAAATGTGGGAGTGGCAGTCGAGGTCATGCGTTGCAGTGTGGAGCAGTTAAAATCATTCCCCGTGACTTCATTTTTAGAAGTGTATTAATTACTTTTTTCCAGCTCTGTCGCCTAAAAGATGCTTCGTTTTGGTCCTTTATCGATTTGACATACATTATTTTGCTATTTCGGGAACTTGTCTTCCCAATCAAAAATATTATCGAAATCAAAGGAGGCTAACATCTTAGCACCATCCCTCCAATGCTATTTTGAACATAGATTTTATTTGGATATGCTAATGAATCAACCCTTAAAGAAATTTGGAGCCGCGCACTCTCTGTATAGTAAATATAAATTCTGAAAATAAAACAAGGGGTGATACTGAAATGAATTTTGGCGGCTCCGCTGTAAGCATCACTGATGAGAATTTAATATTCGAAACACGTGTCTGGTGCAGAAAAATTGGTTTGAATTTTTTTTCATAGAGGTATAGATTTGGAACACAGAACATGCAGTAGCACAAGTGGTCAGGTCAATACAGGATTGCTCTCAAAACATGATACTAATGTGAACGGAAACTTCACTAGCTTTTTTAGGGAAAAAATAATTTGACTTTCCTATATATGGATCTTCAGATATATCTTCAGACTGTAAGGTATCCCTCCGACAACATGATCACAGGACCTGCTTCGCCTTCATCTCCTATTGCTGTCTACTGTATGGACCAATGGTTAAACATATGTCCAAGTCCTGTTCTTCACATTCGCCAAAACGCATATAAACCCATTAATTTCACAGTTTTTTTTTTCATTAACTGTGTCTACTATAAACGATTTGAGTCTCAATTCTTGAAAATAAAACAAAGGCATCCTTGGCCATTTCTTCAAATCCTTAACTTATACTGTATATTGGAACCCATTTAGACACTTATAATTCGAAACTCAAAATCAATGCTCACACGAAATGAGGACAACGGAAAACACCAAACAAGACTGCAAAGGAAGAAATTTGAATTCCAAATAAAGATGAGATTAGATGTCTGAAAAGAGTTAGCATCTTGGTCTTACTAGCAAAGCTGTCACATTTTATACACAAATGGTTTAAATCTGTTAATATAAAGTCTTTGTAGTAGTCATACGCATCCGGTTTGTGATGTTATTATTTTATTATTGATGTTGAACTTATTTTTGTTGTAGTTTCGAGCAGTTAAAATCGTTCCCCTTGATTTGATGGTTGTTAAGTGTATTGGTTACTTCTTTCCACGTCTGTCGCCTGCAAAAATGCTTTGTTTCAACCCTTTGTCGGTTTGATATCATGATATATATTTTTCCTGTTTCCGAAACTTGTCATTTCATCGAAGTATATAATCGAAATTAAAGGAGGTTGACACCTTAGCACCATCCCTCCAATGCTATTTTGAACATAGATTTTGTTTGGATACGCTTCTGAATCGGCCTTGCGGGTGATTTTGAGCCGAGCGCTCTCAGTGGGGTACATGTAAATGCATAGATTTAAATTCTAAGGGTAAAATCAGAGGGTGCTCCTGTGGTGAAATCGGGCGGCTTATGATAAGCCTCTTGAATGGAAGCATCGCTGTTTGGGGGTTTGGTGTCCTAAACACGTGTCTGGTGCAGTAAGATTGGGTTCAGATTTTCTTTAGAAGGTATAGTGTTTGAACATTTTCGTATTATCTATATATTTCTTGCAAACTTTGATTTCGTTCGCATATTTTTTAACATTCATTCAAACACGGAAATAAAAAATAAAGTCACCAACAAGAATAGAGGCTTATGTAAAAGCAGATATTATCACATACATTAACACGTTGCAAAAATTCCGTAATCTCTAGCTTTTTCATTTAAAATCATGATCATGATCATAATCGGAAATCATGTTAAGTTCCTATTCGTGAAGAAATTGCGATATTCGTCTATCAAGGGTATATAACTTTTCAGAGACTGAAAATGTATCCTAATAAATTCTTTGCAGATTCATACAGCCAAAGGAGAATGTGAGAAGAAACACTGTACATGAAAGGAATGTTGCTATATCACAAGTGTATTTTGAAATCGATGACATCGAAAGCACACCTATAAATGATGATGCCATGCGTAATGCTGATAATTCACGTCAAAATCATTTTGTCGATGGTATATACAGTATGAAAGAGGCCACCATGACTTCATAATCGATTTAGAGAATTTCAAAATGTACGAATAGACTCATCTGGACTAGGCGTGTCCATCACAACACACTAAATATCCTTTTTAATTGATATTTTCCAAAATTTGTAGATTGAACATATCATTTTCTTTTGTTTATAATAGAATTAAAATTGTATAAAAGCACGAAGTGTACGAAATGAAATTATGAGTTTATAAATATTAATTTGTTTTTTTACGAACAAGCAGTTCTCAAACTGAAAAATTATCAGTAAGAAACTGTCAAGACAAAGTGCTCCCTTGCACGTCCGCGCCATGTGTACATGTAAACAATTAGAAGAAAAATTAACAATTTTCATTTACTTGTATCTTTCATGTTTTTTTTTCAACAAAACAGTTCGATTTCTTTGGCCATACTTGTTTCGTCTATTTGAAATGTCACTGTCCATAACCAAAGGAAACTGACTATAAATAATTCAAAAGGCATTGTCTGTCTGACACTGTACATAATTCAGAACATTATAATGTCCATTCACATATAATATATTGTCCTACAATTAATGTGAGAAAACTGGTTGCGATATGATCCTTGTACGTACCATATATATTTAGACATACTTGTCTTGCCTGAAAATAATGAAGAAAAAGGAAAAAAAAAACAAACAAATGAACAATTCCTGAAAATACACAAGGAAAAGTCATTCAAGAAGGCAGTTAATCTCCAGATGCAATTCAATTCGTAGTCGTAAGTGCAACAGAATATTTTTGTATCTTCCTGTCTTTACAGATAAACAATATAAAGATAATTATAACACAGATAAGTTGTTTTCCCTCATACATTCGTATATGTTACAGAGCAGGCCTATGGAATACTGTTATATTATCTTCACGTGTATCACATATCGCGTAGCATCTGTAATTTATACAATAATCATAGAGTTACACAGCCAAGAATGTCATCTTTACAATGTCACCTTCTTTGTTACAACTGAGACAATTAAAGGGCGAATCCAACTGGACGTCTATGTATTATACATCTTTCTCCTTTTAGCGGAAGAACAATATCATAACAGCTTACAAGGTTACAGAACAGCTTACGGCAGACGAAAGTTGTGAAGTAGTTCTACATTTGCATCCGCGTATTAGCTAAATTATAGTGCACAGAGCATGCAATATACTCTTATTTTCAAGAATGATTAAAAGTTATCAAAACAGATAGGTCTTCGTTTCATCTTCATATTGATTTTACAAGAATTGAATATGGTTGCGAAACGTTAAATTTCATCTCGAGTGGTGCGGCTCCGAATGTCGGCCAGCGAAGATAACATGCAGATTCAACAAGTTTATTTTAGAAGGATTTTCTACCTTTATGGAGGATATTATGTGAAAAGAACTATTGAGTGTGTGTGCCAAATATGTTTTTATTACAAACAGCCTTGATATTTGCACTTGACTTTGAATTATCTTCTACTGAATAACCTAAATAACCTGCCGGCTGATAGATTTGAAAGAATGGAGGGGGTTGCCAACAAGACTTGGTTGCAGCACCAACAGCAACACACCAAACACCCCAAGTGAAAACACAGAGGTGACATATACAGCAAGAGGCAAGGAACAGCAAACGAGACATCAAACATCGAACATTAAAGACAACATATAAAACAACGAGACCCATAGGCAATCGGTGCCGACTAAGGACGGCCATTAGCCACGTTAGTAACAGATGGTGTGGTTATCCTGGACTACGAGCGCACAACCCTCCCAAAACCTCATCACTGAAAGATGACCATACAAGCATACATCACAATGCAGGGGCCCAAGGAACACAGATGGAAATGTAAATATATATAAAAATAGGGTAGGGGCGTACGAAATGCAGTCGGTGCTCTGTCGGCTGTAGCGAGCTCATGCATGTTATCACTCGAGGAGTCCGATCGACATTCAGAGAGGACAGTATAAACTCAGATTTATCACTGATAGGCTTACCCAATTATTCATTTACGATTTCACGACTTTTATCAATTTATAAAATAAACGGATTGCATACAATCGCAAGTAAAATCGGGTTTCAGTGATAATTTTTGAAACTGGGCGCCTGCAAATTGATTGATCCAACTTAAACAAAGAAAGATAACTAGAAGAATGTTTACCTGGTTTTAATGTTAGAACCGCGACTATGCCTAGTACTGACAACCCGATGTATAATTAATTTCTGTTTAATTACAGACTTCAATATATCATTAAGAAGTCGAAATTGCAATTTCTGCTTGTTTATACATGTACTTTTTTCGCCATCGAGAAACGACGTAAACACTTGATTGCATATATCCACAATGGGGAATCCCCGGTTACATGTACAAATGTATATATGCGCAGATCGCTTTGAGTGGCAAAACACACGCAAAATGCAAGCAAGAGCTCTGGCTACTTGTATTTAAGGAAACGAAGTTGAAGTGTAAATATCTTGTGATATATATACATTGAGATATTAAGTCATTAAATGAGATACCATAGAAGCCACCATACATGCCTGTATGATCGATCCTACACATAAATTACACAGAAAAAATAGTCAGGATAAAAAAGCAAAAAAATAATTGGTCCTGATATATAGTCTACACTTTGTTTATTTTGCTTTCTTTAAAGATTTGAATACGTATACAAGTAGTAAGTGACTTTTAAAAAATAGCAATCCAAGGAATGCTTGTGTCGCCTGCGAAGCGGTTTGATTATTATTCTAGAAAGTGGATCAAAATTATTGGTATCAGTAGAAAAGTCTTGTCAAATGAAGTTCATTTGAAATATCAGACCTCTTAATAGCAAATTAAAAGATAGGGTCATTCTCAAATTTTCAGGAAAGAGTATCATCTAGGTCAAGGTCACTACGTAAAAACTGGAAACAAAAAGGTCTCATCATAAGAAAGATTAAAGACCTATCACCTACCAATTAAAAGATATATACAACCTTCATTTCTTAGAAAAGAAGGTCAAATAGCTAGGTCAAGGTCAAAAGGTAAAAAGTTATGGTATGTGTAGAAAGGCATTGTTACAAGGAAAATACATGTGAAATATCAAAGCCGTATCACCTACCAGTCAAAACTTGAAAAGATATAGCCAATTTTACTTTTCTTGAAAAGTAGGTCAAATATCTTTAATCTAGGTCAAGGTCTCAAGGTCAAATATTATGGTCTGTGTAGAAAGGTCTTGTCACAAGGAATACACATGTGAAATACCAAAGCCGTATCACTTACCAATCAAAAGATATATACAATCTTAAATTTTTTTTGAAAAGTAGGTCAAATATGTAGGTCAAGGTCAATAGGTAAAAAATATGGTATGTGTAGAAAGGCGTTGTTACAAGGAAAATACATGTGAAATATCAAAGCCGTATCACCTACCAGTCAAAACTTGAAAAGATATAGCCAATTTTACTTTTCTTGAAAAGTAGGTCAAATATCTATAATCTAGGTCAAGGTCTCAAGGTCAAATATTATGGTCTGTGTAGATAGGTCTTGTTACAAGGAATACACATGTGAAATACCAAAGCCCTATCACTTACCAATTAAAAGATGTATACAATCTTAAATTTTATTGAAAAGTAGGTCAAATATGTAGGTCAAGGTCAATAGGTAAAAAATATGGTATGTGTAGAAGGGAATATACATGTGAAATATAAAAGCCCTATCACTGGCCAATCAAAAAATATAGCGAATCTTATCTTTTTTCAAAAGTAGGTCAAATACCTAGGTCAAGGTCACAAGGTCAAAAATTTTGGTATGTGTAGAAAGGTCTTGCAACAAGGATTGCACGTGTGAAATATCAAAGTCCTAACACTTACCAATCAAAAGATATATCCATTCTTAATTTTTTTGAAAAGTAGGTCAAATATGTAGGTCAAGGTCACTAGGTCAAAAATTATGGCATGTGTAGGAAGGTCTTGTCACAAGGAATACACATGTGAAATATCAAAGCCCTATCACTTACCAATCAAAAGTTATGGGCTGTCGAACCATTGTGCATTCGACCGACTACTAAAATTGTAAATTCACCTTAATCATCTAACAGAAAATGCAATTTGGAGACACTTAACATGATTTGCAATACATCTAAAACATCGTGACTGAAGAAGTTCTACGGTCGATACGAGGAACTCGTCATACACTATGATGTTCAATTGTCCAGAATGGTAAATGATATTCTGTCTTAGGCCATTTGAACCATCCAACCACAGACTATACTTGTATCTTCCGAAATGGAAGTAACCGGATGTGATCTTTCTGTCGAATTGAAGCGACGGGTGTTGCATGCAAGCAGCAGATCCCGATCCTTCCTGTGCACCTGATTTCACTCCTAAATTTAATATACTTTCACTTTGTGATTTCCTGAATTATCGATTTTGTATGCCTTCGGTGTGTGATTTCCTGAATTATTGATTGTGTACTGCGTAGTTGAATATGCCATTGTCCATATTGTAATTTGATATTTTCGGGAATTCCGAATAATTCAAAGGTACAATAACCTTTCTTCTGAGAGGACAAGAAACCCTGAAAATTACCGGAGTCGAAATCCTGATCTATTCCCGACATTTGAGACGTCACCTTGTCGTCAACATAAGTAATATTTTATCAGAAACGGCAGAAAAAACATTATAATCGATCAACCTACCTGATTAAATAAAAAAAATGATAAAATTACATGGTCATCGCGAATAAAATGACGTTTAGAAAAGCCACTTTGTCCTACATTTGTCCATATGTTATTAGAGAATTGTTTGGTTATCCGGATTACGTGCGCACAACCCTCCCACTTATTAGGATACACAAAGGCCTCCATAGACGCACACTTATATAAATTTAAAACTTCTCACTATAAGGTGACATAACAATAGAGATAGTAAAAAGCAGCGGCCTCTGAACACAGATTCTATGTAAATGGATCTAACAAAATGATATGGCATGCGTATAACGGTCTGTACTCACATACCAAAACAGAATTTGAAATACGGGTCATTATTAAACAATATCACAATTTGAATGAAATCTATTGAAAAAAATAATTTGAATATCTTGAGCTGATTTTGATTGTCGGAATCCCCCATTGGTACCAATTGCGCCACACTGCTTGCGGACGTATTTTTATATTAATACGAAGCAGACTTCATCAAGACCTTGCTTTCGACTAGGTGAAAGCACCTCGCATGTCAGTCCAATTTTACCTTCAAATGCATAAGAGGACGTGTTGTTCATTAATAATCCGAACTTTAAGGACCATCTACATGAAATCTATCCTAATGAACTAGAGATCAAGGAAACAACAGAGAGCGACATATCTGCTTCGTACTTGGATATACTTCTATCTTTCGACGCAAACGGCCATTTGAACACTGTATAACAAGCGTGATGATTTGAGCTTCCACAAAACTAACTTCCCTTTCATGAGTTGCAACATTCCGTCTTCTCCTGCTTATGGCGTTTTTGTTTCTCATCTGATACGGTACGCCAGGGCATGTTCCAAATATGCAGATTTCACAGTTAGATCCAGACGGCTTGCAAGTAACCTACTTGTTCAGGGTTGTATCACACATCGGCTGAAATCATCATTGAGGAAGTTCTTCGGTCGCTATGGGGATATAATAAAATCATATCAGATTCCTTTTTCAAGAATGATCAGTGACATTCTACATTGTGATCGGATGGCTGTAGTCATCACCAAACAATACATACTTACCTGATCTGTACATCAAAGTGTACATCAATCGAGACAATCACCGACTTTGACAGGTTTCCATGGAGCTTTTGCGACGGATGTAGCACGAATCAGGAGACGCTGACTCTCCCGGGACACCTGGTCTCACTTCGGAGTGTTGTTCCTTACGGGCTTCACAGTCGTTCCGATGGGAATTCTCACGATTTGGCCTTTCCTTCTCGACTTTGAAACTGAATAACGGTTAGGTACTTCTTTGATGTTTTAATTATTTCCATTCATTTGAATAACAGACATCTTCCCTTTCAGATACTGAATGTGGCTTGTTCTACATTTCTTCTCTTGGCCTCTTGTCAAAAAGCAAACATATGTCTTTACAAAGACGCTCTGGTAACAATTCTCTTACAAGAAATCATAAAAAAATCTTCTGAGTAACAGCAAGGACACGGCAAAAGTTACACCAAAAATGATAATTAAAATATCTTTGTTTATTTTCACGTTTTGTTAAAAATTGACTCATTTGTGTACTGGAATGAAGAGACTTACATGTAATGATGTACATAACAAAGTCATGGCCATGATCATGTATATATAGGAGCTAAAATTTGTGTTGAAACTTTTGGACTCGGCGAAGTTACTAGTAACACCACTGACATTTGCTATACTTTCATGTGAACATGGCAAGGTTAATGATGTTGACGGAATTCAGAAAGTTTTTAATTTGAAGTAACATAGACTTACATTGTATTTGACAAGAAAAACCGGCAGATTTTTTTTCAGTATCGAGTTATTACAATATGGACATTTTTTGATAATTACCAATATGCAACAACAGCAAAAAAGGTCTGGAAAACTAGAGTGTGACATAACTTTAGTAAAAATAGGTCAATCGGAACCAGACTTGATCTGTACTACACTAAGATAGATTCACATATAAAAAAATCATTTCAATGTCTGCATTACCATGAAAGAAAAATCCGGAAAACTGAGACTTTTGTGAAATTCGTTAAGTTAACGAAACATAACTCTTGTAAGAAAGGTCAATCGAAATCAAACTCAAACTGTATCTCTTTCACATTGAGATATACTTATACATTGTATACCAAACATAGGTAATCACAGATTAAGAAGCTCACCTCGTGGCAGCAAAATTCAGTTCAAAAATATTTCTAAGTACATGTATATTGGCTTTTAAAGGCAAGATACATCCAATTTGCTAGTTTGGTACATGTAGCACTTTTACTTTGCTCAATATTGGCTTTTAAAGGCAAAATCTTTCAAGCGGAAAAAGTAGGTCATGGTCATTTTATGAAAGATTGATCAAACATACATCCAAAAAGCAAGTTTGGTACATGTAGCACTTATACTTTGCTCAACATTGGCTTTTAAAGGCAAAATAACTCAAGTGGAAAAAGTAGGTCAGATGCTGCATCCGATGCATGGGTTCCTCTCGGCATCTCAAGATGAATCACTTGTGCAAGTTTGGTTACTGTAGCATCAGTACTTTGTCAGATACTGAGCAATCTTATTAAAACGCGACCTGAACTTCCGTTCCTCTACGATACTCTCCACGTACAAGATCTTACAACTACCGATTAGGGGTTATCTCAGAATGCCCCTTGACCTAGATTTAAGCTCTCTCACTAAGCCAATGAAAGCGATCGAGGGCGTTTCATGCGGACCAATGAAATAGCTCGTTTCTTTCGTTGTTTGGCAGTGTTCACAAAATGGCGGCGTACGTCGAGCATGTTACGACAAAATTGAACATTCAACTAAAGAAAGAACAGCATACCATTTTAACTTGCATGATTGAAAGGAGGGATTGTATGGCAATATTGCCAACAGGTTACGGCAAATCCCTCCCATACCAACTATATCCCTTGGTCCTCCAGGCAATGGGAGAAGTGACAAGCAAAGTCATCGTGTGTTGCCCTTTGATTTCCCTGATGAAGGATCAAGTCAAACGTGCAAATGCTTTTGAGGGGATTACCGCTGCATATATAGGTAAGATTTGAATGTTGGACCTATTTTATGAGTAAACATATTGTACAAACCTACTGTAAGACGCCCACTTATGCTACTTAGTGTCTGTGTTGGAAGGGGGGGGATAAGTACTGTGATAAATTAAGTGAATTTATTTACGGTAACTTAAATAGGTTTAAATTTATCACTTTTACTATGGACCTGTAGGATACACACAGCTAGTACAAGGAGTTACTACCTTAAAATTTAAATCTATACACTACAGTTATGAAATATTGAAAAACACGACTCATTTAGTCATTACTAATATTCTAAATTCTAGTCTGCCTTGGTGTAACTGGTGAGCACGCCTCTTGCTTCAGCAATATGCCAGCATTGAGGAAGTCCAGGTTCAAATCCTGGGGGCAGTCTAATTATAACCAAAAGACACAATTCATGTGCACTAAAGAAGAATGTAGGATAAATTTAATATAATAGCAGGGAAATGGAAAGACTGGATGTTTTTAAGGCATCCGACAGGCACATCTTTGTATTGTACTAACACGATTAAGCCTAGATTGAACATTATTGTGTCAATACACCTCATTGACAGTTTGCCATGTAAAATATAAATTTGCATTCAAAATAAATGCATGTCCCAAAAACTTAATAATATTTAAATACACTGATTTGCATTTTCATAATGTGTAATATAGGTGTTTATGTCTCAAAATTCAGTTTAAACGCGTTGTTTATTCTTATTTTATTTTACATGTAGGCCAGAGTCAAGATAAAGAGAATATACTTTCAGCCGACATTATCTTCGGTAGTCCTGAGGCCTTACTATCTTCAGAATGGAAAGACAAATTGAATGACCTCAATATTACAGTAATTGTCATTGACGAGTTTCATTTAATTGCAACATGGTAAGGATCCCTTTCCAATACTGTAAACAGTCTTTTGTTCGCGAGCGTTTTATTTTCGCAATATTAGTGAGGACCTTCGATTTGCGAAAATAAAATGCCGCTTATATGTCCTAACACATATATAGTATGTTATGTACATACAATGTCGTGAAAATAAAACGCCGCGAACCAGTCACCTCATGCGTGTTCGTGAACTAAAGACGCCGCAAATAAAATACGGTTTACAGTATATTCTTTCAGCGTGATACATGTACTTTATGTAAGTCTTAAAATTAGAGATGAAAAGCAATGTTATTAGCACATGGCAATTTCTTAATGGTAATTTCCAAGAAGTGTATCCCAACTAGTAATAATTTTTACTAAATCCTTCTGATCTCATCAAATAAAAGCTTGCAAACAAGGTCATCTTGATGAAAAAAATATAAAGCAATATAAATTGTGTAAAAGTTATTTTTTAGCACTCAAATTATATCTTTTTGTGCTATATTGATGCTGGTGCAATGTATTATCTAAGACTTATATGATGCATATGAGTCTTAATTACCATTCACAAGTAAATTAAATCATTTCAGGACCATTGCATATACATCAGTTTTGCAGACACTGAATTGTTTATGACTTATTCTTTTATAATTTATGTATCTGTTAAAACATACTCAAATTTAATATGCTATCTATATTTTGAAGGGGACAGAATGATAAAGACAGTAAACTGGCTTTCAGAAGATGGTTTGGTGAAATTGGTGAACTGAGAACAATTTGTCCAGGTGCATGTGTTCTAGCATTGAGTGCTACATGTACACAGAAAGCCAAAAAACGAGTGATGAAAGTTGTAACTTTCAAAGCTGATCATGTGTCTATATTTATTTCACCTGATAAAAGAAACATAAAGTACATTGTTAAAATAGTAACAAATAATACTGAAATGTCAATGACTTGGGTCGTAGACGGACTTCTTGAGCTTGGGAAGTTATTTCCTAAAATCTTAATTTATTGTAAGTCAATAAGTGACGTAGCAAAAATATTTGACTACATAACTGATGAAGTATCAGAGGAATTGCGTTCTTGTGTTGCGATGTATCACTCCGAAACAGAGGATGCAATAAAGGAAACTATTTTGACATCCATTTCTGATCCACAAGATAAAATACGGATCATCATTTCCACTAATGCACTTGGAATGGGGGTAGACTTCAAAAATTTATCAAATGTCATTTTATTTGGTCCTCCAAATTCCATGCTTGATGTAGTTCAAGAATTAGGTAGGGCAGGGAGAAATGGAGAAAGGGCCGTGGCAATTTTAATGTACAAGTCACATCATCTTTCTCAGTGTGATGAAGAAGTAAAGGTACTTTATCAGACACCGGAGTGTAGGAGAATTTCTATGATGAAACCATTTCTTGGGGACAATGACCTTGAACAACTTAAGTTGGACATTGGAGATCATACATGTTGTGATATATGCCAACAGAAATGTACTTGCAAAAACTGCGCTCTACTTACACTGGAAAAACTACTCACTGGACAAGACTTTTCATCATATCAGTATGATGAAGAGCTATCTGATACCTCTGATGAAATGAGTGATGAAATAATTGATGACAATAAATCAGATTTTGAACCTTAATATGCAATGTGAATAAAAGTGGTTTCCAAGATTCAATGTACATCTTTTTCATTTCTAATATAAATAATAAACATGTTAAATGAAGTGTTGCATCCCCTCGAATGGCATTTACATCAATACACTGTGACATTAAGTGTCTAAATCCTGACCTTGACTTTGATCTTGAAATTTCTTCTCACCGTGGACAAATCACATGCAAAGTTTGATGAAAATCAATAGTAAACTTCGACCTCTTGAGCAGCAACAAGCTTTTATCACCTACACTAAGCCACACACACAATGGCATTGCTATATCCCTTCAGCAGCAATATAAACACTTTGTATGTTTGGTAATTTTTTTAATAATTTCTGATATACCTATATGTGCAACAAGTTCTTTCATAATGAGAGCTAATCAACAAAATTGATATGCAATATGACTATATAAAATAGTCTGAAAACAAGTTTTGGTAAAACAACAAAGCCAAGGACAGCCTAGGATATATACATTTGTACAATCTAACAAGCAACAAGTGCAACAACTGCCTACCTTCCTGCTTATTATGACCTACATGTATCTAGATTTATCACTTAAAATCAAAATTTATAGAAAATGTTAAAGCTTTTGTACAAGCAAATACTACAAATGATATAAAGACTACAGATTTTGACTATTCAATCACAATTCACTGGTCCAATCTTCAAAGAACACGGTAATCTTTAAAATGTACTGTCTCTCAACCTCCCATATGGTGACAGGGGTCTATGTCTATGAAGCATGACCGAAAGGTCCTTTGTACAATTTAAGAATGGATTTTTGTCGAGACCAGGAAGTTTTTTGTTCAGCTTTCTATTTTCATTTTGACGAAAGATGTCATGTTCCAATAGATCCTTTGCCACTTTTTGAACATCAGAACAGTAGGAAGGAAGATGGTGAAATCCTTTCCTTGTTCCCATACTACTTGCAGCCTCCAGTTGGTTAGTGAGCTGAACAAGCAAAGGGTATTCTTTAGAATGCCGGAGAATACTTTCTTTCGTCTTGTGACCTGTGCAAGAAGCTTTGGTGTCTCTGTTTATCATTTCTATGTATTCATCTAAGGCAATATTTGAATTCACCCCTCCTTGTAAGTTTACAAATCTGTTTCCAATAAACCTTTCCTCTTGGTCTGGGTTAAGAAGACCAGATGACATTGCAATGGTATGAATCGAAGAAATGGTATACTTTATCTTGTGAGTCTTGTGATATATTGGAAGCTCGTATTTCGCAGAACGTACACACCTTGATCCGTCACCCATGTCGACAGCACTGTCAAAGTTCCTATGTAACATGACAAGCTTAAAAAGCATCATAATGTAACAATGGACCTCATCTTTGGTTTCTCTTTTCTTCTTTGTGCTATGTTTCAGTGGAATCTTGTGTTTCTCAGACTCGTGAGCTTTTAACGAGCTAACTCGCTTGTAGTCTTTGCTGCAATGATGACAATGGAACCTTCCACTTTCAAGTGTTGACGTCCAATAGTTCTCCTCATGATGTGGATTTTCGAGCACTTCGCGGATTTCTTGGAAAACATCATCCGACTCTTCAAAAAACCACTTTTTCACCAACTTCTCACAAACTCCGTTTAACCACTCCTTTTTCTGTTCAACAGACATTCTTGATAAATCTGGCAATGTCAATTCATCTTCAACATCCATACTACATGTACCTAGCTCATTTCTGAACATTGCAACACATATTGCATCTCAAATAGTGTAATATAGCAGTTTGTATGCTCGGTATGCATTCTTCACAGGGCCTTTAACATTCCTGTATCCGAGAATATTCCTGTAGTAGTGCACAGTACATGGATCTGCAGCTGATTCAGTACTATATGTTAACTTGAAAATTGCCTGCAATAAGAAATACAGATTATCTTAGTACTAAAGTGCAAGTAAATCAAACATACATTTACATTACCATATAAGCACAAATGCTACAATTAGATATTTATTTACCTCCATGTAATTCATAATATACCTTATAAGCACAAAACCTGTAATTACATTGTCTTCCTACAGACATGTACATGTACAAGGTATTTTATGTATTTTATGGAGGTAAATAATTATTTAATCCTAAACGTACTAAGACAGTTTTTTTATAAAACGATGAAGGTACATGTAGCATTGTATATACATGTTCTGTATATGTGTACTTACAAAATGTATTTAGGTGGGATTCATATTTACCTCCATTAAATTCATCAGTCTATGGAAATCTTCTGACTTAGAAATAAAGCCCTCTAGCCTTCCTTTACTGGTTGAAGAATCCTTTGTTGCCACTTGTGCACACTGAACCCGTTCATCTGTTAGTCGATCACCTGAAAATATGAATGATTTTCTTTTAAAACATCATAAGCTGTGTCAAATCCAGCTTTTTGGTTAAGGGGGGATAAAATTGCAAGAAAAGTTGTAGGGACAGACAGACAAATGGATGGACACAAGCGTTAAAGTAGAATCATGTATTGCAATGGCATGGCTTGTACATAGTGCAAAGCTTTTATAGTTATACTAGAGTATGCTAAAGTATATCATATGACTAAAATTCAACTCTTGGATTAAATACATTACCTCCAAAAAAGACTGCATCAGCAACATTATCATTATCAAGTGGCACATATCTATCTGTCAAATCTTTGAGTAGGCGAATCATTTCATCCGTCTTGTTCTCGTTTGTGTCAAACAACCCAAGAGGATACTAAAAGAGATATACATTCTGATCAATGATAAGTTCATACATTCATACAATATTTAAAAAAAGGCTATGAAAACTACATTGACACACTGCGTAAAAAAATCAGTCAATTAAGTTGTAAAGCATAAAGTAATTATTATAAGCAAATTAAATTTTTTATGTTTTGATGACAGTCAAAATAGTTCTTGCCAAAAAAAATATTAACCTGCTTTGTTTTCATGGCTGCATAGTGGCTATGTTTATGCTGAATATGTTGTGGATAAACATTTTGCAAATGCTGGGCAATCTGAGGTATGTTCCTAATGATGGATGTAGCAAAGAGAAATGTCAGTTCATTCAACAGGATCTTTTGCTCCGAGATTGATGGAATGTACGTAATATTGTCATAAAAACCACAGGATTTTATAGGGTTTGTTGGGGTATACCTGTAACAGATTGTATAACTTTATAACAATTGCAACATATATCACAATGCAAAAAGTTTGGTACCAATGGAACGGTCTTGTTACAAGGAATTAATATGAGAACTCCTTTACACAACATTCAAAAGTTAGGGCCAAGGTTAAAAATTCTGTTGACAAACAGGACAAAAAATTTTGATTTATGAATGAACTTTTGCATGTTTTCGTACAATAATTGAATGTTAGGGCTGTCCCTGAGCGTTTTTGGACAGGAATAGGGCCATTCAAATTGGGAAAAAACTATACTTATATATAATTGAGAATTTTCCAGCCAATATGAAATGTTCAAAATACTCAATTTAACTTTTACAAAGTCAAAGAGTTGTGAAATATAGGTCCCAAATTCAGCCTAGTAATGTATGATACTGTATCACAGTAAAAATGCTATTCCTTTTAGAATCACATGATTTGTTTTAACGTACCTGTCAACAATTGCATAAATCTGAAACAAATGCAGACTCTGTGTTCTCCGGTCAGTGGTCCTATATGAGGGCAAAATGTCCATATCCCAATTATCACCCACTAGTTGGTACTTTAAGGGCTGTTCATTTTTTTCCATTTCTCCTGTAAAGAATAGTGCATTACTACATGTTTCACAATGAATCATTCATAGATATATTTGATGAGCAAAATGAAAAAAAAAAACCATTCAGAGGTAAAATAAATTTACACAAAATAGACACCATACAGACTATTATTCCACCTCTGGCAATTTTCTTGCAATCTGATCGGTCGAGAAGAACCAAATATTATGTTGTATCATGTTAATGACAGGAAATTATACTAATCCGGCTTCTAGTTAAGACAATTTACGCTTTTGATGTCACAAAGATGCTTAATATATTTCTGCATCCCCATGTAAAACACTATACATGTATAACTAATATTACATTTGTATGCACCTTGATTTACAGGAGACACAATACTGATTGGTTTTGTTAGATATTAAAACAACAATAAATGATATTATTTGGTAATTTATTCATTTATGTGAACTGAAATGGGCAAAATTGTTCAGTAATATTTTACCTTTAACTCTTTCAATTCTTCGTCCAGCTTGTCCTCCCATCCCTTCAGTTTATTTCGCACAGTGTAAGGATGAACACATAGTCCAAACTTACAAAGGACTTCCATGGACTGTAAAAATAATTAAATAATTATAAATTCAAAATACTGTACAAGAATATATCAAGATGATTAGGTACATGTGTATGTCACCTATCACATGTTTTACATGTGACCTTGACCTTAATTAAGCATTTTAAGTGTTGAGCATCATAATGTTTGAACATTCCCACAAGTTTCATTAATGTATATTAAGTAATTTACATTATTATTGTGAACGTGAAAATACCAGACAGGCAGACAGATGCTTGACCAACAAAAAACGACAGCTTTAGAGCAATATAAATAGAAAGAAATGATAGTGAAATGTTTGAACAAATTTAAGTTAGCATTTACAGTATTTAGCATTGCAATGAACATTTATGAACACATAGTGTAAGTAGATATCAGAATTTGAAATAAATCTATTACAATTTACATGTATGTCCTTTTATAGACTTCGCCATACTCACTCTCTGTGTGCAGCCTCCTCTAGCCAAGATAAATGCTGTGACGTACTGGATAGCTGACATCTCATGATTTCGTCCATGTAAGCTAATTGCGCTAGAAACCATAAGGTGAAAAAAAGGTTTTTCCTGTATCTCCATGGAGGGAATGTTTACAATACTCGATAGTATTTGCACTGTATGGGGACATCTCTTGATAAGATCCTTATTTAAAGAATCCCAGCTAAATTCAGTGAAGTCCTTGAAACACTTTCCTTGCAAACAAGTTCCAGATCCTCTTTTGCTTATCTCACTGCACTCTTCATCAATGATCTTACAAACTCGTGTTACTACCTCAGCCGGGTAAGACTGGCATAAAATGTTCACAATGGTACTAGTTATTCCCTCCTTGTGATCAAGCATTGCCTTACAAATTGCCTTGTGAGGTGTTGATGTGATAAGGGCTGACTTCTTGCCACTAGGATAGTTCACTGAAACCTTTAAATAGATATTTGATGAATGTTTCTGATATTTTAATGACAGTTAAAGAAACGAACTAAATGAAAATCCCATATCAAATGAAATTTTTGCTATCCCTCGTTGTAATATAGTGAACCAGCAAGCCATGGTCACATTTAAGGCATTTTTCATGGATTAAATAAATACAAAGAAATTTGATCTATCTAGTGACCTTGACCTTGAACTATGACTTGTAATAGTTTTGTTGGGGTTACATGTATTTCAATAAAGTGGCATATTCATTATTGTAGGATATATATATAATGACACATGTATCAAAATTCTTTATCAACTGAACTCATATATAAAGTACTAAACACAGAAAAGATTTCAATTAACTTGTCATACTTTCATTTGGCTTTAAAATTGTCCTTACCAGATCCAAATCACATTAATATGTGATACCAAACTTCAAGAAATTGTAACTGAAACATCATAATAATCTGAAAATCAAAGAATAATATGAAATATCAAAAAATGAACTAAAGTTAGTCATAAATTCAATTCAAATTCCAATAACTGTAAACATGGTAAATAAGGCCAAAAAAAAATATATGTGTGTTTCAACTTTCATGCCTGAAAAAAGTAGGTCGGAATTTAATTTCTTTTTTTCTTTTAGTTAATAGTGGCCAATATCCCTTAAAATGTGTTTAAGTTTAGAAAATGTGCTATAAAACACTTTTTTCTCATCAGGATTTGACAGGATTCAATTAAACTGCCAAAATACTGTAGTTTCTATTAGTTTCCCATGTTTTGACACCACAATATCGTTTTTTTTTTCTCAAATAAATAAGCGTTTCTACTTTCGTTTTCATACAAAATTAGTGCCAATTTCTAACCTGCATTTTTCGGTATAAAAATCGTACGGTCGGCAGCAAAAAAAAGAGGGTCGGTCGGGAAAAAGGAAACACATATATTTTTTGTTTTGGCCTAAATAAAACACTGTCATTTGGTCATTATTATTATAACTAGTATATAAATTTATAATACTGCATATTTATTTACATGACAATAAGAACAGCATTTATAAATAACCAAATTTAGTTTAGATTGTAGGGACTACAACTATTCGTGCAAAATGGTAACTGAAACATTTAACAGTCAATACATGTATTTAAATACATGTTGTATATACATGGCATGCAAAAATAACTTTTATCATGCAAAAATAACTTTTATAACTATAAACAAGATAAAATACATAAAAAACATGACTTTGCTACATACCTCTACCTCTCCCTGACCAGAAGGAATGAAAGTAGGTGCAACTTCGTGTTCTTCTAATGGGATAAATTGTAATTCTGAAAGCATGTAACAACTGTATTAATTGCAGTATTTAAAACCTATGACTTTGATTTAATATATGATCATGATGATGTTCACTGTTCAATGTGTTCACATCAAAATTCAACAAAAATTATGAATACAAATGTACATTATTTGTATTATGATCAATAAATCATAAAATGCTCATATCATAATTCCAAATCTGTATACAACAAAACTAGTGTAATAATTATATAAATCGTTTATCGAATGATTTGAAACAAACCTTCAATAGAACAAGGAACAAGTTGATTGAAACTCAAAGATTTTCTTGCTTGCTTCGCCTCTTTTCCTAGAATAAAAAAAGCAACATGATGACTTCTCTATCTGGAAAACTGCAAATATTATTAAGTAACATCTAAATGTGTAATGAGAGAACAAACTTCACATCTACTTTTGTGTTATATAATGATTTGATAATAGACCTTTTCTGAAATGCAGTTCAGCAAATGAGACTCCAGCCTGGAATGCGCTACAATGCTGACTTTTTCCTGATTTTACATACAATTTTTTTTCTCAAAATCATCCGTTATGTTACAAATTATAGATTATCTTTATAAATTCAAAATTTATTACCATTTGGATGCGGCAAGATAGCTCTGTATTGGGTGCTGGAAGGTAATTGTGCAGGAACATGTTCCAAACTATCAGTACAAGTTATCTTTGATTCTGGCAATGAAACCTAGATCAAAGAAGAAAAATTTTCTTATCACATATTTACCTTAATTAAAAGGGACCTCAACCTTCCTGTACCATACATACATGTAAGGCTTTGTATCTTTCTTATGATGCATAATGATATATGCAAGTTTGAAGGAGTTGTGATGCATATCAAGATTCAAGATTTATTGATTTTCACCAAACATGTCGGCATACATCAATACATAACAACATATATACATAAAAAAAAAACTACAACTTTTATGTAATAATTGTGGTACTGTATATGCATGGTCATAAACTTAATTAATACACAAAGATCTTATAAGATATTTTTCAATAGATGAAATACATGTAGGTTTCAGTTTATCATAATAAAGTCATGAATGCAGTAAGAATTTCAATGATTGATTCATGCAGTTTCAATTTCTTTGAATATATCTGACCTATTTTCAAAAGCAGAAAGTAAGTAACAACAAATATGTTTGCAAGTAACAATATCAGATGGGTTCAAGATCTCTTTACACATATCAATTAAAAAAATGACAATGCTACAGACTACAGTCATACATATGAAAGTGTATTATCAATATATTAATACCCCCCCCCCCCCCCAAATCTACCCTTACTAAGTTACTTGCGTAGCCAGGGCATACATTTGTACACAGAAACATCCATATCATTTTCGAAAAAAAAAGAAGAATTTCAGGGTAACATCCCCCCCCCGGACCAGTGAGTTTTAACAGTGCTAAAGAAAAGGGGAATTTATGACATGGGTTGTGAAAGCAAACAATTGGATTTACACAACGACCTCTATCAAAGAGCAAGTGGTTGGTCTGGAGAATGAATGCAGGGCGTTAAGATTCAGTTGAATGTAAAACGAAAGTATCCAGAAATAAAAATTACCTGTGGAGATCGAAGGCCTCTTTTCATCACGGATGATCCCGGCGACTTGGCAAGAAACCGCCGTCTGTTTTCTCCAAATGATCGAATTATATCGTCTATTTCTTTCCTGTATTTGATGACTTTCTCACATTTCGCAAAACATTTCACACATACACCTTCACCGCTTGGGGGTATGTCCACAACTTCTTGTACGATTTTCTTTCTCTCGTCGGTCAGTCTCAATTTCAATTTAAACAATTTTTTAACACAAACTTCCCCGTTGTTCCCAATTTCTTTAATCACAAAGGAAAACGAACACAAACAGCATGAATTTGAGAGAGAATAAATTCTTTTCGGCGTGCGCGCTAACGTAATGGGCGCCGCCATTTTTTCTATTTTGACTTTACTTTCCTTTCGGAAGTCACTAGACGGTTCAATAAATCCCTATCTAATTAATATGCAAAAGCACACCGAGATTTTTCAGGCACATATTCTGATTGGCTGCTTAGAAAGGGCATTCTGAGATAACCCCTAATCGGTAGTTGTAAGATCTTGTACGTGGAGAGTATCGTAGAAGAACGGAAGTTCAAGTCGCGTTTTAATAAGATTGGATACTGAGCTACCCCAATCTTTTCACCAAGCCACTCTGAGCTTCCCCAAACTTCTTAACCGAGTCAATCAGGCGGAAAATGTAGGTCAGACGCAGCATGGGTATATAGGTTAGTGGTAGGGCTTTTATATTTCACATGTGCATTCCTTGTGACAAGACCTTTCTACACATACCATGATTTTTTTTTACCTTGGATCTTGTCCTGGATATCGGACGTTCTTTTAAAAAAAATCATAGCGACATTTCGGGATCACTTTGTCCGTTGTTCGTTTGTCCGTCTGTGTGTTCGTCCGATATTTCACGTGCATTTCTTGTAACAAGACCTTTCTACTTATACCATGATTTTTGACCTAGTGACCTTGACCTAGACATTTGACCTATTTTTTAAAAAAAGTAACAATTGTTTATGTCTTTTGATTGGTTAGTGATATGGCTATGATATTTCACTTGTGTATTCCTTGTGACAAGATCTTTGCATACAATATTTTTTGATATAGTGACCTTGTACTAGATATTTGACCTTCCTTTCAAAGAAATTTGGATTTTATATATCTTTTGATCGGTAAGTAATAAGTCATTAATATTCCACACATTCTTATGAAGATACCTTTGTTTTGTTACCGCATTTTACGTTGTGACCTCGACCTAGATGATTGACACTCTTCTCTGAAAATTTGGGATTTACCATATCTTTTAATCGGTACATGTAAGTAAGAGGTCTGATATTTCACATGTGAATTCCATTTGACAAGACTTGTCTACTGATTCCAATTATTTTGAACCAAGGGACCTTGGCCTACATATGTGATCCACTTTCTAGAATAAGCCACTTCGCAGGCGACGCAAGCATTCCTTTGATTGCTATATTTAATAATATAATTTATGAGATATTCGGGATTATTAGCTATCCGGACAAGGGTTACAATAGCATAAATGTTTGACCTCAAAAACCTGTGTTATACACCCCAAAACTGACGTCATTTACTGACTATAAATGAATAGCTCATATAGAAAGTAATATATTAAATGAAAGATCATTTAGATTTCATTAGTACCAAATGATATGTACCTTTGACAGTTTGACAGTAAGTGTTTTGAATGTCTTTCCCTGACATGGTCGCCATAGCACTTTCTATATAGACACAACCTCAGACAGTGCATAATTTTAGATATGGTCATATTCGTGCGTGGACGTCGACCGTCGACGGCGGGTGCAGCTAGCCAACAGGGGATGCTTACTCCTCCCGGGCACCTGATCCCACCTCTGGCTTGCTAGGGGTCCGTCGATGGTCACTTTTGTGCTCTATTGTGAGTGCTGTTGAGATTGTTGTCAGGATCTTCTTTAACTCATTGTCGTTACCATTCTTAATCCAAAACGAAAGTGAAAGTAAAATTAGAGAAATGTTGACATGTCATTCAGATGGACTTTAGTACCATTTTGACCATTGTTCCAGAATAATTCTTAATATTGAAATTATGCTGATTGGAAGCCCAAATCTGTCTAAATAATATATGAAAGTCATTTATGGATTCGCCGATTCGTATTTGAGAAATCCACAATACACCAAGGAGAAGCGAATTTCACGAGTCCCCATTCTGAATCCCTCGCCGGAAATCACCTCTACGTTATGCTTTCTTCCAATTTGATTTTTATATGCATATCTAAAAATAGAACCCATGAAAATCTGACAAAAGTCTTACAGAATCTAGTGATACCTTAAATCTTGCCTTCATTACTCCATATGTTAAGAAAATTGACCGGGGCCAAATCAGGTTCGAGGCTATAGAGTTTACACTATTAAAACCAAGAGGGGATGTTGTGTCTACGTAATGTGGATAACCACACCATTTATACGAATGCAGACGTCTGCCCTACGTCGGCATCGATTGGTCACAATAGTTCATGCGTATTCTTTCGTTATGGGAAAAACAAATGTGTCCTACATTTCATATCGCTATGTGTCATGACCATCGTCTACCGGCTTTAAAATATTAATTTTGTGGTGTTATGCAATGTATAGTCATCCGTTCTTCTTGTTTGAAGTTGATTAGATGTTTGATCTTCCTTTTCGTCCCCCGCTTTCGCGAAAGCGCGGGAACATTAAAACTGGTTCGTTTGTCTATCCGTCAATCACAAAAACTTTAACCTGGTCCATAACTTTTGAATGGTGATAGGGCTTTCATATTTCACATGTGTATTAATTGTGACAAGACCTTTCCATGGATACCAAAACTTTTGACCTTGTGATCTTGACCTTGGAGTTTGACCTACTTTTCAAAAACTTTAACCTTCACCATAACTTTTGAATGGCAAGTGATAGGGCTTTCATATTTCACTTGTGAATTCCATGTGACAAGACCTTTCTATGGATACCAAAACTTTTGACCTTGTGACCTTCACCTTGGAGTTTGACCTACTTTTAAGAAATTTCAACATTGACCTTAACTTTTGAATGGTAAGTGATATGGCTTTCATAATGCATATGTGTATTCATTGTGACAAGACCTTTCTGTAGATACCAAGAGTTTTGACCTTGTGACCTTCACTTTGGAGTTTGACCTACTTTTCAAAATCTTTAACCTAGACCACTACTTTTGAATGGTAAGTGATAGGGCTTATCATATTTCACATGTGCATACATTGTGACAAGGCCGTTCAATGGATTCAAATAAATGTGACCTTGGTCTTGGAGTTTGACCTACTTTTCAAAAACTTTAACATTGACCATAACTTTTGAATGATAAGTGATATGGCTTTCATATTGCACACGTGTATTCATTGTGACAAGACCTTTCTGCGGATAGCAAAAGTTTTGACCTTGTGACCTTCACCTTGGAGCTTGACTTACTCTTCATATTCTTTAACCTTGACCATAACTTTTGAATGGTTAGTGATTGGGCTTTCATATTTCACATGTGTTGTTCTTGCAACAAGACCTTTCCGTTGGTAACAACATTCTAACCTTGTGACCTCGTCCTTGGACTTTGACCTACTTTTGAAAAACTTCAACCTTGACGATACCTTTTGGTTGGTAAAAGAGGTTGGTAAATGATGGACTTTCATTTTTCACTTTCCCTTCGTTACAAAATTTTTTGACCTTTTTTTTTAGAATTTCGATAATACATGAGATATATTATGAAAACTGAAGAATAATGGTTGGGGAATTTTAAGCATTTCTTTAAAGACAAACACCCAAAAGCGGGGGACCACAATTCCTTAAATTTGATTTTTTCTTTTGTGTCCTATGTGCTTGTCCATATTTTGCTTTGGATAATGCAACTGCGACTCGTTTGCGCTCCCCTGCTTTCCTTTCTTTACAGGTTTTCTGTGCTCTTTCTCGTGGATATATTCGTTACTGATATAGAATTAAATACATAGCCTCAATCTTACTCTTGAAATATGTTATTTCGTAAGAATAGAGTTTTTCACATACGCAAAACATCAAACCTGCCAATTTATAATGCTCAAAATTATAAACACGAATTTATGTGTTTTGATGTCGTATTTGTCTCTTTTGCGTCTCTTGTTGTGTTTGTCTTCTTTGTTTTCACTTGGGTATATTGATGTTTTGCTGTGGGTGCTGCAACCGTGTCGTAGCATATCCTAACAACGCTACAACGTCATTCTGTACTAATTTTTACATAATTTTAGTAGTCTTAGGCCATGTTTCATTGTTTAGATTGAGGATCATTGACGAGAGTTAGGTACCCTAAACGTGCATATCTTGTCTATCCTGCAAATATATCTCTTATGAAATGGTGCTGTGAATTTGCGGACGTGTTACTGTTGGAAATTCCTCATTTCCTTAAAAATTCATCTCAAAGAAGAAACAACGGACAAAAGTATTCATTTTTATTATAAAAATATAAAAATCTTGCATTACACATTACATGTACAATAAAATGGATTGGTATTTGAGTTACATTTATTTCTTAGACCTTCATCAAGGCCTCGGTGCCCGGCCTACAGTTCCGACCACTCGAAAGTTTAATACTTGCTTTCAATTCATTAACGAACTGAAAACTTTTGAAAGTCGAGCTTTGAAAAGGTCATCAGCGATTGCTATCAAAATGTTGGAAACTCGAGAAATGGCTAAATTTTGAAAGCAAAACCTCGGAGCGCTCGAAAATTTGAAAGCGTCAAGCTTTCAAAATTTCGTCAGCGAATTCTTGTTAACAAAACTTTGAAAGCAAATCGATGACGAAATTTCGTCAAAATTTTGAAAGCTAATTGCTGATGAGATTTTGTCATCTAGCTTTCAGAATTTTGAAAGCTTTTCGTAAGCTATTTTAAGTCGAGAAAACCAAGATAGCCGAATTCAAAACAATCACTTTGCTTGATTAATAATTGTAATAATGATGTTTATCACAAGATACACCCTTTATTCAGTAATATAAAGCCATTTGTAAATAATGCCATAAATGTTATGATAACACGTTACATATCACTTTGTGAGCGTGATCATTGGATGAATTGCTCCAGATCCTTCGTGACGTCACAATAGAGACAGCGACAATGTCGTATTATTTGCGAGAAATGAAGTCGGAATTATAACATTTTGACGTTATTTTGATTAATTACATCATATTCCATGTGATAAAAAGAATCCCAAATGATGTTTCTATTCCATACAGTATTTATCCCCTCGCCAAGTTTTCGGGATGTAAGATTAACGCAACTCGTTTAATAAATACCGTATGAAATAGAAAATTAATTGAGATCCTATATTTATTCAGATTAAATTATGAAAATATACATTCTAAGAGTACATGAAAAATTATATTTTTTTAATTTATTTCAAATTATATACACTGTAAGTTGTTCCATGTTTCCAAGTTTGGACTAGATTTAACAAATGAAACTGGTCTTGACATCTCCAGTGAAACCCTGGCTTCATTGTGGCTGTCAGAAGCTTTAAGGCCCTTGCCAATAATAAGACGGCTTCTTTCATCCCCCAAACTATGCACGGCTTCGACGCCGGCAGACCCAGACCTCGTCGCGCGGTCCGTCGGCAACATCTTATAGCTGGCAGGCGAATGTGTACATCTCTTTGTGACTTGCCCTGATTAATTAGTCTTGTAATTTTCTCGCGTACATGTAAATGCATAGGGATTCATTCGAGGCGTAACGCAACCATTGCAAAAACAATATGGCACCCGAGCGTTCAAAAAGCTCTCAAAATTTCGTTTACATTAGCTTTCAAAATTTCGTCAGCGATTGCTTTCAAAATTTCGTCAGCGAAAGCTTTCAAACTTTCGTCAGCGATTGCTTTCAAAATTTCGCCAGCGATTGCATTAATATTTTGAACGAAACGATATGATGAACAATTTAAAGCTCAAAGCTTTTATTTCGTTTACGAAGAATAGTTAACGAATTTGCGTCATCTACGTTTTCGAAAGCAGCTTTGGGAGCTTTCATAAGTTCGTCATATCAGTAGTTTAAAAAAAAGACGAATAGTTAACGAAATTTCGCATTTAGCGTTCAAAATTTCGTCAATTCGGCGTTTCACTTTCGACTGGTCGGGGCTGTATCTTCAGGTCAAACAAATAATATATTGCATGTTGTCAGGCTATAACTGTAAAAAAAAGTCAATATTTAATGGTTCATGATATAATATATGCACAGCCACTGTAATTGCCTTAGATAAAGCTTTCAGGACGATTGTTATTGATTTCCGTATAAATGACAGTGTGACGTCATAGCACCCGACATAGCGCGGATGAATGAAATGAACAAAATTAGTTCCAAACTGACAACATCTAGAAAGTAATAAATTATTTGGTCATTATTCCATTGTTAAATTTCTAATTTGTAATACTTGATATATCACAATTTATTAATTTATGACATTTCAGTCACACTGAATGAGCGTGATTTTGCCATGAGGATACTCCCGCTGTTCCTTTCTAAAATTAACTCCCCTCCACATTGGTGGACGGATTCGCTTTAAAAATAGAATTGGGAGCTTTCTTTTTTCTATTTTCGGCCTTGAAAGCGCATATATATAGAATAAGTGTCTAATTTTGTGTGTTTATGCAGAAATAAATTACAATGGCTGATGCATTTATTTGATAAAATGCGCTAACGCGCATTATATCAAAATAAATGCATCAGCCATTGTAATTTATTTCTGCATAAACACACAAAATAAGACACTTATTATATAAATATTTACATAAGAAGTAGATTTCCGATGTTGAACGCTTATTACGCACAAACATTTCTTTTCCAAATAATCACATTGAATGTCGTGACATCACATAAAAATCTACAATACTTTTGATGCTGTAACACGCTGTATAAGCGATGATCGTGCAAATGTAGGATACCTCAACACGAAATTAAGACAGTCATTTCTTGTATTTACATTCTTTCTCAGTATTGATGGGTGACTAAATTAAATCTGATTGGCACACGTGCAAATATTATGAGAATCGCATTGCAGATAACATGACACTGGAGTCATTTCTTAAAATCGTTAGTTCTTAAAATTGTTAGTTCTTAAAATCGTTAGTTCTTAAAATCGTATGTTCTTAAAATCGTTACGCAAAAGAACTTAATGATGGAACGGGAAAGTCACTCAGTAAACGAAAGCAAAACACAAATCGCACAGTAAAATTAAAATATCATAATAAATGACAATACAGAACATAAAAATGAAAACGAAACAAAGAAAAAAATATGGAAAATTAAATGATGCATTCGAGATCAAGAGAGTATCTGACTCTAAGTATGAAGTCAAAAGCGATGAATATTTAATGGTAAAAAAGGGTCAATTTGTTCTTTCTTGTGATTATGCCAATAGCATATTTTCTTTTTTTTTTTTCATTTTTAGTTTTAACTGGTATTTATTTCAGTTTCACATTCAATATACATGTAAGTACAAAGAAAAGGGAATGATCATGCAGGATTAGGAAACAAGTACAATGCTTATGTAAATCCTTTACCTATAAACAAATATTTGGTTGGGACAGTAATGACTATGCGTGAAACGCCTTAATAATTCCATCGTTTGCATATTCTTAATTCAGAGTGTGAATTAAGAGAGAGAGAGAGAGAGAGAGAGAGAGAGAGAGAGAGAGAGAGAGAGAGAGAGAGTAGTTATTAAAAAAATAATATGACAAGACAGTGATGTGATGATGTAAACAGAGATGAACAATGATAATCTTAGTATTTCAAGTACATATTTCATGTGTTTATAATGACAACGTTATAAACATGAGTATTAGTGGGTACATAATATCAGTAGTTTTAAATGATGCTATTGAATTTAAAGACATTATTTAACATAATACTATATTTCTGTTAGCACCAAAATATTTCGGGCACGCATGTTTTTCGATTTTCATGAAATTTCATATCTGGCAAAATGTCAGAAATAGAAGAGACAAGTATACTCTAAAAGATTATCAAAAATACTACTCGTTTCATTAAAACTAGAGTCAACTTTAATCGTAAACCTTAATGTACTCTTTCTCTTACTCAAATTTTCAAAACATGGTCATGGTTTTAATATTGATTCCGCTTAAAGTACTCATGCGAATCGAACGGAACAAGCTTTATCCACGGGTAACCGTGACAGCCCTATTGTCAAGTGTCTTGGTTGCAATGGAAACCAGGTCATAAGATACCAAAATATGAAAATTAATCAATTTCGAAGCACTACCGTGTCTCATGCAAATGGTTCATAATTTCATTCTTTTTAAAATTCAAAACTGGAGGCCATAAAATATTCAATCAAATTTGTTACCCTTTTTTAAATTTCATCAATACACATGGTAATCATTGTAATAAATAAATTGCTGTTATAACAGCATTATCCGTTCAATAAGAAATGATCTAATTAAAATATTTGATTTTGATAAAATCAAACATTTATTATATTTCTTCAAAATGGCTGTAGCCAATGAAACAAACAAGCGTATTTTGAATTTAAAATTTTCTATAGATATGTTTCCTTACCAACGGCTTATTTTGCCTAGTATTGGGCAAAATATTTTAATCAAAATTAGAGAAAACTTAAATAGCTTATAAATAAATAAATCTTTTTCATGTTTTGTCCTTTGATACTGTCAGAAATAAGGTATACAATTTGAAGCAAAAGGAGTTGTTTTCCTTGGATACTGTCCATGTTACCTTGAAAGATGAAAATCAATTGAATGCTATCAAATTAGTTTTATCATTAAATTTCCTAAAAAATTAATCTTCTCCATATACCTTTATTTCAATTAAAATGACAAAATGTCTATCTTCAGATAATGGTAAAATTGTTACCATGGTAAATCCCAATTCTTAATATTTCCTATTATCTTATAGTTTTACATGTTTTATCACGGCTTCAAAAAAAGCTAGAAATTGCGCATTTTTTAATTTACAATCCGTTTCCATGGCAACCAGCATAAATATGAGAAAAAATTTCCATCAAATTCAATTGTTTTTTTTTTTATCATTATGGCCTTTTATTTGAATAAATACTGTAACTTAAAGGATCTGTATTTAAGATTGCGCGGGGCCCTATGCTATAGAGTTGGTATTAATACTTTTTTGTACATGTAAGAAGCTAAAGACATGAAGAGTTTACATATCCAGGGAGTAATCCCATAATCTATCAAGGAACTACACGTAAATGTGCATTGATTAAACACGTAGAAGATGTGGTTGATTCATCAACGTGTTTATCGGAATCGCCATTCTTTAATTCAACTGTCTGCTCTGAAATACAGTAAAAACATGAAAAACATAATGATAATAAATGACAAATAAAGTGGCAAAATTAAGTTTTAACACATGTACATTTTCATTGTTTTTTTGTTTTCAAATTTGACCATCATTGCTCGGTTCTCGGTTCCTTAGGTCGTTTTTAATTTCGGTTCGTATTTCCTTATATTTATAGGTAGACTAAAGTATTCAATCAAAAGATCGATGTATTAGTGAATATTGTAGTGTATTTTTTGTTATTTGTAGTTTTGTCTGATGTCATTTACGTATCACTTTCTTGTGGGTTAGTTTCGCTGGAATAGTACAGGGTGATCCTTTTGGAGATCACCCCCTTTTCTTGCTATAAACATTCACTGGTTATTTTTCGGAGTATAAAAAAAGTTATTTAAAGACTTTGGCAATTTAGAACATTATTTCACCTATTATTGATTAAAGATTTAGCGTAAATTCCATATTTCTATTTATAGAATATTTCAGGTAGTCATGTACGAACAAGAAAGAAGAGTATTCATCTAGCGCTTTTTCCATGTTAATGTTACTTAACATGGTTCTGTGCTGCAAACAATAGATTTAGAAATATTATCGGTAAGGAAGCCAGCAACAGAATATGTATATAATGCTGTCGTGCGTTTTATACACGTGTTTTACGATCTGATATTTTAGAAGGATCCTGGACCTACAGAAAGGCTTTAAGGTTCAGGTATACACCATCCCAACAACATATCACGTCGGAGTCTCTCTCGTTGCGAAAATCTATGACGTCACGAAAAAAGATTTTACCGGCACCCTTATCATCTGAAGCTGACTTAACCAACGTCCTGAAAATAAACTAGTATTGTAGAAATTGTGCTAAATAAAAATGTTGTATTTGAGTAGATTGGGATAATATCCACTATCTTCTAGCGTTTTCCTATGAATCTTGATTAGAAATGGTAGTAAAACAATTCTTTAATGGGTATATACAGTCAGAGAAAAGACCGACAGCGCATTCTGTCGCCATCTCTACTGTGTACTTAAAATCACGTAAAAATATATAATACATACTTATTAATGCTTGTTTTATATGGAAACAACGGTTTGATTAAAACGCCGCGTTGAAATAAGCCAAATCTAATAGGACATGTATGTATTATATATATTTCTTTTTACACGCGGGGTTAAAATGAGCTGGATCTAACAAAAAAGTTTACTTTAGTTTTCATGCGGTATTTATATATACATATATGGACATTTTCCGCACGATTTCTTGATCTAGGAGTGATATTTTGAACAGCAACAATGGCAATAAGGGGAAGGGGGGTTGTTGTTATGTCGCACTTTCTCTCCGCTGTGTGCAAGATTCGATTTTGACTCGTCCCGGCTCTTCTCTTTATTCAAAGCTGATGTAACGTGTGATTGAAAATGCGGAAGGGTTCCAACTCTTTATCCTCTTGTAGAAAATTCACTCAAACCAATTTATTATGCACCAGACACGTGTTTCGAATATTAAATTCTCATCAGTGATGCTTCCAGCCAAAGTGCTTTTCATAAGCTGCCAAAATCCATAATAGCGCTCTCTGGTTTTATTTTTACAATTTAAATTTGACAATGTGTATTTACTTTACAGAAAGTATACGGTTCCAAATTTCCAGTAGCGTCGATTCAGTAGCATATCCAAATAAAACATATGTTTAAAATAGCATTGGAGAGATGGTGCTAAAATGTTAACCTCCTTTAATTTCGATAATATTTTTGGATGAAATGACAAGTTTGCGAAATATCCATATAATATGTATGATGTCAAATTGATAAAGTGCCAAAAAAGCTTCTCTCAGGCGACCGAGCTGGATATAAGTAATTAATACACTTCAAAACATCCAATGTCACGGGGAACGAGTTTAACTGATCCACACCGCAACAGGAAATAAGTGTTTATATTAATACCTTCTTGTAGAAAATTTCAAACCAATTTATCATGCACCAGACACTCACGTTCTAGTATTAGTATTGTTCTTTTTTCATTTGTCTGGATACATTTTATACATTTTTAATTCTATTCATAAGATAAAATCTTGTTTTCATTGCCCTACTGAATTTTCTTTATCATCTTCATTATTTGACGTCATAGTCAATATGCATGTGACATTATTTGCTTAAACTGTTACAGGCATAAAAATATTACTGATATAATGGATTAAAGAATTCACCTTTTTTATCAGTTCTATTTAAGAAATGAATGTTATTCAGATGGTTGTTATGGGGAATTTATATTACCATCTGGATTTTGATAAATCTATCAAAATCCAGATGGTAATATAAATTCCCCATAACAGCCATCTGAACAACATTCATTTTTTATATTTACATTCCTCGTTTGTCGTTTATATCAGTAAAATTATGCCTTTCAAGTTTGAGTTTCCCGCTGTCTTTGAGAGCGTTACTAGGAAGGCGTAACTAAGGAAGCGGCTAACTGTGTCAAGAAGTAGTGCCATTATGCGAGACGTAATTTATATTTTCAAGAAAATATTTTCTTAATAAACGAGTCTTACGACGTAAACTATTTCCTCATTCGTCTCCAATCGTCAATTTCTTCGCGTGCATGCATATCGAAGGTGTAATGTGATTCGGTTTCAAAAATGGTTCGCCAGGTGATCGTAGTTTACAGGCGCGCCAGTCTATCGAAAGTTAAACCTACAAGGTTAGTAATTGAATTCCTTGGTAATAAAATCTCGTCATCGAGTTAAAACTGCATTCAAACGCTAACGCGCATTATATCAAAATAAATGCATCAGCCATTGTAATTTATTTCTGCATAAACACACAAAATAAGACACTTATTATATAAATATCAACCATCTGCTTAACATTGCAACCTATAGGTATCAGACCCCAATTATTTTTTCCTACATATTCCTTTGTAAATCGTACTAATATTACGATTAAATACTCCAATGGCACCACCATTTTTTGCTTGAAACTTTTATATCTGCTAGATAGTATCAAAATACGCTCAGAAATAGATTCATACAAAAATCTGTCGCTTAGTAGACTTTTAATATCTTTTTTAACCCGAAAAGGGGTATCTGTGGCTCTAATGTTCTACAATCTATCAATTCTAGAGCCTCATAACACATATGTCATTCCGCGATTAGGATGATGCAGTATCATTCAACATGCTAGAATATTTATTTTTCAACTCATATGCGACTCATTGACGTAAAAACGAATCATCTTGTGTAAAAAGAGTCGTAGAAATTAAATGTAAGAAGACGAGGGATTGAAATAATCAGGAACTATTTGCGTGGTCGAACATTTAAAATGAATTGTGATCTGTAATCTAAAACTCTCAGAAACTTTAATTGAAAGTCAAACTTTTGCATCAGGACCCTGCCTTGGTATCTTCTGATGTTATCTATCAAGTTTCAGCTCAATACTTTCATTATTATTCAAAAAGTAGCATTTTACAGGTAGTCTATTCATATCACCAGAATCAAGTTTTTGAAAAGAATTATTTTCAATTTACGCTAATTTCAAATTTCTGTTATTTCCGCAATTCTACAGATATGTAAGCAAATTGAAATGTGACTCTTTCAAATGGCTGTATTTTCATAATTTATGGTGCTAAAAACTGCATATGTACCGTTTTCGAATTTATATGAATTTTCGATAGGCCCTCTTATTGTATCGACAAAAAGTTAATAATTAACATTTAAAACAACAGAAAACTTATTCTTTTGAGATTTCAATTATATTTTTAGTGTAGACCGCATGAGATTTCATATAAAAACATTATTCCAGCAAATTAAGATCAGCTGTACGTGTGAACTACGATAGGACATCGACATACGGACCCCCCCCCCCCTCACCGATTTCTTGGGGGGGGGGGGGTTGAGCCAGGCAATGCTTGGCTATTGGATAAGATCAAAGATATTTATAGTAAAAGTAACAGCTTGACACACAGCCTACGCAAGCATGTTGCAGTAATGAAAAATAAAATCACACTATGTCCTTACCTCGGCCTTCTTTCCAATTTAAGCACATGTTCGCTCGCCCCGACCCCCCCCCCTCCCCCATTTTCGCCAGATTAGCCCTGATAACCCACGAATTGGCATATAGCAGTATCATGAAAATGATATTTTCATCCTACATGTATCATATTTTCTCCTTTTCCCCTCGTCTGGTCTCTATTTAGTTACACACGTAATATCACTGAGCGCCCTTATAAGACCCCAATTATTTTTTCCTATATAAATTCCTTTGTAAATCGTACTAATATGACGACTAAATACTCGAATCGCACCACCACTTTGTTTTTGCTTGAATCTTTTATATCTGCTAGATAGTATCAAAATAAGCTCAGAAATGGATTCATGCAAAAAGCTGTCGCTTAGTAGACTTTTGATATCTTTTTAGACCCGAAAGGGGGCATCTGTGGCTCTAATGATCTACAATCTATCAATTCTAGAGCCTCATAACACATCTGTCATTCCGCGATTAGGATGATGCAGTATCATTCAACATGCTAGAATATTTTTTTTCAACTCATATGCGACTCATTGACGTAAAAACGAATCATCTTGTGTAAAAAGAGTCGTAGAAATTAAATGTAAGAAGACGAGGGATTGAAATAATCAGGAACTATTTGCATTGTCAACGAACATTTAAAATTAATTGTGATCTGTCATCTATAGGGAGTAAAATTCAGAATGTAAATATTTCCAATTACATGTAATATATTGATGAAATATGAAATAATTTAGATCAACGGTTCAAGACATATAAACCCAAATAGAGTACGGAGGGAATCTCTTGTCAGCATTTTTTAAATGAAATCTCTAAGGGGGATAGGTTCATGATTTGTATCAAACTTAGATTTTTGTGCGATAATTACTGTATTTCTTTTTATTTTTGAAAGATATGTTAACTTAGATTAAGATATTAATTTTTCCTCTTATTGACATGTTAACAAAGTACTTAAACCCGTCATTTTCCAGTTGGATTTTATAAATAATGACGTCAACATGGTCAAGAAAAGAGCCTAAACTTGTACAATATTTACTATTTTGATAGAATTTGAAGCAGCAGTTTTGTATTTCCTTTTTTTATATTTAGACCTTCTTTCGTTATTAAAAGAATGACCGTATGTATTCACGCATCAAATTTAAAATAACAGGGGTCTGTTGATGATGTGATGCCAAGTTGGGGAAAGCATTTGAAAAAATTAGAATGTACTTTTTTGGAAGGTCATTAATCCATTGGAAACGCGTTGGCATATATGTTTTTCGTCAAAATCGTTTCATAAGCTGCCCGAATTCAGGTATGATTACATGGTGCTTGTACGAGCATGACATATGAATAAACTAACTTAGAAATGAAAGCGCCATATGCTGTTGACGACGGGATGTTTAGCCTTATAACAGCCTTATTAAATATGCAAGCAGGAGATGCTTACTCTTCCTGGGCACCTGGTCTCACTCCCATATCGGGAGTTCGCTTATTTTCATATGGTGGTGGTTTTTGATTGTTTGCTTTGGTTCCTGTTCTTTCCTGATTTTGCATGCCTTCGGTTTCTGATTTTCAGAATTTTCGATTTTGTGCTGTATACAGGGATATGGTCATTATCCACATTCGTCATAGCCTTAATATTAGCCGTCTATTACACAAGAACAATCAGAGTTCTAATTTCACTTTTATCTACATAAATTACGCTGACCTTTTTTTTCAGATTAATAAAAAAGACTTTATTCTCATTTTGGACAGATTTCATAGCTTCGGTATCCATAATTTGCATCACAATACATATTCTATGTTACACGAAATTATAGAAAAACTTAATGTTTACCAACCGTGATATTGAAGTTAGAGAAAACCGAAGAAAAAAGTACAGTGCCAAAAGTACAGATTAGCATATATAACCGCGTCTTCTACATGACTTAACAGAATGTATCAATTTTTACCTGAGTTGTCGTCTGACTAGTATTACAGAGTAAGGGATGTTCGTGGATCTTGATTTCATATAGCATTTAATTTTCACTAATTTTTCGTTTGATTAGAGGTATTTAGTTTTCGTATGATTCCGATCGAAGTTATTTGATTCTCTTTTCATTCTCATCGAGGAAAGTGCCAAATATGGATATAAACAAAATATCACATGACATCTGACGAGTATTCGTCATGGTAGAAAACTGACAATTCCAGTCAATTAACTACGGTCACATGGTACATTTACTACGAATTACAACAATGAGCTACGTGCATTTAGGAGGTATATGTATTAAAATTGATTGGGGTAAAATATGAAGATATTTGGGACAAAAATAACAATGTCACATAAGAGTGGACATAAAACTCTAACTTTTCACCGATGGCTTTTCAAAAATTTGAAGAATTATTGCAACTTCAAAATAGATTTGTTTACTATAATCATGATAATCTTCACTTCTTCTCGGAGTAATATTCAGAATGTCTCACGTTTATGACATATCACTGGCAAATTGTATGTTTCTTTTTAAGGTACATGCTGCATTATTGTATTAGGTTCATCATCGTAAAAAGTAGCCTTAATCACTCACTCGACAGAAATCAACAGCGTCAGTAAAGTTATACGTGTGTACACATCGTAAAAGTCGGTATTTCATGTACATACAAAACGATGACACGAGAATGTCCTAACAGATTTCTGTAACACGGCCATCCAATAAGTAATTTGCCATTTTAGAGGAGGAAACTAGTATATATGTCCTTATTATTATAACATAGTCCCTGTTGTTTGACGATACAGTAATAATGATTCTTAGTTCCACACACCATGGTGACCTGAACAAAATGGTTGACTGCAAGAAATAGGTCCAAGATTTCATCCTACCTCGAAATTATCAGATTTCTTCATACTGACCTGACGGACTTTTACAAACTATTACAAAAGTAAACATTTACATTGAAAGTACATTTTTTTATACTTTACAATTTTTTTTCAATCAGTACATCCGTCCGTCTGTCTGTTCTGGTAGCTCATATTTCCTTAACTCAATATGAGAACAAACAATTGTATATCTATAATGTCATGAGTTTATTTTTCCATTACACTGTAGAGAAATAATGTACAAAAAAGGGCTTGGGAGGACACATTGAAATAATATTGTATTAAAAATGGAGGAGGGGAAAATGCTCAGGGAAAATTTTTTCACTTATTGTATGGATCGACTTCCAAAAAAAAAAATGCGGATCATGTATGTGATTATCAGTTTCTACATTCAGAAAAAAAGCTTCCTTCTTCTGATATAGTATGGATCTGCAATCTTTTTATGGGTAGGGGGTGTCATCAGTGCCTGCATAAGGGCATTGCATAAGATATGCTTCAGTAACTGGGCATCTACTCCCATCTACAAATGTTAAAATATGCTCTGGCTACGTCACTTCAAGTCGTTTGGCGTCTCGTTTACAGATCTAGAAAACCTTTGTCCTTGATAAACGGGGATCCAGCATAAGTAGCTTTGTTGGTAGTTCAATTCAAATTGAAAAATAGATCTACATGTAATATATATGTGCTTTTTCTATTTAAAATAAAAAAGGCATGACATCCGATTATCTTTCTTTCTGAATTTTGAAGCAAAGTTGATGTAAACATTATAATTTTATAAGATATCTCCTTTCAATGGTTATTCTCTGCTACCAGATCTAATTGGTGAACAAATGGAGTGAAATGACTTAACCAATATATTTTGTCTTCATGTTGTCCATTCGTATGATTATGCACAGAATTACATTAGTGTTGTTCAATTGCCATACTTTAATAAGTTATAGCGAGCGTAATTTGTCCTGCAATTTAAAACGTACAGTTTTCTAATGTAATGATAAACATATCTATAATGAAATTGTTTTCCTGATCAGATGATGATAGATTGCCGATTAACAGTTAAAAAAATTGAGACAAATCAATTACATGTACTTTTTTTCATGAATTCTACAATTCTACAAGAAATAGTACAGTTTTCATGAAAATCAACGACATTCTTAAGTAAATCCTTCCTTAACTTAAGATAATGACCTCAATCTCAAATCCAACAAATAGGCATATATATTGTTTTGTGGAGGGGGGCTGGTTGCAAAGCTTTAAATTTGTAAAACAAGAAATCTTCGGAGAAACGGAAAATCAACGTTTGTTTTGCAAATTCCCTTCAGTCACTCTTTAGAAAAATAAATACATGCAAAACTTGTTAAGAGGAAAAGACAAAAAACCCCAAAATAACACATACAAAAATAGCGACTACATAATACATCTAGTACTTATTTTAAAAACGACTGCGAGAAAATATTGTCAAAGATCACATACAAATGCAATTTAATCAAATTACATTCCCCATTAAAGTAACACAAGTATTAGCATTTACAAAAAGCTTGCCGGCAGTTTCAATGTAGCTGACATTAAATGTTTTAAAATACTAGTAAGAAAAAATTGGAATAAACTATTTTTGTCCTTGTTGACCAATTGCAAATTTCCGGGCTTTACTTAGCTTTTTCGTTTTTATTTCCGATTCAAGCTACGGGAATTTCCGAGGATCTGTGATTGTTGTAGGACGTATCGTTACAAAGACTTTTCGATGTATCTTTCGAGTGAAAATGCACTGATACGATATGACTTTCAATTGTCAAGTCACCTAGAATCTTGAGCCGACCTGATGAAAGTATCATATGCACAGATTCTAAATAACCTTGACGAATATTTGCATATTTTGTGATTGTCCACCAATCATATTGCCTAGAGTTATTTTATCTTCGCAAGTATGTCACGATTGATTACAGTATGCCGGCAGTCATGACTGCCGGTAATAAAAATGGTCTCGTCAGTATCATACCTTGCATAATTCATTTCTTTCATAATTTTCTATCAATGTCTATCAATGTTAAAAAATTGTTATCAGAAATGTTGATAAATGTTACGAATTTATCAAATTGTTAAAAAGGGATAAAGAGATTGTTAAAAAATTGTCTTAAAAATCAATAATGTAAAAAAGTTAAAAAACTGTAATCAAAAATGTTATCAAAATCAAACTATTGCAACTGGGTGGTTGCCACTGTCACATATGACCTGACTTCCAAGCGATGATGACTTCTTGATTTTAAAATGGGTACTCTAATATAAACCTAACAATATACCTAGTTTAAACGTGCAATTTCTTATTTGCATAAGGGTATAAAAACTGTAGCCAAAAAATAAAATAGACGGATAACACGTGAAAGAGTACGTGAAACGAGAAGGAATCCACAATTGGAATTATAAGAATATAAAAAAAATCAATTTTAAGGACGACAAAGCATTGACTTGGCAGTGGACAAACATATAGAGTTTATAGAAATAAAGATAGATAATACCTGATATACATTTACATGATTAAGTTTGTTTTGTTTGTTTTGTTTTTTTTTTTCAATTTGAGTGTTTGTGTGTGGTTTTTATAGTATCCGGCTGCTTTTTACTTTGCACTTGCTTTGCGACGACTCCCGCAACGTTTGTTTCACGAGTGTGTTCCTCTACTGATTTGAACAAAGTCATAGTTTTTCTTAAAATTCATATTCAAAATTGAATCTTACTTTTAAGGGTTGTATTCTTTCGTTTTGATGTTTTTCCTCTTGTAAAGTACCCAATGATGATTTCTGAAACACAAACACAAGACTATATAAAGAAAAGGGAAGGATCTCCAGCATGACCTACCTGCACTCACTCAGCGAAACAAATCTACAAGAAATTGACACATAAATGACATCAGACAAAACTAAAAATCTAAAAAAAGACAAAACAATATTTACTAGAACACCATACAAGATAATAGAATCAGACGTGCAGAAACATCAACCATAAATGACAAAACATGAAAGGAAAGAGACAATGTGTACTCGGCGCCCATATGACAGAATTTGAATTTCCATACTTAAGATAGAAATATAAATTATCTGAGGTGGAAAAGTGACGCACTCTTCTTGATTAACTGTGACGAAGGATGCGGTTGGCCAAACACATGATGCTTACTCCTCCCGGGCACCTGGTCCTACTCCTAGCTTGCCATCGATGCTCAGTTTGATACTCTAGTAAGAGTGCTGTTGAGATTGTCGTCAGGATATTCTTTATCTCATTTTGTGTCACACTTATAGTGTTTTAATGTCTTCCCTGATATGGTCGCCATAGCACTTTCTATATAGACATAACATAAGACAGTGTGTGCTTTGTAGATAGTTTCATATTCATGTGTTAACATCGACGCAGGTTGCGGTTAGCCAAACAGGGGATGCTTTCTCCTCCAGGGCAGTTGGTCCGACCTCTACCTTACAAGGGGTCCGTCGATGCTAAATTTGGTGCTCTTTTGTGATTGCTGATGGGATTGTCGTCAGGATCTTCTTTATCTCATTTCATGACAGGACTTTTAGAGAAGACGATTGGACACTTTAGGTGTTAACTTGCATGAGCTAGCTACATACGGCAGAGCACGGACTGAATTTCGTAACCCGTTCCTCTTTTCTTCTATAAATTTACATCATCATCCGTGTTGCTAGGGTCTCTGCGTTTTGCGGTCTTGTTGTGTTATTATCTTACAGTGAGGAGGTTATTTTATTCTACAATTGTGCGTTGTTCGAGAGCTTTGGGGAACCGGAAATGTGGGAGGGTTTTGCGCACGTAAATCGGATAACCACACCATTTAATACTTGCGTTGCAGATTGCCGCCCTAGGTCTGTACCAATGTCAATTGGTATCGTTGCTTTATCATGTTTATGTGTAGTCATTTATGTTTGATGTTTCTATGTCGTATGTCATTGTTTACGTCTCTTGTCGTGCGTACATTGTATCTACTCTGTGTTTTCGCATCAGGTGTTTTGTTCTTTTGCTGTGGGTACTGCAACCGGGTCTGGTGGGGGATCCCCTCCCTTCAATTAAGTGAACGAGTCACAAAATTTCCATGCTGGTCTGAAACGAGGTATAATATTTATTTTACTTAATACTAATATCATTGGACACAGAGTCAAGATTATTCAGGGTTCAGAAAACAAAGGAAATGATATCCAATATGAATCTGTTGCAGCAAAAAAGCAAAACATTGAAACACTCTTGTGTGGAACACAGAGTAGAGACGTACATAAAAGAGAAATCAAATTACACAGAACAACAAATATCAAATACGACTTCTTTTACCGTAAAAACTCTACATCGACCACAGACACCCTTACGGACTAAACATAGCCGTCTGTCACGTTAGTGGTGAATATGTGTGGTTACCCTGATTACGTATGCACAGACCTTGTCCGGTTACTTATCAGTCTTCCATTAATGCACATTTTCTGTGAAATAAAGCCTCTTCACTTTAAGATGACGACACACACACACACACACAAAAAAAAGACGCGTTATGTATGGAGTTAAGTATGTACATGGATATCACAAGCGTATGGGCGTACCAACTCGTCCAACTTTAAGAATATTTCAAACTAATTTCGATACACCACACGCATTTCAGAGGATAGTAAATCCTATCCATCATGAGATTTACAAAAAAAATCAGAATGTGAAAGTAGACTTTTTAACAAGTTCATTGAAGGCTAAAACAAGATCAGCACTGATATTCATTCAAAATATTTGTTAGTATGCTTGATTGTCTCTGTTTCGGTTAATTTCTTTTCGCGTTTTTTCTTTTCTTTTTTTACACGTGTTGTGTATAGTGTATTTTAATTTTGTGTGGGTGTTCCGCTTTTATCATTGCAACATTTTCTCTGGTGCTGAACGTCAACCCGAGAGTCGGAGATTTTTCATTTTAATCCATCTTCCAAGCCTGTAACTAAATAACATACACCTCTATATGGTGAAACAAAGTTATGAAATCGCTACCTACTATCCGCGCAGCTAATTTCAGAAATAGGTTAATAGAAGTTTAGTCTCATTTGTCGGACTTCTGGTATTTTTCGATGAAAAAAAATTTTTAAAAAAGGGTGATAAATCTCGAACTCTGTACCTAACGGTGTACGTTTTATGTCCATATGACCAATACTACGCTCACAGTGAAAGATAATAGTTTTAGATGGGAAGATTTCCATTTTGATTTTAGCGTAACGTCGTCGAGGAATTCAAGATATATCCCCGATATAAATTTGAATATGAAATGGCGACAAAGTCGACAAAACTACTATTTTCATATTTCTGAAGTGATCAGCGCGGACGGTAGTTTATTGTTAAGTAATTCCCCGAATTGCATGAACCAAGCAAATCACCAAAGGGCATTATGGTATATGTCGATGATAGCAGATGACTGCTTTTGCTACAATCGTTTTCAGAATTAAATATGACTATAGTTAAGTGACCAGGTTTTCTTTTAAACTGTAAACAGATTATCTCAAGTAGAAACTCGTCCGATGGAAATGTACATACATCTTAAATTTGCTTGAGATAACTAAATCTTCAACCTATTATTGGAAACTTAATTCTAAGTTAGGGAAGTCGTGCTGAAGATGATCCATCTGTCGATGATTTTCACATATGAGAGAAAATATCCACTTCTTATGTACAATTTGATAAGATCGTTTATAGCAATATAAAAAAAATGTAGAGGCTAAAATCTTGACTACTAATTCCAATTTTAAAAAGGAGATTGAGGTCAAGCCTAGGAATGTACTATGATCCTACCTTTAATTTCTTTGAATTTCTCTTGAAATCTCGTTTGAAGACACAACAAAATAACAAGAAGCATAACACCTATCAATAGAAAAAACAATGATGCTATTTCGATCGGTTTAGGGTAAAGCTCTGCTGCAACGTGTATGATTCTAGTTTGATCGTTCATAATTGGTGACACACAAACAATTGGCATAGTGATGGATTCATTTTTGATGGACCGTGTGCCACTGTTGTCCTTCTCTTCGGTAGACGGAAACGGCTTTCTGAAATGAACAGGGCTTATAATAATGAAAATGTAATCATAAATAAGTAACGAAGTTTTCTAACTTTCTTCATAATATACAATCATTTGGACAAACAATGTTACATTCAGTGCAATTAGAAATAAATCAATCATATCTTTAACTTTATTTTTTATCAATAGAACTATTTGAAATAAATAATGTATTTTTTTTTTCAATATAAATAACTACTATGCACGTTTGAAACATATTCCTTGTTTATCCATCATGTCCAAGCTTTAACTATAAAATCATGTGGTTCTCTTACACGAACAGCATTTTAAGTAGAGAGATAAAAAAGTTGTATGTTAGATGCATGCTAAATTATAAAGATAGAGCTATAGTAATGTCATCCAAGAACGTTAATGTTATGCATTGATAGAGAGGACAAGATTGCAGTCATAGGTGGTTTATAGTATGTATCGTAAGAAGCATTACAAATGTTTATCTTTTCTCTACCCTACACGTTTGCTATTGACCACAAAATACATCAAAACGAAATTCTTCCATGTGCTTACTGATTACATGTACGTTAAAAACTCTTCGAGTATAGAGACCAGGGGTACACCTAACAAGAGTCTACAATGAGTGCTATACTTATATCCGAATTCGCATTCAGTTCCAATAAATGTGTTTAATAAAATGAAAAAAAGAAAATATAATATCGGTATGAATCTGTGAACATTTAAACTGATTGCAAATCATTTATAAATTGCATAATGCAGGAGGCGGTGTTACTCTATAATGCATTCTCCGAATAAATGTCATGTGCAAAACAGTTGAAAATGTTCTCCTCCGAAAGGGTGCCTTCCTTCTATTCTGACCATATCATTTAATTTGGTGCACAAGACATAGAAATTAAACTTTCGCTTCGATACAAATTAAAAGGTACTACACTCGTCAATTTAGATTCTACGGATGTCACACATACATTTTCGCTTTTTTATACAATCCTATTTGTTTTGTTTTGTTTTGGGTTTTTTTGTGTTTTTTATTTTCTTTTTGTGTGTTTTTTTTTTTCGATTCTAGTATATGTTTTTGTAAATACAGAGTACATGTTAGTACGACTGGTGTACGCCTAAATTCACATTGAAAAAGTACACATGTTCTTGAGAAGTAAAAAACAGACATTTCTTACGAGAAAAGAAATCTCGGACAAGCAGGCGTCGACAATAGCACTTCACCGAAGGAACTCGAAGATAAGTTTCTCGCAATGTACTCAGTCATTGCTAATCACTGAACACTGACGAAAAAACCCCAACAAAAAAAAAAGAAGAAACATTAACAATTCTTCGACAACTAAGAATAAATTAACTGAAACATTATTTGAAGAAAAAAACAGGTGCCCGGGGAGAGTAAGTGACAAATCATTGGGAGATCTACGTAAGTAAATTGCAAACATATTTCAATAACCACGACCGAAACTCATGCCACAAGTATCCACAACCGGAATTGAATTGCCCCATTTTTGTCACTACCTTTCTTTCGCTTGCAATTAAATGTACCGATAGCAGTCTACAACTTCAATATAAAGAATTTTGATATATGGTGTAATGTTACTAGAGCTATACCCTCCTTCAATGTTTAAAGCTTTTTTTCTCGGCGTATTTGATCAAACTAAGTTTTCTGTCAGACATAATAATTTGAAATTTCTATTGTATTACATTTCCGAATGAAAATTGAAACGTGATATCACCGAATATATAATCAGTAATGTTGTGATGCATACAGGGAAACGGTCATTATCCATATTTCTCATATACCGGAATTTGCAGAGCGATGAAAAAGGCATATTAGAACACTATTATATAAATTTTCGACATTGCCATAGCTGTGGAACTTGGTGAAATGGTGCGTCTAAAAATATCCCACATTTTATTTTCAATTTTTAAGAAGAAAGGATGGGATATCCAACAAGACCTTACTGCAGTATCATTTTTTTTTTTTTTTTTTTGTTTTTTTTTTTTTTGGTTTACGAGCCGGTTGGGCAGCTCCCGCTGGATAGAATAACTTCGATTTTCTTATCTTTATCAAAGTGCTGAATGTACATTTTTGGTGTGGGATAACATTAGATTTTTTCATAACATTGATGACAGGAAATTTTTATTTGAATACTGCATTTAACAGTTTTGGATGCATTTTCAAAAATCGCATATAGGCTGCATAGGAATCAATCAACCATGGATTTGTTATTCTTATGTCTGCTTTGTTTCAGCTGTAGATGTGAACACATTGTCACCGCAGTGTACAACGAGTAAATCAACGAGGCGCGGAACCAGGGCTGGACGTAAAGTAATACGCCGTATCAAGACTATTTAAACTGACAAAGTTTCGAATCTGCGTAATCTCGAAGTCGTTTCAACCATTGACAGTAACTCTTTTTCAATTTCCCAGTGCGTATTTCTTTTCGAAAGAAACATAAGGCTTTGTCAAATATCGAGAGAATTAACCTGGGAACTCTAATACCTGTGCCTTCTACCCGACCCGTAGTAAAACCATTGAAATTTTACACTTTGAACTGTAGATCTGTAAAAAAACAAAGCACTGTCGATTTGTGACCTTATCATTTCCGAAAATATCGATATAATTGCTCTCACAGAGACATGGTTAGGCACCGATATTGACAATGCGGTATTACAAGAACTCGTACCAGAAGGATATGATTTTATACACACACCCCGGCTGAATCGCAAAGGAGGAGGTGTTGGAATTATTTTTAACAAAAACATTCGGATATCAAAAATCGACTCTGAGGGTATATTCTCTCAATTTGAACATTTAGAGTGCACTGTCAGTACAATGGGTATCAAATTTCGCGCCTGTTTGGTATATAGACCACCACCTTCTAAAAATAAAAACTTGTCAATCTCGGAATTCTTCAGTGAATGGACAGAGTACGTCGCTAGTCATGTAGTTTCAACCGACGAACTTCTAATGACTGGCGATTTGAATTTCACTTGCAGCAAAGTAATGACCCCTCGTCGCAGAAATTTTGCAATATTCTTTCGGACTTTGGTCTGATTCAACGCGTCCAAACACCGACACATGTTCATGGTCACCTACTTGATGTTGTAATCACAAAAGACTGCTCAGATATCTTACAATCGGTGCCATTCGTCGATGAAAGCTTTATTTCTGACAGTAAAGGTGTGTCGTTTTGCGATCACAGGGGGATCTATTCTATTTTAAATATATCGAAACCACATAGGCAGAAAAAAAATAGTTTCGTTCCGGAATATCAAACAGATCAACATCGATGAATTCAAGCGGGATCTTACTTTTCCAGATGGAAAAATCGGATGCAAAACACCCACCGACAGTCTCGTTACCATATGTATAACAACTGCGTCAGTGAAGCCGTTCAGAAGCATGCTCCGCTTTGCAAAAATAAATTCATAATTCGACCAAATTTTAAATGGTACTCAAACGAACTGCTTCTTGCAAAACGGGCAAAACACAAATCAGAGAGGGCTTATAGGCATTCTCGTCTTGAGGTGCATAGGGATATTTTTGAAGACAAATGTGCCGCCTACAGTGCCTTACTCACGCAAAGCAAGTGGAACTATTTTTCAGCAAAGATAGTTGAATCTCAAAACGATTCGAAACAGTTCTTCGCAATCTCAAATTATTTGATGGGAAATTCATCGGAAACTGTTTTGCCGACGTGCAAAAAGGATTAAGATCTTTCCAATAACTTCGCCAATTTCTTTGAATCCAAGATCGAGAACATACGTACTGCGCTTTTAAGTTGTGGTGAAGTGAACGACACAGATGCTTTTTCGGCAGACCGAATCTTTAACGGGACTTCGTTGAACGATTTTTCTTTAACGTCAGAAGAAGAAGTGATGAAAATTATAAAGAAAACGCCGCCAAAATCGTGCGCATTAGATCCAATTACGATGACTCTCCTTCGGGCGTGTATAGACAGCTTTGTGCCTATTATCGTTGGTATTACGAACCAGTCAATGACTGAAGGTGTTTTTCCATGTGATTTCAAACGGGCTATCGTGAAACCGCTTCTAAAGAAGCCATCACTTGATAAAGAATTGCTAAATAACCATCGACCAGTTTCTAACCTCCGTACGTCGCAAAAGTAATCGAAAAAGTCGTTGCTAAAAGGCTTGATGATCACATCAATGAAAACTCTTTGTATGATAATGTGCAATCTGCGTATCGTGCTTTTCATTCTACTGAAACAGCATTGCTGAGAGTACACCATGACATTGCTGCTTCTCTTGATATGGGAAACTGTGTGATCACGAGTGTGATGCTCGACCTATCAGAGGCATTTGATGTCATAGATCATGACATCCTCTCTCATCGTCTTGAACTGTCCTATGGTATATCAGGCACGGCTCTGAAATGGTTACGATCATACCTAAGTGGAAGATCACAGTGCATATCGATTGGGTCGTCGCTATCGGAACCGAAAAAAAAATTGACATCGGTGTCCCACAGGGCTCGGTTCGGGGCCCGAAAATTTACTTTTTGTTTTTAAGGCCCATTGGGACAATCTGTGAACGAAATAACATGAACTACCACTGTTCCGCAAATGACACGCAAGTCTATATTAAGATTGAACCGCGGGTTGACTCGAATGACGTGTCCAGTCGTCTTAAAGCGTGTCTTAGCGACATAAGAAGCTGGATGACCGTAAATTTACTCAAACTTAATCAAGATAAAACAGAGTTGATGATTTTTGAGCCGAAAAACAGAATAAATTACATTAAAGGATTTTGCTTTTAGTTTGGAGAGAATGTTATTCATGATGCTCCTTGTGTGAAAAACCTCGGGGTATTTTTCGATACAACGCTCACTATGGACAAGCATTGTACAGCTTTATCGAGAGCTTTCTATTTTCATCTGCGAAACATCGGAAGGATTCGACCCTATATTACACAAGATGCTTGTCTTACGCTTGTAAATTCGCTTGTGACATCGAGATTAGACTATGGGAATGCGCTACTAGTTGGGGTGTCTAAGCAATACACTGAGAAGCTCCAACGTGTACAGAATACCGCTGCACGCATCATTGTACGCGCGGAGTCAAAGTTTGACCATGTAACTCCTGTGTTGATAGTGACAAATATGGATAATGACCATATCCCTGTATACAGCACAAAATCGATGATTCAGAAAATCAGAAACCGAAGGCATACAAAATCAGGATAAAACAGGAACCAAAGCAAACAATCAAAAACCTCCACCATATAAAAAGAAGCGAACTCCCGATTTGGGAGTGAGACCAGGTGCCCAGGAAGAGTAAGGATCTCCTGCTTGCATGCAACACCCGCCGCTTCGATTCGGTAGAAATGTCACATCCGGTTACTTCCATTTCGGAAGACATAGAGTACAATCTTTGGTGGGATGGTTGAAATGGTCTATGACAGAATATCATCCACCATTCTGGAGAGTTGGACATCATTGTGTATGACGAGTTCCCCATATCGACCGTATAACTTCCTCAGTGACGATGTTAGTCGGTCACAAACATATCCCTGACTGAGAAGCTTAGCTGAAAGACGCCTAGCTCTCAGAACAAAATCCGTATATTTGGTACTTGCTCTGGCATAGTGTATCAACTGAGATATGAACACACCATAAGCTGGCGATGAAGAGATGTTGCTACTCAGAAAGGGAAAGTTTGTAATGGTGAAATTGAAATCGTCACGTTTGTCATAGAGTGAGGTGTTCATGTGACCATCAGTGTCGTAGGACAACATTATGTCCAAATAGGATGCTGAATTATTTGTCTCTGTAGTTTCTTTGACTTCAAGCCCTAAAGACCTGCATTGGTTGCCTATTGTGTTTAGATGCCAGTATAAGACCTTAGTTTATGTATTTAAAGCGCTCAATGGACTCGCACCGATGTACTTCTCGGAGCTCATACAGGCTTAAACACCAACACGCTCTTTGCGCTCCGAATCACCGCATCTCTTGTCTGTTCTAACCACACACACCGTGATCTACGGCAATAAACGCTTTGACAAAGCTTCAGTAGCTTTGTTGAACACTCTGCTAGTTAATCGCAGGAAATGTGACTCCCTAGTGGCTTTCGAGAATGAGTTAAAGAAGATCCTGACGATAATCTCAACAGCACTAACAATAGAGCACTATATTGAGCATCGACGGACCCCTAGCAAGCTAGAGGTGGGATCAGGTGCCCGGGAAGAGTAAGCATCCCCTGTTGGCTAGCCGCACCCGCCGTCGATTTTAATGCACGATGAAGAACACAGTATATAAAATACATGCACTGCCTGACCTTATGTCTATATAGAAAGTGCCATGGCGACCATGTCAGGTAAATATATTCAAAACACTTACTGTCAAACCCCTCGCGGGGAAATTTTTTACGAGCTCCACACGGCAAAGGGCATAAGTGTGACACAAATGAGTTAAAGAAGATCCTGACGATAATCTCAACAGCACTAACAATAGAGCACTTTACTGAGCATCGACGGACCCCTAGCAAGCCAGAGGTGGGATCAGGTGCCCGGGAGGAGAAGCACCTCAAAACATTTCTTTTTAAGAAGGCTTACTTTTAAAACTTACAATTTTATGAATGTAAATATATATCAGAACACTACTTGACTAATTGGAGGACATCTCTTATTTAATTTTCATGTAATTTTATTTATATTTATGTAATTTTATTGTGTCATTCTGTTAAGCGCATTAGAGTTTTAAATATAGGGCGCTTTATAAATTTTAAACAATAATAACAATAATAATAAACAACCGCAACACACCAAAACACACCAAGCGAAAACACAGAGAAGACACAAATAGCAAGAAAGACAAAGGGACAAGGAATAGCAAACAAGACACTAAATATCGAACTCAAAAAACACACATAAACCAACGAGACCCATAGGCAATCGGTGTCGACTTAAGAGTGCCATCTCCTACAGTAGCAGATGGCGTGGTTATGCTGAATTACATGCGAACAACCCTTCCACTTTTTCGATTTCCCAAAGATCTCGAATAACGCACAATTGTGGTATGAAATAAATCTCCTCACAGTAAATGGAAGCAGGGGATCTCCAACAACACCTAGTTGCAGCACCAACAGCAAATCCCAAAAAACATCTACAGCACTGTAAAACACAAAGCAGATAAGCACAGAAAGAAACGCACAAGGAACACGAAATCACAAAGAAGTATCACACAAATGACTACACGTAAACCTAGGAGACCAATGGGCATAGGTGCCGACTTCGGACGGCCATCTGCAACATCAGTACCAGACGGTGTGGTTATCCTTGATTACGTGCCCTCCAACTTTACCGATTACAATGAACGAAAACATCGTGGTGAACAATAACCTCCTCATTGTAAGATGAACATACAAACAGACAGCATGGCGTAGGAACCGAAGAAACACAGAACGATATGAAAACTGAAGGCATACGAAATACAGTCCGTGCTCTGCCGGTTGTAACGAGCACATGCATGTGATCACCCGATGAGTCCGACCGAAATTCAGAGAGGACAGGTAGTCGAGACCCTTTCTTCTTTAAAGAGGTTTGAACATGACTTGTCATGGAGTCTTGTCGTCACAGTCAGTCAGAGTGTAATTCTTAAGAATGCGCTTGTACAAGGCTGCAGATTGGTCCAGTACCAAGCCAAGTGTTTCTGGTGACAGAAGGATTTTACCCACGGTATAAAAGGCGTTTGATGATTCTAACCCAATTTCGATGGTTATTCTGTCTTCCTTTGATCCTTCTTATTTTGTTCGTCATGTCACCATAAAATGCAGCTTGCAAAATACCCAAAGTAATATACTGTGTTGCTTGTAGGGATCCGAATTTCCAAAGAAGTTGACAACATTTTTTAGTAAAATTTCCTGAAAGCATTTACTAGTTTGAGAATGCAAAAACCTTGACCTAAAAGTTTCTTGGTAATTTGTAAATTTCTACTGTGAAAATCCAAAACATCAGTACGTATTAATCTAGCATACCGGATGAAGTGCAAAATGTAGATACCATTTGACGGAAGTCTCGGAACATCACAGTCAAGCCAGCGGAAATTTACCGTAAGATGACCATACAAACAAGAAAGCTCAACACAGGGACCCAAGCAACACAGATGAATATTTAAATATACCGTATATCGGGTAATTTTCGCGTCGGATAAATTTCGCGAAAATGATCCTTAAAAAGGTGAGTCTTTTTTCGCCGAGTTTAATTTTCGCTAATCTATAAATACCAAAAATTAAGACTTGTACAAAGATTTATTTAATGTGAAATGAGATACAATCATATAACTGTGAACGTTTTTCTGCTGGATTTACGTATCCATGTATACGTGTACAATAATACAAATGCCAACGAATGTACATCATACAATGCATTATATCGGTGATTATTTGATTAACCATGTTTACACTGGGTAATTTTATTAATTAATACTACCTGTTATCTGTAAACATTAATTATAATAATCATAATCAACTAATCAGACGAGTACTCAATAATACCCCGGAAAAATTACATGTAAGCGTTAGTCTGTGGTATTTTCGCTGTCAATTTTTCGCGATTTGACGATGCTCGCGAACTTAGCGAAAATTAGACACACGCGAACAATTCCCGATAAACGGTATATGAAAAGGAGGGGCTTACGAAATGCAGTCCGTGCTCTGTCGGTGGTAGGGAGCTCATGCATGTTATCACCCGAGGAGTTCGACCGACATTCAGAGAGGACAGCAATCTCATTTAATTATCATGTTACAATAAAATGCAGTTTGTGTAATACCCAAGAGATAGAGGGGGTCGAGGTCCTGTCTTCTCTTAAGAGGTTTGAACAAGGTAGTTCAATTGTAACGTTCAAGGGTAATGTCGTGTTTTGGGTAGAGATAATTTCGCCTCGGAAAAGAGTATACATGTTATAGAAAGCTATATAAATGCATCTTTATAAAGGATGAAAATTTTGAAGGACATACTAGCAAATGTCTTACAGAGTAGAATGTCCGATGGTTTTTCTTTCAAACAATATGCATTCTGGAACTAATTAATATGATAATATGATATGTCGATGCTGTTACTTTATATGTTCTTAAATTTTGCAATCGATTTGAAGACGTTAAACGTATATCAATGATTGATTTCCGTCATTTCTGTATAATTCTTAGACTCTAAATGTATATTTTGAGTCATGGAAATTTATCTCCATTTAATTATCTTTTTTTTTGGCAACATCAAACTGTGTGAATGAATTGTTTGAGGCGTACAGCCCCGACCAGTTAAAAGTTTAACGCCGAGCCTACGAAATTTTGAAAGCTAAATTCGAAAGTTTCGTTAACTATTCGTCAGCGATTTTTTGAAAGCTACTGAGATTTTCGAGATTTTGAAAGCTCTAAAAAGCTTTCGAAAAATCGCTGACGAAAATTTCGTTAACTAATCTTAGTTAACGAAGGATTTGAAAGCTATGAGCTTTCAGATTTTCGTCATCTCGGAGCTTTCCAAATATTTGAAAGCAATCGCTGACGAAATTTTAAAGCAATCGCTGACGAAAATTTTGAAAGCTATCGCTGACGAAAGTTTTGGAAGCTATTGCTGACGAAAATTTTTAAAGCTATCGCTGACGAAAATTTTGGAAGCTTTTTGAACGCTCAGGTGCCATATTGTTTTTGCAATGGCTGCAGCACGCCTCGGGCGAATTCCTCTGCACAGTTTAGAGGATGAAATAAGCCGTCTCTTTATCGGCGTGGCACTTTAAAAATTCACCGATTGTGAATATCTTTCAAAAATTCCTACAGTCACAGAGAAGCCAGGGTTTCACTGAATATAAATTCCCTTCATTTAGTCAGAATTTGGCCGGTCAGATGTAAATTTTCTGGTATATATATACATTTAGATTTCAGATGAAATGGAAGTTGTTCATATATACACTTAAAGATGGAATACCTTTACAGGTAATACAAATACAGGTAAATTCAGATAACTAATTAGTGCAAAGCATACCCTTTTGATGGCCCCATTCACCCCCAATTAACATAATGTTATTTTAACCAAGTAGGTGTATGGGCCGGGGGAACACACCGATCTGGGAAACACGGAATCTTCAAATAAACTTATAAAAATAAACAAGATACAATATTTAATTCAATCCAGGAATATATATTTTCATAATCTAATCTGAATAAACATCATAATTAATACTATTTCATCAAGCAAATTATGAAGATGATTGCTTTGATTTCGGCCATCTTGGTTTTCTTGACACTAAATAGCTTACGAGAAAAGCTTTCAAAAATTTTGAAAGCTAGTTAACGAAATTCTCGTCAGCGATTAGCATTCAAAAATTTTGAAAGCTATAGTTAACGAAATTTTCGTGAGCGATTAGCTTTCAAAAATTTTGAAAGCTATAGCTGACGAAATTTCGTTAACTGTAGCTTTCAATTTTTTTGAAAGCTAATCGCTGACGAAAGGGGTAGGGCCACGAGACCCCTAAATCGGCCCTTGATTTTTCTCTTAAAATAAATTTCATGAGGAATACTTGATATCTCTCATGAAAATACGCGAATGTTTACCGCTTTTCATGAAAAGAATAATATCACCAAACAATGTGCCATTTAATTGTAATGACGTCACGAACGTCATGAAGTGACGTCATTTTGACGTTATTGACAAAATATGGCGAAAATTGCTGGGAATTTTCTCTTTTGACGTAGAATTCAATGTGGCCGCATGCGTTAACTGAGATAAAACGTTTATGACAAAAGGATATAATGATAATCTTTCACATATAAATTTTCCATCATAGTTAATGCATGCGGCCATTGCTAATTTAATAGAAATATTGAGTTTTTGCATCAATTTCGCCGAATATGACCTATTTTGGTGTTTTCAAAGGGCTAAAAGGTGTTGATAAAAGCAATGTTTACAAAAAGTAGATTCGTGATTTAGAAGAGAACGTTTCAAAATGTCAAATAACAGTTAAAAATTCTATGAAGTACAATGTTCAAAATTTATCCAAATTAGGGCCAATATCGGGCTTCGTGGCCCTACCCCTTTCTTTAACTATAGCTTTCAAAATTTTTGAAAGCTATAGCTGACGAAAATTTTGAAAGCTAGGGAATCGCTGACGAAAGTTAGTTAACGAAAAATCGCTGACGAAATTTCGTCATCTCCTGAGTATTCAAAATTTTGAAAGCAATCGCTGACGAAATTTTGAAAGCTAAGCTTTCAAAAAGCTTTCAATTCGTTTACGAATTGAAAGCGAATATTAAACTTTCGACTGGTCGGGGCTGTATACCTAATACAGAACCCTGTCCTCGCACATAGAACCCTTCGCCGAATCTGGGATTCGAACCCGGGACCTTATAGATGAGAAGCGAGCGCGCTACCACTGCGCTAAGCGGCTACACAATTGGATTACAACGAATCGAAGTGCACGTATAAAATTTTGTGCAGCCCTTGTTAAAAGATGAAGATTTCTTGAAGACAAAAAATGTACGAATGATAAATGAAAAATTTGAAAAATGAGATAAGCACACCTAAGCATCTAATTTTTCACTACATATGAAATGGAAATTTGGTTCAGTCGAACGGCTAGAAATAAAGCTTTCAGAAATTTGCGAATTTTGTATCATGATTTCTTTTTTCTGCCCAACACCTTCTTACAAATTAAACAATTGCTTTAACATATAAATTTTTAGGCAACATTTAAATTAATCGAATTTTACGTTTTTTAATCCGACTATAGTCGCAAATTATAGCATTACTTTACTATTGATAATTTTATTACTCGATTGTAATAGGCACATCTTTGGTCAAAATAGAAGATAATGAAACACTGGACACCTGTTACATCACAAATATGTGGAATAATTGAGAGAAATGAAATCCGATGATGATTTGAATTATTTTTCAATATTTTACGAAGATATCCATTATTTCGCTATTTTTATATAAAAAGGTGCTTTCTTCAAAATTGAAATGAGCAACATAAAAGCATTCATATTTTATATTTTAAAAATACCGAAAAAAGGACAAATTGGGAATATTTAAGCACAAAGATCATATTTGAATCGGAGGCCTTGTTTTGAAAAATTACCGATTTCAAAAATCAGGTTTGTATTAGAATAAATTCAAATTTAGCATATTTCGAAAAGAAATCTAAATCGTATCGACAAAAAAAAAAGGATACCTTATAGTTATTTTGTAGGTCATAAGATTATTACTTTACGGCTGCATGATTTAAATTTTATTAAATTTTCTAAAAAAAATCAAATTCATTGGCCAAAAACACTAAGATCTATTGAGAAATACATATTGAAATATACATGATAAGAAAAGGCATTTCTTTGACAAAAAACATGGTTCCCAAAAAAACGCCATATTTGCATCTGATTCAATTCTTACGAAACTTTGGAAATGAAAGGCAGGTCTCAAGATTTATTACATGTACTAGATGGTCATGTACCTCGAATATTGATTAAGATATAGCTCCCATCTTTGGTCGTGAGATCTTTTATTCTCTCACCCCGGACAGAGATATCTACAGATTTACCCGTTCTGAGACAACTCTGTCTCGCACCCCCGGATGTTTGTCTCGAACCCCCTATTGTGAAGTCAGACATTTACGTAGGTTTAGCAGTGTCTGACGTCACAAAGTGCAGCATTTAACGCAAAACAAGCAATGTTTATTCATGAATATTATGTGAAAATATAAGGTGAGAGAAAAATAATCAATTACCCCTTTGTACAGGGACAAGGAAATATCACCCTCGTATCAAAGATTTGCAATGTCCACGACTCGGCAAGCCTCGTCGTGGACTGCAAATCTTTGACACTCGGGTGGGATTTTCCTGTCCCTGTACAAAGGGGTGATAGATTCTATTATTCTTCCCATTATCACTTTTCTTGAAATTTTTTGTGCTTTTCATCTTTGAAACTTTCATAAAAAACTTTTCAAATCGGTCCTAGATTGTACGGATATCTTTATCGTCTAAAATTCGAATGATCCTACTTTAACATTACAAAAAAAATCGCATTATACACATTGTAAGAAAATTAAGCAAAAACATATTTGAAACCTGTATTAGCTTTACCCAATGTGCAATGATGTGAAATATGGGGTAATCATTGCATAATTTTCCTCGATTTCGGACCAGAGGTACATATCCCTTAAAATGAAATTGTCATAACCTTGGTCGCCGGTTTCTTATTGATAAATTCTTTTTTTGGAGGGGGGGGGGCATTCAAAAGACCGTAGTATTACTACTTACAATCATACAACTGGTCTGTGTAGTAAAGCCTATGCTTTTTCCCAGGACACCTTCCCGAATCATCATTGCATTTAACAAATGGTCTGGAAAATATTGGAATGTCCTCCTCAAAGAAAGTAATTTTCGGGCATCCCTCTAAAAAAGATAAATTTAGTGTCTGTATCCAAAATCAGATTATGTCTTAGAATCTTTCTCGCACACCTTATAATTATTTCATACAAATAATCAGGGATCTTACTCCTTAAATTATTATATCAAAGAAAGGAGTGGATCTCAACAAACTCAGTACCCACAGCTAAGCACCAAAACGTCTTACCATTTTTCATTATTAAGATTGAGGAACACTGATGACGGTAAAGTAACCGAAACATGCATGCCTGGTCCATGCTGCAAATTGATCTGTAGCATCGTATCCCACCCATCCTGCTACGTTTTTCGGTACATTTTAGGACGTATTATTTTCACACTCTTTGGACATATTACAATGTTTAGATTGAGGATCACTGATGAGGGTTATGTACCCGAAACGCACATGTTTGGTCCATGCTGCAAATGTATCTGTTCTAAAATGATGCTACTGAATTTGAAGACGTTTTACAGATGAATATGTAAATGGGTATAAAAACAAAAGGCGTTCGTAATACCGAACGTGTTCTACCCGCTGTAAAAAGCTCAATTATGTGATCACCCGTGGAGTCAGTCCGGCATTCAGAGAGACAGGTGATCGGGGCCCTGTCTTTTTTAAAGAGTGTTAAACATCTTCAAATTCAATAGCATTATTCATAAACGGATAAATTTGCAGCATGGACCAAACATGCACGTTTCGGGTACTCAACCCTTGTCAGTGATCCTTAATCTAAACAATGTAATATGGCCAAAGAGGATGAAAATTATTATGTCAAGAAATGTACCGAAAGATGTAGCAGGATGGGTGGGATATGATGCTACAGGACCCACGTTTTATCGAACTTGGCTACATGTGCCCTTGGGGACTCCTGGTCCACCAGCAGTAACACTTACCAAGTGGTTCAAATGAGGTTCGTATGGGGCCAGTCATGGAGTCCCATCGTCATGCAGTCAGAGTGCAAGTTATATGAATGCGCTGGTACAAGGATGTAGGTTGTTTAAGTTTTATGCTGAGTGTCCACCTGGTAACATTATGATCATATCCACGGTATAATTCAGACACATGCTGCCTTTGTTAGATCCTTTTAATTTTGTTTGCTATGGTAACATAGGCAGTAATATATGCATAACAAGTTATATCAAAAGTATGCAGAAGATAGAGTTCCTTTCTTCGTTAAGATTATTATATAAAATAATTCATTAAAGCCATAAAATTACCTTCCGTGGAATGTATTAGTGAAGGAGACATACATGTTTCAATCAGTTTAAGTTCACTTCCAATCTCTTGTAGAATACAGTGATAAGATCCATTAACATCGCTAACGCACCCGAAGGTCTCAGCTCGATCTCTCCACAAAACATTGTTTTGTGGACATATGTTTGATTCAACACTCGTAAGGAGCTCAATAATAAGATGCCATAATATAGAAGAATACATCTCAAATTCTCACACCATATGTAAACTGAAATAAAAAATAATCTTGATATTAAATGTTCTAAGTTGGCAAATGCAAAGAAGTCATGTTCGTGTTCATAGCATTATTGACCTTATCATAAGGAAAGAAGGGGATTATTTCTAGCATGGTCACCCTGGAAGGTTAGCGCAAGGGCAGCGTACTCGCTTATCACCTCATAGGTCCCGGATTTGAATCCCTGATTCGGCAAATACCTTACGTTGGAGGGTATGGAAGACGCCTAATAAGTCCTAGATGGTTTTTATCCGGGTACTCAGATTTCCTCCTGCACCAATTACCCCGTATATTATTTCGACTATAAAATTGTTGAATTTGTAAAATTAAATCTCCATATTCCCTTATAGTAAAAACACAATATATTGTAGGTGTCGCTAGTGGAACAAAAGCTGCTTACCCCAAATTCGAAATTACTTTTTAATAGCTATTCTCTGTAAGCATTTGCAGTTTTATGAAAGACGCATGGCACGGTATGTCTCAGATTTTGATAAAATTTGTACATAAGGTTGGGTCTGACCATAAATAAAAAATAAGTGAAAAATTCACTTAATATCACATACGGTTGCCATGGAAACGGACTTTGAATATTGAAAAAAAAGCAGTTTGGGGCGTCACGAACATCATTTATGCAACATAATCTAAAACAAACACTGGTTAATTTTCAAAACCCTATCATTGCTCTTTCAAGATAAGTAATAATAATGTTGGTTTTATGGTCTTATCTATATGTTTCCATAGCAACAACACAGGTACCCTAGCAAAATAGTATTTCTGGCATTTTTTCAAAATTCAACGATAAATTACTTACATTTTTGAGTTTTTTTATGCAAATAAAACAATAAGCATTCACATTGGCACAAAGTTTCTGTTCGTTGCTATGGCAACATGACCTCAAATCGCAAAAATGGAAGCAATTTTGGACAATATCTAGAATTCTTTTTTTACTAGATCATTGAATCTTAATTCGAAGTGATGAAAATTAATTAATGTATTGAAGTAGATCTTTCATTACACGAAAGAATATTTTTAAAAAAAATTCAGGAAATAGTCCGTTGCCATGGGAACGATTGTGTAAAATTGCACATAGGCCCACTTTGAGTCCTTGGATACGTTCATCAAAAGTTAAGTTATCTGAATGTTTTAAAATCTTAAATAAAGTTTAGACTTTGCTTTATCGTATATATAAAAAAGTTTGTGCAAGCCTGTTTTGTTTTTGGGGGAAAGGCTTCTAAAAACAAGAAAAAATGCTTATTTTTATAATGTATGGCCAACTTACTACAGCAACCATTCATTGTTTGAAATTTTTTCATTGTTTTTTTTTATAGAGGCTTACTTGATATTTCTTAATATTGAATTTGAACTTCCTGGGATTAATAATTACTGTTTTATAAAAATAATTTAAAAATGTTTGCCATGGTAACATATGTTCCCAATAACTTTTTCACGGTTTTTGAAACACCATTTGTATTGGATATTATCATACATATTTTATCTGTTCATCATGATGCAATTTTTTTAAATGACTCTGAAGATGCAAAATAAGTAATATTAAATACTATAATTACCGTTGCCTATGTAATTTATGTACATAGCAACAACTGGTTTTATCTTGAATTTGCTCAATTTATAATCCTATTTCCTTATCATATAACCATCAAGAGAGAAGGAAAATTGGAAAATACAAACAACATTTTGAAATCAAGATATAAAAATTAGCTAATTATGTTGTCACGGTAACCAGCCTTTTTTTTCAATATCAGACACTACTAGTGAGCTTATTTAGAATTTTATGTCCTAATCTTTATGATGCATTAAAAACTTTCCATTAATGTCGCATATAGACCAAATTAAAGAGCTTCAAATTAGCTTAATTTTGCCAAATTCACAATTTTAAAGGCCGTTGTCATGGTAACAAGATGACCTACAATTAAATTTATTATCAAATTTTCCTTTTTTTCATTTGTCCCTATTTATGTGTGAATTTTCATGAAAATCGGAGACCATGCGTGCCGAAATTGTTTAAGTGGTTACAGAGAGTTGCTATTAAATGTATACCTTCATATGTTCACAAAGAAAAAAATTGCATCAGAATTTTTTTTTTAATTTATAAATCTTTTAAAATAAATTAATTTTCAGGGACACCGTACCATTAATGCTGGATGTATTCTTTTATTGAAATTCAAACGTAACGCAAATTAGATAAACTATACTGGTGTCGGAACAGTTTCCCGACGATTTTGAAGGTTTTTCGGGGATAACTCCTCTTTCCTTTAACGGAAAACATTTAAATTCCTCTTAAATAATGCTATGCCCTTTCCACAAATACTCATGTTGAAAGAAAAATATAAATCTATCAAGAAATATGGTTTCTAGACCGATTTTATGACCCTATATTTTAGCCATTTTTAGCAAATTACTGGAACAGTTTCCGGAGACATGATTTTAAAGCTGTCCATCTCAATAGATTTCAGCCCAAACTGGATGATTTTTTGAATATTGTTTTCTTCATTCTTTTCTACAAATGACTATGTACAGACAGTCTTGAAAATAGAACCGTAACTTCTCTTATCACGTAGATTAAAAAAGTATGGTTCTCGGCGACTTCCCCAGGTGAGCGATATTAAACGGAGTAGAAAGGAGTAAAAAGGTGGTGTGATAAAGCAACTTCGATGCAAAATTTTGTTTATATGATTTATGATTTGAATTCTCCATTTAAAAATCTACAAAATTTTCACAAAATTTTGAAAATAAGTTTCTATAAAGTACTTGAAAAGGGCGACTGTCCGGAAACTGTTACTGTCCGGAAACTTTTCTGACACTAGTAACGTTTCTTGTTTAAAAGAAAGGGGAAGAGGGCGGTCCTAATTAAAAGCATTTATTATTATTAAGGGGAATGTATAGTGCATATATTAAGCTAACATTCCTGTAACGTCTGGCAGTAGTAATAACCGTCATTATATGGTTAAATGATGTAATTTTACAATTTATATGTATTATTCTAATTGACGAATATTCTACAGATAAACATAACACTACCGATATCGGGATTTCAGCATTTGGTAAGCGATTATTGGGCTTAAAATTTGATTTCCTTGACCCGATCATGTCCAGGGTAAAGCCGTAGTAAGCTATCAGAAGGAGGGGGTGGGGTGTTCCGAGGGAAAATGGTTTTCAAATGTAGAAACTATACTTTTAATAAGTGTTAAGATCGTTGAGACAAAATAGCGTTATTAGAGCACGTCAACTGCGCTTTTCCATAATGCCTGTATATTTCAAATTTTGTAATTTTTCCTTGGGGTTGGTCTCAATCCGCCAAAGGGAATATTTTTTTCAAGCATAGAATGTAAATATACGCCGTTCCTAAAAGCAAATTGAAAACATCAGATATGAATTCTTTTATTGTTTGATCCAATGCCCCCATTGCTGAGGGGCGTTTTAACCGATTTTGGCTTAAAAAGTTCATTACATTGATAAGTTTTCCGTAACAATGCGAATCATTGTCCTCTCAACACGCATCCCCTCTCCTCACATACACACATCCTTCAACAAGCAAATGTATTTAAAATGCTTTTATCGTGTATACTTATTTCATCGCAAGGATAATTTTAGCTTAAACAATTAACCAACGGCCTTATTGAGGAATTCATGAATTAAGCGCATATGACATTTCCTCCTTTATCATATTACAACTGGCTCTGTTTTTAAAAGTGTGTCTTTTTCTAACTTTTCATTTCATAAATGAAAGTGAGCACATTAATTCACTTTCATTTATAAAAAAGGAAAGTTAGAAAAAGTCAAATGTATAGAATACTTTGATAAGCCATTTAGGGACTGGCGACTCCAAATTCTTTTTAAAATGACTTAATGGGAAAGACAAAAATACCAACAGGGACGTAGCTAGGATGTTTTTGATGTGGGCCTATGCAGAAGAGGTGGATCAAGAACCTAAAATTGTCGGGGATGGGACCACTGGTAGGCATTTATTTTAATTCGGGATGATGAATTTGCTAGACTCGAAATGCCGAGTGGAGAGGGTGTAAAAAAAGGTAGAAGTATGTTTTCCCTTCTCGTTAGTGGGGGTTCCTGGGCCTCCGAGAAAAGTTTGGGAAAAAAAGCAAACTGGTGGCATCTGATGCGTATTAGAACTGAATTTAGAAGGGCTAAAGCCTATGATTCGATGTCAGTACACGATAAACTATACATCTAAGATAAAGAAAATTTTCTTTCGATGAAATGCTTTTCCCCCAAACATGTAATTCCATATACAGATATTTGACGTGTAATGAATGTACACCCTTTCCAATTGACCGCTCCAACCTGAATTTTTTTAAATGTATTCAAATCGGTGCTTTCTGGGCGTATGTGTTTTTGCATTTTCTAAGCAGAAATTTACTTGTGAATCATGTCTTCTTTTGTATAGGGAGGCACCTTCTCTTTTTTTTTTTTCGTCTTTTATTGCGAAAATGATGTGGACGTTTTTGCGTACAAGAGTACGCCTGGCTACGCCCCTTCCCGAAATGCAGGTTTAAAAAATAGAAACGGAAACATGTACAATGGAATACAAATTTGCACGCATCAATTGTCAACATACAATGTGTAAATAGAAACAATAACTGTTTTGTATCAAGAACTCCGATTCACAAATTTTACTTTCGTCACTGGCGCATATAACTTTTAAAAAAAATGTATGATTTTGTGATATAGATCTGCACATTTTTGCGAATATTCAAACAGTAATTTTCAAAACTAAATATTTCTCAAATCAAGATGCTAGTTTTGGGAATTGTACAATTATATAAAGCTAGTACAATCAGCAGAATGGACGGGATCTCCAACAAGACTCAGTTGCAGCAACCACAGCAAATCTCCGAAACACCCTATGTAAGTGTTAAAGTATTCATGAGTACCAATGTACATTTTCCCGGTTATTATCCCCGGGTCTTTTGTCCATCCAATTAGATTGATAAGCTTTTAAAAGTATTTCTTGCAGAAATAAGTGCATGGTCACTTCAAAACGAACAAATCTTAATTTAAATACTATAGAAATACTGATTAGCTGCACACTTGAAATTAGTCACGTAGTTTCAAATGCCCACACAATAAAAACGTCATGACGTCAATTAACTTTGCGTCATGGCTCTAGCTTCTATATTAATTTCAAAATCTGTTTTGATAGATTTCTTTCAATATAGTTATATTTTGGGTATCAAAATGATCGAAAAGGACATATGTTTTGAAAATGTGAAAAACGAAAATTATCAAAATTTTGCCATATTGCTGGTTTTTCTATGGGACGGCTCATTTCTTTAATTTAAGCTTAAGGTTGTGTTGTGTCAGCCGGTTAAATACTTCTTTAAAAATGTGCCTTATATATGCTGCTTTGGATCGTCTTGAGAGAAAATCAAAATGTCGTTTAAATACGCCATGCCGAATCCCTCACATCCTTGTAGAACAATACATGTATTCATAATTCCAGGAATAACGCAGGGGCATTACTCAGGCCAAAATACATTCTGTTTAATCAATCAAATAGACCTCGATGACATGAAAACACTGTCTTCTCCTTACTACTTTCGTCTAACATTACTTGCCAGTATCTATGTCTTAAGCCCAACGTAGTGAAATATTTAGCATTTCCTATCAGTGACAAGATGTCGTCGATTAAAGGAAGCGGGTAAGATATCGGTCGTACAATATTGTTCAGTGTTCTGAAATCGACACTCGCTGATGACCTTATTTCTTCGCCACAACTAAAAGAAATGGCCAAGGAGATTGTGATCTTTGGGTTATTTTGGCTTCCAGCATCTCATCGATCGCATTGTCAACAATTTGTCGTTTGTTTGTTCTGTCTTTGTTCCACCAAGATCCGAGTTTAACTTAGTTATTAGATCTTCATTTCCTTTAGAAGTTTGACCACTTCTTGGCGCTTGTCCGCTGGTACATAAAGATCCACAAAATCCGTCATTACTGGCTTTAGTTCATAAACCTCCATCGCTTGATTCTTCATCGTTGAAAGTGTAGATGTCTTGTGTGGTCAAAGGTCGAGCCCTCCCTAATACGCTTCCTATTCCGTAACATTTCCGTAACACTTCTTTGTCCCCTTAACATTCAAGGGAGTTACTCTATTTGGAGACCTTACTGTATTCACGAATTCCCTAATTGCAAGTCAAGGCTCTTCTAAGATACATCTGGGGGTCACGATTCGTGACCTCTAGAAGCTTTGAATCCGATATTTGGAGGCATTTCTGTAAATCAACGTGACATATAACCGCTGTCTGTGGTTCAATCTTCATCTTTTTATTGAGCCTCAAAATCGATGAACTGTTTTAAAATATATTTGTCCAGTTTCACATACGTTTGTTTGCCCTATTCTTAGCATTCCTCAGACATTGTGAAGACGTACGCCGTATTATTTTAGCCAATCTCTTCCTAAGATAAAGTTTTTTATGAAGCGTGTCTACCATGTAAAAGTTTTGAGATTATTTCAGTCCGTTTATTGAAACTCAAAGTGTTGTCCGTCCAAACACTTCAAGCGCACTATTTACTGCACGTAAATTACCATTAACGCGTAATTATTTTGGTTTTGGTGATAATCGATAAAAGTCTTTTATTCAGTATGGAGGCCTCAGCGTCAGTACCTACCAAAGTTCGGTATCTAATCTTACCTATATTTATAATACAGAAGCTAGGGTTTCCAGCCAAATTCAATTGGAAAACGGGTTTCGTACTTTCATTGTTTCTTATTATTTAAGCATTTTGTCTGCCCACTTCAACGGCTTCCTTTTAAAGAGAGCCTTTTAGTTTCCCTGGTTTGCTGTGTGGCAAACGCGTTAAATACCTATGATGTGAATAAGTACGAGCTCTGTATCTATCCGGAAATCTGCGATTAGGACAATTCTGTCTAAAATGACCTTTCGAGTGGCATAGCCAGCATTCTTTTGTTTAAGTTCTATTCGTATGTTCTGACTTTGTCTGACCTTGTATTTGATTAGAGTTATGTTTGGATTTCATAACTTTTAGTGGGAACTCTATTTATCAGTTTCTGTTTATGTAGGGCGTTATCACATTCATTTTACGTTTATTAGGGGTTTCTCCGATTTGGTCGGATTCAGGGTCTAAATGATTGAGAGCCGGTTTAATACCTTGTTTATTTAAGCGGTGGAGACATTCCCAAACAGTGTATCCTGTACAATTGCATTTAAAATATATTTGAGTACTCGGATTTACTGCCTATTCTGACTTTTCATTATTTGACTGTTTCATTCTGTGTATTTGACTTCTAATTGAAACGTTTTCGTAAAGTTTGCTCTTTCATTGCAATTTCAGCTACCTCATTGTAACTATTCGTATAATATCTCAGTACCTTCATTCGCAAGTAATCATAATACTGGCCGTCAGAGAAAATGTCAACCAATTATTTCAGAATAAAAATGTATTCTTTTTCTTCAAAAAGAGCAGAGTATGCATCTTCAGTCAATCTGAGTAAACGCTCTAAACTGAACACTTTCCTCGGAAGTTTGTTTAATTTTACGGAACTCAGTCATAACCCTCTGATTATCAGCAATTTAAGCATATCGTTTTTGCATCAACCTTTTGACATTTGACCAGTCTGGAATTAAGCCCTTTGACTCAATTTCCTCTAAATACCGTTTGACAAAATCACCAACTGTGCCCGTGCAAGTCATAAGAACTATTCTCGATATGACCGTGTTACGAATCACACCAAATGTACGTACTTTTCAATAATTTCTTTGGCCAACTCTTTAAATTGTGAAGAATCACCTTCAAACGATCTAGCTACCTGATGCAAAGGGGCAGAAATAGCTGTTTGTAGACCTTTTACTTGATGAGCTACATGTATCCATTTCATTGCTCCATCACCATTGTCCGAAAAGCTACCAAATTTTGAGGAACGAGAACTTGTATTCTGCGACGAACAAAACTCTTGACAAGTACCCGAACGTACATTTGCACCAACGTCCGCAGTCTGACAGTCTAGATCTATGCTGGTTAACTGAAGAGTCACCTTTTTCTTATAATTAGTTTTCTTTTTTATTTTGAACTTTCAAAAGAAACGTTCTTAAAGTTTTCTGTCCAACAAATTCTTAAATACAAAAAGGAAAAACATGTTTTTACACGGTCAATCTGAAAGTACATTGAGAAAAAAAATTGTGTCCTACTTCTCACTTTGACTAAGATTACTTCAGTCTTCGTTTTCTGGTAAAAATCCATGATTTCTATTTCTTCCAATTCGTGTAGGTCGACGACACCATAATATTTATGTAAGCCGATGCAGATTTACATGCCATACTTCGTACTTTGTGTAGTGTGTTTAATAAATGTAAATCTAACAATTAAAAATGACATAGTGTATTTATACAAGGGATGGTAATTGCACAATATGATGGACATATTTCTAGATAATTTCGTGTTCATCCCCAAAAGATAAGGTTGTCTAAAACTCTTCAAAGGCGTATGAAATTAGGAGGGCTTGTAGGTAAATAAACTCAATGTGCTGGCATTTCACGGGTAGAATTGATAAACTTTTCACCAACTCATAGATAAAACAAAATTGAATTTGTAATTAAGTCCTTATCAATTTTGGGCTCTCCAAGTATTGAATGATTAATATAATGATTAAACATGTTAAAGTTGAAAAACAAATTTCCCTTAAAATCTTCAAGATAACCCTATTTACTGTGAATTTCTTGAATCTGTTTCTTATCTTGTCTCAAATATCATCATGTGAATAAATTTTAACATCATCCATCTTTCGTGTATGGGAATTAATTTATTTTCGTACTCTGATAATGACATCGATTTAGTTTAGAGTTATTCCTCTTTCTATAGTGTGCAAATTCTCCAACATAAAGTAATAATTCACCTTAAATATTGTGTGGGAGTGATCATATGGTTACACGTTACGTATCAGTTCAGATGTGAAAACGCCATCATTACCAACCAGCAAGGTATTATAATAATAATACGGAAGTGTAACAAGCAAGCATATGGAGCATTACAATCAAGCATATAAAACCAAGTTTCAAATTTATATTTCAGTTAAACTTGTTTTCAGCGAACCGTCATATAAGACAGGTTTTCTTAATACAAGTTTATTCAAATGAAGAATAATTTACTTGGGAATGAAAAAATCTTAAAATAAGAAGTCTTTTATTAATTACTAAGGCCTGTTTAACTATGTGAAAACTGAAGAATAATTTACTTGGGAATGAAAAGATCTTAAAATAAGAAGTCTCTTATTAATTACTAAGGCCTGTTTAACTATATGAAAACTAATAAAAACACAAACACTCAAATACACAAATTTTCGGCCCCTTGGCCTTTATCAAGTGTAAAAAACGACGATCTATAACAATTCTAAGTAAAATCCATCCTTGCTTCTCTGGCGTTCATTGCAAAATCATTTTTAAAATGAACGCCAGTTTGGTATTGACTGAACCATAAAATTATCATCTACAATCTGAATGTAATAAATATATAATCAAAAGTATCGTTCAATCTATATATTAAAAAATATCCCGTAAGTGAGACACCCTGGCTACTGCCGTAAACGTATTATTTTTATAACGTCATCATCGGAAATTCAACCGTTTGTTGCTTGCAAAATGAAGTATGTAAATTTAAGTCCATGATCAAACAGGACATTTCAGCGACATCATAGATAAGATATTTTGAGGTTAGTTTCTCTAAAAAAAAATTGTAAAAAGAATTTTTCTTCAATTGTGTCAACTTTCGTACTTTGCAGCGAGATGTTATCGAATAACGTTTCCCTATTTAAAAACTTTGAGTGAATTTTAGTTTAAACCCTGCTTTGTTCGAAGATATATCCATTTTACAGAGAAGTACACACATTATCGAGAACGAGGGAGGTTAGTGATGTCCACTTATTGACCTTGAATGTCAAAATATTTAAAAACGGTTCCATTTACTTTTTCTATTTCTCTTATTCATATTTCCGTATGTCCGACACTCGGCGATCGTTATGCTTTGAAAAAAACGCTTATTTTACATTGTTAACGCCTGTTTATATATAACTATATCTAGAAATTTCATCTTTTGTGTTACTTATTTCAGAATCGCCCCGGCCCCTTATTTAAACATTAATGAGAACCCTACCCCCCCCCCCCTTTAAAATTGTTACTATGACAACCAAGTATTTTGAATCAGTATGTACGAAAACATGTTCTAATTTATAATTTTTTGAATAACAGAGTTTGTCGTTGAGCAATATGTAAAAGAAAATAACATCTGACAAAGACTTCTTATTACTTTGATGACAAATAAGGGTACTGGGTACTTTTTATTTATATTTTCATTTTAGGTGGGGGTGCACAAAATATACTTTTTGGGAATAGTTTTAGCTATTTCACTCTTTGAAAGCATCATCTATTTATAAAGAAATAGACGTATTTGATTATATGATTGTCAAAATAATCACAAGAATGGTTTCAATGTTGAATTATCCCTACATCATGTATTTATCTATCAAAATTCATTGTTTTGCGACGTGTCTCGGAATTGGTTTACAAATGTATATACAGAGAACCACTAGTCAATCAAGTGAACGATAATATGTAATCTTAATAACAAATATAAATCATTAGATATGAATGTCAAGTAAACAGAATATTTTTTTTTTTGCTCAGACAAAGATTTCTTGGATAATTGAGCCACCTTAAATCTTGCTTAATACAAATTTCATTTATTAAAAATTGTATGGTTTTAATTTTGCTTAATCTTATCAATTTGGCTTCGAAACCTGTATGACGCCGCGAGGACGCAAAACAGAAAATAACAAATAAATGGCCTTATCATAAGTGTAAATTCACATGATGTTATCTAACAGGAAGTGAAAACAGGAAAGTTTAAAATCTCGTCGACCTCATTCATTTAATGGTTAACTATGATCTAGCGACAGAAATAGAGTTAGAAATAGAGAACGTGCAGATATATGATAGATTTAGGTATTTTATAGTTATTATCATTAAGAAGTGAACGGAAAGTTTCCTCAACTCCACATACATGTATTCACAATTCCTTTATAATTACATGATAATACTATATCAATTGATAGAAAGTAATGCTAGCTATTTCCTCACGGCGATTACACGTGACCACTGAAGCATTACATTATAACGGGTATTCAAACCGTACCTTTACCTCGTATTGGTCAAATTTAATTGATAAATTAAAGAATCTTTCTTTTGATTACCATGGTGATTATCTTACGACAGGCTGTAGGCCATTTGGAGCGGGGAAAGGGGGGATGGATTCAGACTTGTGCACCCTGAGGGGGAGCCCTCTATAAATGTGAACGTCATATGTACTATCAAATGTGAATCAATTTTCTCTTTTTTCAGACAACATTTCTTTTATATAAATATTTTTTTCAGTATCATACGGGCCTCCTTTCCCGATAAACGTACATGTACGAAATCAATATCACACGTTCATTCAATAATGATGTAGTAAGGACATGGGAAAATGTTGATATTTGGATTCTTCTCCAGATCTCCCAGTACCTGTTTCTTACCAAAAGGTGTAAAATTTATGCTAAAGAAAGTATAATTAAGGAATTTTATTGTAGTATAAACAATTGATTGCAATGCTGAGGAAAGAAAAAGAAGAAATAACATCGTCCTTTTTTCCTATACTTTGACTTTTTTAAATAATTTACACCATTCAAGTAACAACGAATATATATATCATTTTTATAGTCTAATCTTTTGTTTAGAATATTTCTATATTGCTAAAAGTTATGCTGATTGGAAATATGTTTTAGGCATAAAGTGAGCAGCAAATTTGTAGGTCCAAAATCGTAAAAATAGATAGGTCTGCTTCTCAACCCCCCCCCCACCCCGAAAAAATCGGGTTGCAGTTTTCGAATTTAAAAACAATTGTGAGAACATGTACTTGGAATTGAGGGACACAGCGTTCTGAATAAACCTATTAAGGAAGTATCAATATTGAAATACATATTATAGTGTAATCATACCTATTTTTTCAAATATTAAAATTACGAGACAGATGATACCTAGCATACAGAGATACATGTTCTGACCTATCGATTGAAATTTTCAATATATCGAATATTTACAGTATTGAAACAGAAAAAGTCAAAATAATGGATAGATGTAATTTGAAAATCATCATTCTAATGAACTTTTTGAATAATTTCATTATTTTTCTTGACAGAGAATTTACAAATATATTTCAAGTCAAGTGCAGAAGCACTGTGAAAGTATGGATAAATCAGGAGACATTGTTCATTACTCCATATATATTGATATAATCTATCACGACGTTGAGACTGAGACAGGGGAATCGCATCCGAGTGTAAAAGATTTGTAATCCATGACGAGGCTTGCCGAGTCGTGGATGAAGCATATCTTTTGCACGAAAATGAGATTCCCCTGTCCCAGTCGTAACGTCGTCATTTAAACATCTACAAGTTCTTCATTGTAACAGACAGAAATGACAAATATGGATAATGACCATATCCCTGTTTACAGCACAAAATCGATAATTCAGAAAATCAGAAACCGAAGGCATACAAAATCAGGATAAAACAGGAACCAAAGCAAACAAACCAAAACCTCCACCATAGAGTACAATCTTTGGTTGGATGGTTCAAATGGTCTATGACAGAATATCATCCACCATTCTGGAGTGTGGGACATCATAGTGTATGACGAGTTCCCCATATCGACCGTAGAACTTCCTCAGTGACGATGTTAGTCGGTCACAAACATATCCCTGACTGAGAAGCTTATCTGAAAGACGCCTAGCTCTCAAGACAAAATCCGTATATTTGGTACTTTCTCTGGCGTAGCGTATCAACTGAGATATGAACACACCATAAACAGGCGAAAACCTATAATTCGATTTCTAATTTTAAAGAATATACTAACATAAACAGTGAATACAATAAAAACCAACTTCAAGGAAATAAAACACGCGTTTAGTATGTGATTCTTCAATGGCGTAGCTTTTGCAAAATAACACACCCATGTAGTATAGAAAATTATAAAAAAAAATATATATATATAAAATTATGGTACCTGTAGAAAGAAATTATCACAAGAAATACACGTGTGAAGTATCACCTGCCAGTCAAAAGTTATGGACCGTGACACTCTCAGTGTAACAGACAGACGAATGGAAGGGCGAACGGACAAATTGTTCCCGAAGTGTCGCTTTGCTTCGCAGGTGACCGAAACGTGTATGCTTTAATAGAGCAGTTGCATTTATTTTACTTTACCACTACTTTTACCGCAATTCTACGCCTCAGTGGTCACTGCGGTTAGGGTTTACATAATCTTGTTCTCGAGTATTGGCTACTACAAGTAACTTTTAAAGCTGACCTTCCCTGGTGTTTGACGGGTACATTTCATATCTTACACATACAACTTATGGGTACATTTTATGTAAATTTCCTCTTTTCAGACGACGCAACATTGAGCGTTGTAATTTTTGCTACATAAATAAATTATCTTTCCGTCTGCATGTCCGTCCGTCTGTCTGATAATTATACTTTCACATTTAAATGGTCAAAAGTGACTGGTCAGCTTTAAAAGGTCACTGTAGTTGGATCGCCTCAGGTGAACAATGTAAAGCCATGGCTGTGAAATATTCTGTTTTACGTGTGCGGGCTGGTACCTTTTAAGAAAAAAATACCAGATAAAAAAGCATAAACTCGCACACAATTCGAGATTGATAAAGGTATCCTGGCTAGCCGAAAAAAAAAGTTCCACTACGGCTTTATCGCTCGAACCGAAATACGGCTCAAATGGATCTATTTAAACCCCACCATAGCTTTAAAAGCTCACATTCCCGTCCTAGACTATCCCCTGACCTGTGCAGGGGATATGTGCCTTAAATACCATGTCAGAATCAAACATCTTATTGACAGCATTACACCAAATTGTATGTTTGTGTGTTTTTGCCTAGCTTGAGGGTGCCTTTTTTAAAACACCAGGGTGGAAAACAAATATTAAATACCACGGCCTAATCCATAATCATAGTGACCACTGACGCGTAGAGTTGTGGTAAAAGTAGTGGTAAAGTAATGCAACTGCTCTAATATACAAGCATAGTACATAGTAGCTACGCCACTGATCGATGATCCTTGTCATATGTTATATTTGTAGCAGTGTTATTCATAACGGGATTTTTCATCGTCATTTCCGTGTATTTATTTATTACCTTGATTTCACTTAAAACTTAAAGCTCATGACCTACGACTTAAACTCCGATGAGGTAGTATTTTGCGGGAACGGAGATTGTTCGATACAGACTCTAACAATATCCGTTTCCTGCCATAGAAACAAACTATAGCGACATTTTACACCTGCTTACGTATGCATACATGTACTATTGAAGGTACGTCCCAATATCCGAATACATCGCTCTAGTCCCGGTATATAAGAAGAGCTTCAAACTCGTTCACCGTGATATTCAGGCTTGTCATACAACCCTCCCAACCTCATACCTTCCTCGCCTCTAAAATGTTAATTGTAAATTAAACATCTTTTCTAGCGCATTATTAGAATAGGGTTACCATACTGATCTTTAACAAAACCTTTAAGAGAATCGGCGAATCCTTTGTCAGACATATCTGTTTTACCGCCATGCGTCACTCCATTTCGGACAGGGGATTGGAAGATGGCCAGGGGTTTGACAGTAAGTGTTTTGAATTTTTTCCCCTGATATGGTCGCCGTAGCACTTTCTTTATCGACATTACCTCCGACAGTGCATATATTTTAGTCAGTCGGACTGAATATCAGTCGGACTCCTCGGGTGATTACATACATGAGCTCGCTACAGCTGGCAGAGCACGGACTGTATTACGCATGCCCTCTTTTTATATCCATTTACAATTTCATCTGTGCTTCTGGGGCCTCTACGTTTCGCAGTCTTGTTTGTGTGAGGTCATCTGACAGTGAGGAGGTTGTTTTACACCACAATTGTACGTTCTTCGAGACCTCTGGTTAACTGGAGAAGTGAGAGGGTTGTGCGCACGTAATCAAGGATAACCACACCATTTGCTACTTGAGTGACAAATGGCCGTCCAAAGTCGGCACCAGTTGTCCATTGGTCTCGTCGGTTTATGTGTAGTCTTTTGTGTTTGATATTTACATGTCGTGTGTCTCTTTTCCGTCTCGTGCTGTACCCGTCTTTTGTGTTTTTGCATCGGGTGTTTTGCTGTTGATGCTTCAACGGGGTCTTATTGGAGATCTCCTCCCTTCTTTTAGATATTGTTTTCATTTTCTTGCGTGAGCAACGACGACGGGTGTGTTCAGCCAAACAGGGGATGCTTACTCCTCCCGGGCACCTGGTCCCACCTCTAGTTTGCTAGGGGCTCGTCAATATTCAATTTTGTGCTATATCGTGAGTGCTGTTAAGCTTATTGTCAGGATCTTCTTAACCTTATGCATGTTAACCCCTAAATTCCAAACACAGTATATTTAATTAGGCAGAAGATTTGAAATAAGCTATTTGCTATTACATTTACCTTGCAATTTGACATTGTCCTTGAAAAATGTAATTTTGAGTTATGAAACACATTTATCATATTAACCTGGATAAAGAAAATAATGAGTTGAGTTAATTCAATAGCTTAATATAGACTTATTTCGTACCTCTGGATGTGAGAACTTATATTCTCTCTATGATCTTTGGGGGGGGGGAATTCGTGTTAAGTCTTTAAAAAATAGTTCAAATAAACCATAGATTGTAGGGATGGGATATCATTATCGTCTATAAATTTGAATGACCCCACCTTTAACATGAGTTAAAGAAGATCCTGACGATAATCTCAACAGCACTCACAATAGAGCACCAAATTGAGAATCGACGGACCCCTAGCAAGCTAGAGGTGGGACCAGGTGCCCGGGAGGAGTAAGCATCCCCTGTTGGCTAGCCGCACCCGCCGTTGATGTTCATGCATGGAAATGAAAACTATATATATATAATACATGCACTGTCTGTGGTTTCGCCTAGATAGAAAGTGCTATGGCGACCATGTCAGGGAATATATTCAAAACACTTACTGTCAAACCCCTCGCGGGGAACTTTTTTACAAGCTCCACACGGCAAAGGGCATAAGTGTGATACAAATGAGTTAAAGAAGATCCTGACGATAATCTCAACATCACTCACAATAGAGCACCAAATTGAGCATCGACGGACCCCTAGCAAGATAGAGGTGGGACCAGGTGCCCGGGAGGAGTAAGCATCCACTGTTGGCTAGCCGCACCCGCCATCGATGTTCATGCATGGAAATGAAAACAATATATATATAGAATACATGCACTGTCTGTGGTTTTGCCTATATAGAAAGTGCTATGGCGACCATGTCAGGGAAAATATTCAAAACACTTACTGTCAAACCCCTCGCGGGGAACTTTTTTACAAGCTCCACACGGCAAAGGGCATAAGTGTGACACAAATGAGTTAAAGAAGATCCAGACGATAATCTAACCCCATGGGAAAATAACAAAAAAAAAATAACATTTTTACGTCGTATAATTTTTTGACCAAAAATATATTTGAAACCTGTATTATCCAAAAATATATTTGAAACCTGTATTATCTTTACCCAATGTACAATAATATGTTAAGATAATATGGAGTAGCCATGCACAATAGTCTCCGATTTTGGACCAGAGGTAAAATCTACCTTAAGGGGTATGGACAAAACACCATTCGCCATATTGGAATTTATGTAGTGTATTATTGAAAATATTTCCTTACACTGAATAAAGACTCCAAATTTAACTATTTTCACCCCAAGTATTCTCTACCTCAATAGGTACATTTTCACATCTTTTCTATGAAATATTACACTTATATTTAAACAATAGAACACTTTTAAATTAATGCACCGAACTGCACAGTTCACCTCAGAAGAATTCATGAATATAACTTTAACTTACATTAAACATTACATTGATTCTATTTCTACAACTATTTGTCCTTCAATTTTGAGTACACGATCTCATTATCTTATAAATCTCATGTTTACACAATACTGGGTCTTTTCGAACATGAATTTTTACAGGTAGCCATTTTCACGTGCCGATCCGCCCGAACACAGGTAGAAAAAAATTAATTATTCTAAACATCCTTGGGTAATTCACTAGAATTTCGACTGATTGTGGTTCATTTATTAATTATTTACATGATATATCTTAGAAAAGTGGGATAGTCTTGTGAATTATTGGTAACAAATGTACAACATTCCGAGGATCCGCCTCTGGATTCCTCTCTATGTTGATATAGCCACTAGCCCCACACATGTAAAATGAATATAGCTGGCATTTTGAGAAAGTTTGATCAAAATTTCAGGACATATGTTTTGAAACATTTGATCATAGTAACGTTTAAGGTAGGTTTTAGTACTGATCATGAATTCTTCAGAGCTGAAGCTGCATAGTTCAGTGCACTAAGTTCAAAAAGTCGTCGTGAAACATATTGATGCACATTTTGCTAAGAAAGATGGGAAAATGAAGATGTTGAGGCACAGAAAACTTGGTATTAACATGATTAAAATGTTTAAAATTGGAGTCTTTATTCTGCAGAACGGCAGATTTTCAAGAATGCTTCACGTCAAATCCAATATGGCCGATACACCTTTGTCCATACCCCTTAAACTTCGCGATATATATAATGAGATAAAGAAAATCTAAGAAGGTTGACATGATTTCATATATCACCCTTGCCTTTGAGTTTTGACATTGAGCTATTGTATTACACTTTATTGTACCAAAACTTGATGAATTATAGAAATGACACTAACAACTATAGACAAAAAAAAACGTGATAAATTTCAAGTACTGACCTTGACCTATAGGATTGTCCTTAACTTAGAGGTTAATTTAAACTGTCCCCACACAATTGTCCTTGACCTTTAAAAGCTAATTTTGATAAAGATTAATTTCAAGACAGACAGTCTGACTGACAAAAAGCAAACAGATATATATGTATAGGTCAGCCGGACTGACACACAAACAGTAAATTAGACAGATAGATAGACATATACAGACAGACACACAGACCACAGATGGTAACTAATATACACAAAGCCAGGCGCATAGATAAAGCCACACCAAGACAGATACATGAATAAAGGGACACCAAGACATACAAACACAAAGACAAACAGCAAGCAAACAGCGACAGACAGGCAGAGAAACGCAAAGACAGAGAAACACATAGAATTAGAAGCACAAAGACAGACAAACACAAAGACAGACAAACACAAAGACAGACAAATATATAGACAGTCCGAGGACAGGCATGAAGATAGACAAATAGATAGACACATACACATTATCTCACATACAGACAGACAGACACAGACGAACTCACTCGTAGACAGACAAGGATACATTGATATAATAAAGTCAAATACACATCACTATGATCTTCAGTATCATCATTTCAGAAACATTTCAATTGACAGAAGAAAGACAAACTAAGAGATAGACTGACATCTCGACAGAAAAAAATGCAGACTGACTCAAACATGCACCCTTTCACAATACAGATACCCAAAAAGATAAATACTTGCAGAAAGGTGGAGGCAGAAAAACATACGGATACACAAAACGATATCCAGACAGAAAAGCAAACAGACACAAACAGACACAAAGAAAGACATAAAGAGGCACTCACCCACAGACAGATAGACAGACACTAATAGACATCTTTCATCGTAACGAACTTCGCACTTCGAACTTCGTACTTCGCACTTCGAACATTGACGAATAAGTGGCGTAGCTGTCATTTACATACAAACTCATAAGCGGAGTCATCTACATTTTGATTAGTATACTCAATGGAATTGTTATATTGGACTTCCTGTACAACTGGGGACCTTTTTCGGCAACCCATTTATGAAATTAAAGTGCGAAGTCCGAAGTTCGAAGTGTGAAGTTCGTCACGGTGAAAAAAAGTCTAATAGAAACACAAAGACAGATACAGATACAAGGACAGATACACCAAGTCAGACAGACACATTGACAGACAGACTTACACACAGACACGACATACATAAATACGGTCAAACACAAACAAAGCACAGATGCACAGATGCACACTCAGACAAAATGCCTTATTGACTTCATGTTATAGTAATATGTCTTTGTAGTATAGGGAATCGCCTTAATGATATAGCATATTGTCAGAGCAGTATAACGAAATGCCTCAATGATATAGAAAGATGGCTTCATGTTCTCTCAATGACAAATATGGATAATGACCATATCCCTGTTTACAGCACAAAATCGATAACCCAGAAAATCAGAAACCGAAGGCATACAAAATCAGGATGAAACAGGAACCAAAGCAAACAAACAAAAACCTCCACCATATGAAAAGAAGCGAACTCCCGATATTAGAGTGAGACCAGGTGCCCAGGAAGAGTAAGCATCTCCTGCTTGCATGCATCACCCGTCGCTTCAATTCGGTAGAACTGTCCCATCCGGTTACTTCCACTTTGGAAGATATAGAATACAATCTTTGGTTGGATGGTTCAAATGGTCTATAACAGAATATCATCCACCATTCTGGAGAGTGGGACTTCATAGTGTAAGACGAGTTCCCTATATCGACCGTAGAACTTCCTCAGTGATGATGTTAGTCGGTCACAAACATATCCCTGACTGAGAAGCTTATCTGAAAGACGCCTAGCTCTCAGAACAAAATTCGTATATTTGGTACTTGCTCTGGCATAGCGTATCAATTGAGATATGAACACGCCATAAGCAGGCGATGAAGGGATGTTGCTACTCAGAAAAGGAAAGTTTGTAATGCTGAAATTTAAGTCGTCACGTTTGTCATAGAGTGAGGTGTTCATGTGACCATCAGTGTCGTAGGACAACATTATGTCCAAATAGGATGCTGAATTATTTGTCTCTGTAGTTTCTTTGACTTCAAGCTCCGAAGGATAGATACTGCTCAGGTAATCCGCAAATTTTGGATTATTGATGGACAACACATCGTCTATGTATCTTTAAGTGAAGTTGAAGTCAGAAGCTAAGTATCTTTTCCCTACGTCTTTTTAGTATAGGGAATCACCTTAGTGATATGGTGAATTGACAGAGTGGCATAGCGAAATACCTTGATGATATAGAAAGATAGCTTCATGTAATATCAAAGCCCTTTCATGATATAACTATGGTTGTCATAGGGTAGCTATGGTGTTCCATACCTGTGAAGTACAGATTATTGTATATATATATTCGTTAAAATAGGCGCGGATCTAACAGGGACAGAATGGCCAGGGTATTTTAATGCTCATTTTTTAAAAGGCAGATATAGATTTTTTAGGAGGTCATAACCGTCGTGGAGGGGGTCCAGCGTATTGATTTCAGCAAAAAAAATGTAATTAACATGGAGAAAAGGCATTTTCAAGTCCAGTCTAGGGGTACGTCCTGATACACCGTCTCTGGATCCGCGCTTGTCTATCAATATCACTATGAGCATGATAATCTTACAGAATTAGGCACTATAATATTAAATCTGCTTGGGTATCATCATGAGCACACCAGACATTTAGAGTGACCTTGACCTACATTTGGTGCTGAGTCTCATGGATTCATGAAATTCTGTGTAGAAGAGATGTCCAGGTTGTGCCAGGCAATCAGAGCCCTAGGCGGCCATATTTCTTGACCGATCGACACAAAAGGCATACCCTTGGTAGTGGACTTTGGGCACTTACTTTCTGTAAAGTTTCGTTCAATTCTGTGCAGCAGTTGCAGATGAGATGTCGAAAATGTTAAAAGTTTACGACGAACATACGACGAACGACGGACGGAGCTCCCTTGAGCTTCGCTCGGGTGAGCCAATAAAGCTTTCAAGAGTTATACTAATCATTTAATATTTTTTATTAGATCTTGATTCTATTTTTCCTATATTTTGACAGCAGCTTACTTAAATTATGATTCGGAAACTCGGAACCCCCAATCCCTCTACAGCCGCGCTTGTTGCCCATTCCCTATTCGCGTGTAACAGTTTGGCAAGGATTCGCAAAGTCTGTGATACTTTTGATCACAGTCATAAACAAAGAAAAGTACATGTACCCGGATCCAGGGCCGAAAATGAGACTGAAAGTAATTTCCTTCTGACCTTGAAAATAAATAATCTCTTCATTGACGAGGCGGGGGATTTGTTGTTCGAAAAAGAAATATCCCGGTTCTGAATGCTGAGCAAAATTCTTCAAGTTGCCCTGTGTAAAAAAAATCCGGCCCACAAAATCTACCAACATTGAAGTTTGTACGCTCACTACATGTTTAATATATTGGAAAGACAGTCGAGCTATTGCACATGTAATGTTCATATTACCATCATGATAATACAGCAACAATGTATTTACCTACCGAAAAAATTGGATATGGAGGATGAGAGAGAGAGAAATATTTGATAAAGAACTCAGCTTTTTTGTAAGAACATGTACTTATGTGTGCGGTATTTCTATTGTCCAAAGAGTTTATGTTCTCAATTGTGCAGGAAGAAAAACCACAGTTAAAACTCCTTCACTGTAACTGGAAAATGTATATGATAATGCGAAAATTTTAAATAAAGTTATCTCTGAATTATTAAAGAATTGATAAACAAAAAAACAATCATCATACTAAAAGCTCAACTAGAGTAATGAAGAACGTGTTTCTTATTTTATCTGTTGGCCTTTTTTATTTTTTTCTTATTATTTTACACTGAAAACGATCGAATACTCTCAACGATCAACTTATACCGGAAGTAACAGATCATGTGTAAGATTGATGATGCCTCAGGATTTTTTTCGATGAATATCTGGAAAGATACATTCAACAGTAAATTTTATTCAGTCCCTCCATCAAGAATATAATTTTCAATATATACCGTGCTGTCACATGTCTTGGTGTTTATTCATACAGCATAAAATTATGAAAGGACAAGTGCGGCTTCATATGGGCGGATCCAGCATCGTTTGCATTGTTGAAAGGAAGCAAAAACCTTATTTGCTAGTCATATTTGAGCCCTCGAGAAAGGCCAATTTAAGCTTGAACCCTTTAAACCCTTTTCTCCCACAAAGACAAACAACTATTATAATAATATTGACATTCCTCAAGTATAATTCTATTCAGATAACTTCACTTCTCGTTTAACTTATCACATTTTTAGAGTAGTGGGATGGGGTTGGGGGAGGGAAGGGGATTTGTAAATGTAAAATACACTTTTTTGCGCCATTTTTGTTTTGTTCAAACTGATCGATTTAGGGTTTTCTTCATGTCTCTGAAATCCATTATCATATCATTATTTTATCTGATATTCATTCCGAGACTTCTTGTCACTGAATATCACGATGGGCAAGCTCGTCTTATATACCAGGAACAGAACAATGTGATTTGATTTTGGGTCGTACTTTCATCAGTATGCATACGTCAGCAGGTGTAAAAGGTCGATGTAGTTTGTTTCTATGGCATGGGACGGAGATTGTTAGAGTCTGTATCTGACAACCTCTATCCCAACAAAAATTACTTCTTCATCGCAGTTGAAGATGAAGGACCTCAACTTTAAATTTATCATATATACATGTATTATAGGCTTGAAAATCGCATTTCCGTGTAAGTATACTAAATCTAACTCTATTACTGTGAAACTCCATATTATTGATAACAATCGGATTACGACCTGATTTGATTGCCACTTTGAATTCTGGATGGAAAATTGTAAGCTTTTGGTTACAGTAAACAGTTTTTTTCATGACGTCATCCCTTGACGCGCACCCTTAACCCAGCGTCATATAATACTATCATAAAATACATACCTATCAAAGTATATATATGGTTAAAAAGAATAAATCTTACACTTTATCATGCTTACACAAGATTATACCTATAACTTATAATAAGATGTAGAAATGTGCTCGACAAAGGGAAAAATAGTAAAAATTTGACGGTACCGCGGGGCAACTTCTATAGCGGAAACGACATTGTCCCGTAAATATTTGGGAAATAAAATTCATATCAAAGAAAGAGTGTATCTATATCAATAAAATATAAAAGTGAATTAGGGATTGACCGTGTAGTTAAGGAGAAATCAATATGACCACCAAATACACTGAAAATCATTATGTCCCTTTTGGCGCCCCTTACTGTGGTAGGCTCCTTTAATGAGCCCCAGCTCATTGCCTATGAACACGTGTTTCAGAAAATGAAAATTTCCCATAATCTTGCAAATATCTTACAGATTTTAATGATACCTCATAATATGCCATTATTTTAATTTTCATGCATACAGTATGAAGATCAAGGCTCAGCTCTTATTATTAAAAAAATTGACCGGGGCCAAATCAGGTTAGAGATTATACGAAACTGTTTATTGAAACCTTTAGATCACACTTACAGGTTTGAAATTTTCTTCAAGTAACAGAATGGAACACTTTTGTATTGTTAATATAAACACTTATTTCTTGTTGCAGTGTGGAACAGTTAAAATCGTTCCCCGTGACTTCATGTTTGTTAAGTGTATTGATTACTTCTTTCCAGCTCTGTCGTCTGTTTTGTTTTGGTCTTTTATCAATTTGACATCATATATATTTTCTTGCTATTTCGGAAACTTGTCAATTCATCGAAAAATATCATCGAAATTAAAGGAGGCTAACATCTCATTTCAGTAATCTGATAATCAGGCCAGTAGAGTATGGAAGAAATCTCTTCTAAGACGTATATGGCTACCCTGCAGCGATCACAGCGGAATCACAAGGTGATGCAGCAAATAAAGATCACCACACAGAAGAGCTAAGATGGAGAGTTCGACAAAAAATACAACATTCACACTGGTCGATCCAAAATAAAGAGGATGCAGACAAACCAAATCACGAATTTTCCACTCGTTCGTTCCCGTTACTAGCGGAAACGACCGAAGTTTGTTTATTTTGTAAGGATAATTGAATTGCATTGTTTCTCTTTTCTTATTGATTTGAAGTAGATTTAGCTCATTTGAACATATACATGTGAGCATTTATATTCTTATTAGCTCAAAATCGTAACATATTATCTACATCGTAGTGAAAAAAAAATCATCATTACCTTCAATCTATTTAATTTTTATCTGTATACTGATTGTTTACATTTATATGATTCATTTCATATTTTGCCTATGCATTTAGTCGTAATGATCAATTGTCGATAATTATACATAAGTACATTGATATAAATATGGAATATTAATCACTTATATATATCTACCGGTAGCGTGGCCGAAAGCTTCTTTGCTAAAAGTTCAGGCATATAGTTTTTATGGAATATTAAAATGTATACTTTATGAAAATTCATGAATTATTTTTCTTTCGTGTGATTTCTTTTCTTTTCTTCCTTTTTTTTTCTGGTAAAGTCTAAATTGATATCTGAAATGTTTGATAGTGACAAAATGATTGTTGTTTAATTATGTTAACTGTTTTGTGATATTAAGTCTTAATAAAAAAACAAAAGACAAAACGCGAATAAAATGTACTTATTTCAAAAAGACTTATGTGTAACAGCTTTTTGTATATGTTTTACATGATCTTCTCAAAAAGTGCATCTAACATTGTACATCACGATCAAAAATCAGTGAAGAAAATCAAACGCATAACCCCAAATCAGATTTTATTTCAAATCACAATCTTGTGAAAAAAAGGTATAAAACACAATTTCATCACGGAAATAGATAAATCGGACAAGCAGACTGAAATTTGAACACAGCTCCAGAGAAACACAAAGGGAACCTTATTGCTTAAGGAATATCCAGAATCCAGTTCAAATACGGAATGTATTGTAAGTGGCGATGTAGAGGTACGTCATGCTCATTAACATAGTTTTAACGTATCAAAATAGCACATGGATCGTATAACATATATTGTGCAAGTAGCATCTTAGTAAGTAGAATCAAAGGAAATCTAAAGACTATTTTATTTTCTCAAGTAATAAATATCAATAGGAAAGAAAGGGGGGTCATTCAATGGCCACGGTATAAAAACTCAGAACAAGAAAATTCACAAAGACATTCCAAGCGGCATCATCTTGAATAACAATGAAAGCAAAAGTGGTATTTATGTATAAATTGAATTTTGACGGGAAGTTTTAATTTCGCCAACTACAGTTATCGCTCTTTGTATGTTAAGCTATATTTTGCAACCCGCATGGCGCGGATCGAAGTTTTGCTATTTTGAAATATTTTTACTTGAAAGACGATGACAAATGGAAGCAGTAAACAAAAAGAAAATGACATACTTTCTGAAGGCCCGACCAAGTGAAATTGACCATTCTCAGTAGTGATTGAGTAAGTTGTCGACCGACATTCCTCTGACTGGGTAAATGTCGCAAACATCGTATGGCCTACGACCACGCTCCCACAAAGTAAATGACTTTTTTTAAACGAATAGCAGCAATGAGAGATTCTGAAGACGACACTATCGTTGTTGAACATACTAAAACCAAAAAACAGCAGAAAAAAAATTCGCCAAGGCCTCTCCGAATACAAACTGAGGTGGTAACTTTACACAGAGAAGTAAACGAACTACAAATGCAATGCCAAAAAAAATGCAGTTACCACAGGAGATTGACAAATGCCAAGCATCAAACGGGGGACACTAGTATCGTTTTTCAGCATAGTGGAAATGGTTCGCCAGCCAGGACGTCAGCATATGTACATGTACATGAGGACGCTTGTACATACAGCAATCAACCGGGTACCTCAGCCTTGCAACCAGCAGTGGACTCGCACAATCAACCGGATAACGTTTCTGCAGGTACGACATCTGATAATCATCTGACATCTCCTTGCGCTCTTAAGTGGCACAACAAACAATGCATACGTTAGAAAGGCATCACGTCAAATTAAAGCACGCTTTGTACATGATTACATTTAGGACGACCCCCTTCTTATCCATGATAAAAAAAGACATTCTTACAATTTCTCGTTGCGGGGTAAAGCTTAATCGTCGGCTCGACAAGGAGTTCTTTGAGATCAGTATCGAGCAAAGGGGATATGGTAATGCTCGTATACTCCAGGAAATGATTGAGCGGAAGGAATTAGACCCTCAAGGTAATACCGACTACTTGGAATATATCAAGAGCATCAATCGCCTCTTAAGACGATATAAAAAAGGAAGTGTTTTGTTATTTGACAGAGAATACAAGGAGATGCAATCTAAGGAGAAGTCAAGATGGGGGACCCCACAGTCTAATATACTCGATTTTCAATTAGTCCCTAAGCAAAAATTTCTGACCGCACAGATCATTCAAGGACAGATTACATCAGACCCTTGTAAGAATGAGCTCAATGCCAATGGACGACAGTGCCGCAATGGCCCTTTCAATTCTGAGAGAAAAGAGATACATGTATGCCGCAAGTTCAACTCGAACAACTGCGACTCTCCTCACTGCAAATTGACTCATTGTTGCTCGGTTTGTTTTGCTACCAACCATACTGCAATGGAACATAATTAAAAATAGATTTTGGCCAAATTACCTCCCGTGATCTTAAGCATTCATTACTTAACTATTTTGCATGGGATTCATTTTTACCTGATAATAATGTAGGTACAGACTTTATTTTAGATGGTATATTTTTTGGTTTTCATAATGTAGATTTTGACGCAGGGGAGTGTATAGGGCCAGTTGACGTTGACAACTACAGGTCATGTAAGCAATTTTCTAGTCAAGTTGAAAATCAAATTTTACATGAGCTTGAATGCAATAATTATGTTATAAAATGTTGTAAATCTAAACCTGCTATTGTGAATGCTTTGGGTGCGATACAAAAAACTAATTCAAAGATAAGACTTATTCATGATGCTACATGTAGTGGTCCTAGTAGAAATTCTTTGAATGATCTTGTGTATAGTGATTATAGGTGTACGTATATGGATTTACGAGAGGCAGTAAAACATGTAAAACCTTTTTCATACCTAGTTAAAATTTATCTTAGTTGGGCATATCGATCTATAAATATTCACCCATCTAATTATTTGTACACTGGCCTTAAGTGGACATTTTCATGCAATAGCGCGTCCACCTATATGGTTGATGCAAAAATAACTTTTGGGGCGTCTAAAAGTCACCAGAGTTTTCAGAGGTAAAGTAGTGCGGTATGTAATATATTTTTGCAAATGTATGACTATGTTGCAATAGCTTATCTTGATGACTATTTTATATTTGGTGATACACATGAATTGTGTAATGTTGCACTAGTGAAATTGATTTCACCACTTAGACAGCTAGGTTTTTCCATTAACTGGAACAAAGTCGTATGTCCATGTATCTGTATTACCTACCTTTCTGTCCAGATTGACACTTTTCCTATGTTACTCTCCCTGCCTCCCGATAAATTGAATGAATTTTCAGATTTGTTAGATTCATTTTCATGCAAAAAGTGTGCTAGTCGAAACCATTAGAGACACCCATAGGTAAGCTGAGCTGGGTATCTTAAGGGATTCAAGGAGGACGCACCTTTCTGCGCCGCATGATTAATTTAAAGTGTACTTTGACGGATAATAAGCACAAGATGCATCTAAGTGCAGATTTTTATGAAGAAATCTATTGATGGAAAAACTTCATGTCAGTCTTTAACTAGACATGCAAAATTCAGGATTCAAATCATCCCTCTCGTCCCTTCAAACGGATGCGTATATGGAAGGTGGGGTGCTTACTATATGAGAGATTACCATTATATAAATTGGATCATTGACATGCCTGAATTTGCTTTTGAACATATCAATGTAAAAGAACTGTTCGTGGGTTTCCTTTCTATTTGTCGCTGGGGTACTATTTTTCAAAATAGACAAGTAATTATTCACTGCGACAACAAATCCGCAGTTGCATGAATAAATAAAGAAACTGCGCGTTCTGTTATAGCAATGACTATTATTCGTGGTTTTTTTTTCTGGGTCTGTGCATTACTAAACTGTGCCATTAATTCAATTTACTTACCTGGTGCTCAGAACGCTAGCGGATACATGTTCTAGGCTTCACGAAGAAGGAAAGCTATCTTTGCTTTATACTCTCGCCCCATCACTGCAATATATAGACTTTGAATTAAAGGAACTATCTAATCATATGTCAACGAATTTAATCCGTTTTAGGTGGAATCAACATCCATGGGATACAGACGGAGATTGCTGCTCTCAAAGGAAAGGCTAGCTCTACAATCAAAACTTACCTAGCTCAACTCAAATGCTACGCAGACTTTTGTGACCGGATTCAGAGACATCCTGTGCCTGTAACATCTGAAACATTACAGTTGTATATTGTATGCCTTGCTCGAGTGAAGAATTTTCGCTATTTTCACTATTTTTCTATATGTCAGTATGTGAATATCATTCGCCATCTGCACAAGCTCTCAGTAATGGAAGACCATATTCTTCTGCGGGGCATTAAAAGAGAGCTTGGAACGGCCCAAACACCAGTTGACGCTATCACGCGACACGACCTATTGCAAATTAAATCTGTACTTGCATTTTTAAGTGTATTGAATCATTCTTTCTGGTACGCATGCCTGGTAGCATTCTATGGTCTTCTACGTCCAGGGAATTTCACTGCTCAATGTGAATTTCAGCCTGAAAAGGATCTTCGTCGTATCGATTTGCTTCCTACACGTTGGGGATTTGTTCTACAGTTGCTATGACTAAAGACAATTCATTTCCCTGAAAAAATGATGGAAGTTATCCTGCTGAGAGTTCATAATGCGTTATGCCAGGCCTCAGCATTATTAAGTTTACTTAGACTTGGCAACGCCCTTTATCTTGACCCCTTACCCTTTTATTTATTGTTAAAGATGGTAAGCTTTTGACCTACAATCCATTCATGACTACCTTGAAAGAATGTGCTTCAAGATCAGGGATCCAGACACGTTTGAGTGGTCACTCCTTTACACAGCCAATTGTGCCTCATATGAAATTCATGTGAAATTTACATGAACTTTACGTTAAAGTTCACATGAAATTTATGTGAAACGAGCACGAACATGAAATTTACATGAAATTTTTCACATGAAATTCATGTGAAGATTTTTACATGGATGTTATGTGAATTCAATTTCCTGTGAAGGTCACTTAGAAAAATCCATGTGAAATTCATGTGAAGGAAATTTATGTGAAATTCATGTGAAATATTTTTTACATAAATCTTATGTGAAATCTATATGAATTTTATATGAACATTCATGTGAAATTTACATGATGCTCATTTCATATGAATTTCATGTGAGGCACAATTGGCTGTGTAGATGGGGTGCCACCTGTCTTAGTAGATTAGGCTTTCCTGTAGACATTATTAAACAAGTAGGCTACTGGTCTAGTGATGCTGTTGCTAGGTACATTGAACCTAATTCTTCTCAGAAGATATATGTAATGCAATCCTTTGGCAAATCTTTGACATGATTTCATGCATACTTTAGTACACCGGTGAAGAAGCACCAATCGTAGCCCAGGAGCCAAAGATCCAGGGGAACATGGCATACTTGTGTAAATCCCCATTAAATAGGCAATCGCTATCCCGAATGTAGGCAGGACCAGGTGCCCGGGAGGAGTAAGCTTCCTCTCACTGCATGCAATAGCCGCTACAAATGCAAAATAGAAACGACCGGTCAGCAAATATGGCCGTCTAGGGCTCGTATTTGCTGATGCGTTTTCGACATCTCCTCTACAACCTTACTGCTAGAAAGTGAAAAGCTATATTACCAAGAAATGATGTGATTTCCAACCGGACTCGGTAGAAGTACTCGCAGCAAAGCACCAAAACACATAATGCGAAAATACGGAGTGAACAAGCACAAGATACGCAAATGATACATACGACAAAGAGCCATGAAACTCAAAAGATTGGACATAAACCAACGAGACCAATGTGTGCCGATTAAGAACGACCATCTGCCATGCAAAAAGCAAATGGTGTGATTATCCGGATTACGTGCGCACAATTCTTTATCTTTTCATGTTTCCGAAAGGTTTCGAAAAACGTAGTTTAAAAGGGGTCCAAGTAACGCAGATGGATATTCATATGGATAAAAAAAAAGTGTCGTATAGTTGTTTCGTTGTTGTGCTTTCCTGGTTCTTTCACTGTGCATGTTTCTGGTCTGATATTCTTGGACGAAAGTAAAGGAGTCCGTTTTGATAAGAATTTTAATCTAACAATCTGACATGGATCAAAGACGGATGCTATGCTGGCGTGCAAGGGGGAGACCTGATAGACTTGATGTCATACAGGGATGAGACATCGCTGGATGAAGTCTGAATAAAGGTCTTAATTGCTGTTTTTGAAAAGGGCTTTGTATACTAGTGAACAAACAATTGTTAAGTCCCCATATCGCGATCATGAAACTGATGCACGAATCTTGACCGTAGGAATGGACGTGAATTTTAGATGTGACATAACTTATGCAACGAATGTCCGTACTTGACATACCCTCAATCCCGACCTCACATTTTCTACGTTTTCAATCTAGGTAAATGTCCCTATCTAGGTAATAATTATGTTTCCTCCCCGCATACCAGCATGGCAATATCATAATAAACATGTTATAAAGTACAAAGTGCAATGAAAGTTAAAAACAATGTCATTCAATTTACAATATCGATTAATATTCTCTATCAATTTCAATATCATAAAATTATGCTATCTATAACAGTCTCTCATTAAAATTCACTCTTCAATTTAGCCTGTCTTTGATATCATTTATATCACATTTGGCAAAAACTGTTGCGGATATAGGATTTGGAACAATGAGGGCAATAATTTTTCAAAAAGGGACGTATGAAATACAGTCCCTGCTCTGTCGGCTATATCGAACTCATGCATGTTTTCACCCGAGGAGTCCGACTCATGAGGGGACAGGTGTTCTGGACACTGTCTTCTCTAAAAAGGTTTGGGCAGTGCCCGTCATCGCATCTAATCTTCACAGCCAAAAAAAAGTGCAAGTCTTAAGAATGCGTTGGTACAAGGCTGTACCTTGGTCAAGTAACATGCAGAGTTTATGTTTTTCGTGCCAATTGGTCAAAAGTACCCACAAGTTCTTCAGTCTCGAGGTGGAGAAGGTGAGGTAAAATAATTAGAATTCCCAATGAACCAGTTTCAAATCCCGGAATAAACAATATTCCGAGGTGAGATAAGTTGTCTATTGAAAGTCAGCGCCTTCTGCTTGCATTAATCAGAACAGCTCCATTATAACTTGCAAAATTTAGTGATTGTTTTGAAGTACATATTGATGTACATACATGTACATGTATCAGGTGAAATTGATTATCATGTCGTTTTTGGTCACCGAGGGCTCTAATTAGCTGAGTCATATTTTACTGCTCGACTATAATTTTGTCCATAAATCCGACGTCAACCCTTCACAAAATAAAGGGATACATGGCAAGGTATTATAAAGCTGATTTATGCGGGAACTTCTATTGGTTTATCAAAACTTCAGGGGATGTGACTGACAAAATAAAATCCATGAATTTCCAAGTCAAAACGATTTTTTGACACCACGTTTCCTCACAACAAAACCAATGATAGACTGTCTAAACTCGTTGAATTGTTTTATGATCTAGAGGGGAATTATAATCAAAGGGTTTCTTTTCCGCAACAGACTTAAGATAATGAAAATCCTAGAAATGCAGTGACCAATGTGTGCGTTTTCCTACCTCTTGGACAACATTGATGTTAGATTTGTTGCGAATTTCTACAACCAAGTTGGCGCAGTCCCGATGGGTACTACTTGTGCGCCTCTTGTTACAGATTATTTTTTTTTCATAAAAAAACAAAATCTTCAAAAGCAAAGAAAAGATAAAGATGAAATGGTACGATGGTACTTCTAGTTGTCTGGATTATTTACTCAATATCGGCAATTCTACTATTTGAAACATAAAATTGAAATTTATGCTTGATATTTAACACTCACCAAGGCAAACGTTACAATTACATATTCACAATGGTGGACCCAGTTTTCAAAAAAATTGTTAATGAAGAGATTAAGTAGAGTGTGTATGATACAAAGGATGATTTTGGCTTTAGCAAAGGAATCTACTTGGGCTGGACGGTGATATCCCTAGCCTACTGTCACACGATATATACATTTCATAGCTTATCCGGTACGCTAGAGCATGAACTAATGTTTCGGATTTTCATAGTAGAAATTAACAAATTACCAAGAACCTTTTCAGTTCAGTCAAGCTTTCCACGTTCATAAACTAGTTAAGCATTTCCGGAATGTTTACAAAAAAGAAAACTAACGTCAGCTTCTTTTGAAATTCAGATCCATACAAGCATTTCAGTAAATAACTATGGGTATTTTAAACCTTACTTTTATGGAGATATAATTAACAAAATAAGAAGGATCAGTGGATATGACAAATATGGATAATGACCATACAGCACAAAATCGCTAATTCAGAAAATCAGAAACCGAAGGCATTCAAAATCAGGATAAAACAGGAACCAAAGCAAACAAACAAAAACCTCCACCATATGAAAAGAAGCGAACTCCCGATATGGGAGTGAGACAAGGTGCCAAGGAAGAGTAAGCATCTCCTGCTTGCATGCAACACCCGCCGCTTCAATTCGATAGAACTGTCACATCCGGCAACTTCCATTTTGGAAGACATAGAGTACAATCTTTTGTTGGATGGTTCAAGTGGTCTATAACAGAATTTCATCCACCACTCTGGAGAGTGGGACATCAGAGTGTACGACGAGTTCCCCATATCGACCGTAGAACTTCCTCAGTGACGATGATAGTCGGTCACAAACATATCCCTGACTGAGAAGCTTATCGGAAAGCCGCCTAGCTCTCAGAACAAAATCCGTATATTTCGTACTTGCTCTGGCATAGCGTATCAACTGAGATATGAACACGCCATAAGCAGGCGATGAAGGGATGTTGCTACTCAGAAAAGGAAAGTTTGTAATGCTGAAATTGAAGTCGTCACGTTTGTCTTAGAGTGAGGTGTTCATCAGAGTCGTAGGACAACATTATGTCCAAATAGGATGCTGAATTATTTGTCTCTGTAGTTTCTTTGACTTCAAGCTCTGAAGGATAGATACTGCTCAGGTAGTCCGCGAATTTTGGATTATTGATGTACGAGTATCTGTAAGTGAAAATGAAGTCAGAAGCTAAGTATCTTTTCCCTTCAGAGATTGAATGAATTCAGCTTCGTACGAGTTAAGGAAAATGTCGGCAAGGAGTGAGGCACAATTGGTCCCCATAGGAATTCCGACAATTTGCTGGAAGACTTTTCCTCCAATCACCACAAAAATGTTGTCGATCAGAAAGTTAAACATCTGAATAGTATCAGTTTCAGTGTACTTATTTTCAGAATAGGACTTTTCTTTTACAAAGTAGGTTTTGTCATAGTTAACAACAATAGATTTGTATTTGCGATTACCGTTCTTACTTGTAAACGCATTACTTATAATTTGTGCGAGTCTTTCTTTCAATTTTTTACTATTGATGCTGCAACGGGGTTTTGTTGGAGATCTCCTCCCTTTTTAGAATGTGGAATTGAAGTGTAAAGTGTCGAAAAATCAAAGGCTTTGATCGAATTGACTCTACTAAAATGAGTCGATTTCAGATGTTCTAAAAGTTCTAAAAGTTCCTTCGAATTCCGTTATCAGAAGGCCACTCGTTTAATCTTCAGCCTACGAGATCTTCAAGAAGTGGGAGGGCTGTACGCATATCATCCGGATAACTACACCATATTCCACTTAAGTCCCTTAGTCTGCACTGATTTATTTCGTAGGTTTATGTGTTGTCTTATATGTTTGATGTGTCTATGATGTATTTTGTGTTCCTCCTTCATTTTTCCGTCTCTGGCTGTGCATGGAATGTTTTGATATTTTGCTATGGGTACTGCAACCGAATGTTGTCGAAGATTCCCTTCTTCCTTTGACATGTCTTCTTCCACTTTAGCACATAATTTTACGAAACCTTAGGGGACGCTGTTATTTACATATTTTTCTATGAATAATTTTCTTTTCTTTTTTCGCTGAAAATCAAAGATTTTTTTTTTCATTCATATTACTGAGGAGGTGATGAGCAAAAGTACTTTAACGCATTTTGACTATTTTTTTTATAATAGGATGCTGACTCATTTGTATTTTTATCAATAGTATTCTTATGTAAATCGATAGGACAGTAATATAAGGAAAATATATTTTTGTTTCAGTTTTGAAATAGGTCGAACAAGGTTGTGATAGTTTTTACCTCATGAAATTTCATAACATGATTTTCACGGATGTGAAAAGAAAACGGAAACTAATCAAATCAAAACTACAAAAACAAAGATAACTAGATGGCTACTGTTGCAAGCAACAGACGGATTCCTCCTTTATTAGACCTTCCTCGGAACTGAAGTGTTAAAATCCGAATAAAGATGATGAAAAAAGAATAGTTGCTTTAGTACCTTATTCACTTCAGCAAATGAGTCAAAAGAGCTTAAGTCTAACTTGGGACTCTTATCTATTTATAGACAAAAAAGAAGAAAAAGACGATAAATACCTTTCAAGTTTAGGAAGGCTTTAAACTCCTATATCTATTCTATCCATTTTGAATCCTTTTAAATTACTATCCCAAAAAGAATTGCACAATGAAATAGCAATGAGAAAATTTCTATAAATAGAGAATGACAACAGCATGAAAGTTCAGACAAGTAATGCTACTAAGATAAAAAAGGAAACAGAGAACAAGAATAAAAGAGTTATCTATCTTACTATGTAAAGTTCAAATAAGAAGTACTACTTCTGTGAAGAATAAATATTTAAGAACAAAATCCTATCAATCCTACAAGAGTAAATGTTTGTTATGACCTTAAAAAAGTTTATTTGACCTTGAACCAAGGTCATGGATGAAAGATAAGCATTTTAGTTAATTCTCATCAAGATTTCTTTTTATCTATTCAAAGCTCAATATTTTATCAACAAAAGTCTGTTGTGACCTTGAAATCGAATGACCTTGGGTCAAGGTCAAGGTGAAAGGACTTGATGCAAGGAATATTTGTGTCAAGTTTTAACTCTCACTGTCAAATGGTCTTTGTTCTATAGGAAAAATTTTGTTGTGACCTTGAGAATGAGAATTTGACCTTGGGTCAAGGTCAAGGTGAAAGGGCTTGGATCAATGATTGTATTTGTGAAGTTTGAACTGTCAAGGTCAAATAGTCTTTGTTCTATAGGCAAAAGTTTGTTGTGACCTTGAGAATCATAATTTGACCTTGAAACTAGGTCATCATCAATGACTACCTATAAGTAACCTACCATCCAAGTTTCAACTCAAAATCTCAAAAACTGTAGAAATTGGCACTGTGCCAATTTAAAGTTCCATTTTCAACTCAAAATAGCGCGAAAACCGTAAATATTTTATCGAGCATGTAAGCGTATACAAGTTTGCAAATTTCCCAGAGAACAATATAAAACAAATTTCGTTAAAATCGCACGGTTAGTTTAGGAGTTATAAGGTTTTAAAGATTTTACCTTTGATGACCTCTAGCAGGGGCATATGTGAACTTTTCGACAAGAAAAAAAAATTAAATTTAGATCTTCATATGCTCTTTCACATGGTACTTTCCGTTTTTTCATATGATGCTGTACTTTTTTGTAAAGTGACCGGAACGGTTTGTGGGTAAGAATAATAATAATAATAAGAATAATAGGAATAAAGAAAAGACAATACAATAACAGAAAGGATTCCGACGGAAATCGGAATCCTTAATGACGAAAATGGCAGCATGAGGGAAAGCCAACCAATGAAACGAATATAATTAAGGTATCCAATGTACAAATGAAGATCTCGCGGACATCTCGTCCATTTAAACAGTGTTAAAGTGATCTCGGTAATCTTCGGCAGTGTCTCGATAGTTTCCGTGGCTTGAGCGATTGTCGGCATGTTGACCTTTGATGATAGAAACCATTATTTATATCATGATTCTAACAATATAATACACTTGATATTTATTTGTACACCGGATACCTTAAGTCATTGTACTGGTCGAAACGGAAACAATATGTAATGGCACTGGAAAAAAGGAATTAAACAACCAAATAAACGTGTTAATTATTTAGAGTCTGTGTGTTTTATATTCAATGTTCAACCTGAACAAATTAAGATATGCGCTGATATAATTTTGCCAATTTTTCTTCAACTATTATAAAAAAAACCCTTCTTTATAATAATACGGAAGTGTTCATAAACAGTCGAAATTCATTTCAGTAGCGCCATCTCCTTTTATATTTTGAATATATTTAAAGGAGTAGGTGCGGTAACCTTCCATTTCGGACCTATTTAAGTTATATCTTCTATTTGATAAAATGACAAAGGTATGTAGAATTGAAATCAGGAAAGCCTGTTTTGATTTCACGGTCATATACTGATTACTAATACGCTCCATACATCTTAAATCCGATTAACGTTGAAATAATTGAAAATATCAATAAATGATCGAAGTTTCGATACAAAGTTATAAAATAAAGTAGTGTGCCGGGCCTTGCGCATGGTAATATTTGTACCAATGGATGAGTTTCTGATCGGCATTCCATTTGCATAAACATATTGTGGGCGAGGCTTGGAGCGTAGATGAATTTTGAAGATTTGTTTGTAAAATGCGATTATTTTCCTTTGCTTTGTGTCAATCAGGGCAAATGAGGCCAGAACATGACGTCATACATTACGCGCGTAACGATACGAGGGTTCATAATTATATCATCGTGTTTTCCCAAACATTTATGATAATTAAAGAAAGAGATAATTAATAATTCGTTTATTAAAAACATTTTTTGTCAAAATTATTGAGCCGTTATGAGGGGTCAGCGCGCCTAGTACTTTGCGCATTTATTTTAAAGAGACTGCGTAGCTCCAAATTTTCTGTAGTGTCGATTCAGAAGCTTATCCAAATAAAATCTATGCTCGAAATATCATTAGAGGGATGGTCCTAGGTTGTTTACCTCCTTTAATTTCTATGATATTTTTCGATGAATTGACAAGTTTCAAAATTAGTATATATGATGCCATATTGATAAAGGGCCAAATTAAAGCTTCTTCCAGACGACATCCCTTAGTTGTTTTTGGTTTTATATTCAATTTTCAACAATAAGAAATGTGCAAATGTTCACTAGATTTCCTACAATTGTTTAAAGAGAAAATATGCAAAGTATTCACTAACTTTGTGAATTTGTCTCTTTCTGAGATGTTATTATTCATTTTAATGTGCGTAGTGTAAATGCTTCTTGACAGATAGGAAATAAAACTTTTTCTAATTTCACAATTATGAAATATTCTACCTAGATGATGACTAAACTCTTGATGTCATGTGTAATCAAAATTAAATGATTACAATGAAATCCATCAGTCATGGGAAAGGGAACAATGTATAAATTCAGACTATCAGGAAATGTTTGTTTTGAATTATTAACTTACATCAAGGAAATATGTTGTAAGTATTTTCAGGATGTTAAATGTAGAATTCGATGAGACACGTTTCATTCGTAATAGTAAGTATATATTTAGTATGAATCGTATACTTTGCTCTTTCACTGTGCCATTTAAATCAAAGCACATACCGATACATCTAAGTATATAACAATATACCAATAGCTCATTTCATTTCTGTATGACATAAACGAACGACGTAAAACAGCAAAATACAAAAATGAACAAGCAAGTAAAACTCGGAGAAAATTATAATTATCAACAATTTGGTAAACTCGTGAAATAATTTATATGGTCTATTGAACAAATGTAATGATATTTCCCATGAATGGGACTCAGAAGGTCAGGTTTCGTCCCTGCATACTAGGCACTTTCTAGGCACACTTTATTTTCTTCAAGAATTTGTATCTCTAATATTGCTCTGGTGTTATTAACATAGCACTTTTCTATCTTTATAGTACACGCTTTTTCTATGTTTTAGATTAAAGCTAAAACAGAATTCCAAAACGACTTTATTTAAAGTGTTTATAATTTACTTTCTTTCAACAACCAGTACCAGCCAGAGACACTTTTTATTTGGAGACAAAACTATTCAACTTTACATTTTAACTATATAGACTCTGAACACAGTTTGAAGCCAATAACTCTTTAAAAGTAAAACACCCCCAACAGCTGAAAAACTCACAACGACGACATATTTTTGTGTAACCTTTTATTCATTTTGGCTTTCAGTATTACTCATCGAAAAGTTATCATCCAAATTTGAAATCGTTATACCCAGCAGATTGCTCTTGTAGCAAAGTTGGAATACATTTTCGTCATTGGCAAGCATATAGAATATGTTGACAGAAGAAAATAAGAAGTGTTGTATATGAATGTAATTACGAGAATAAAAATGTCCGACACTATACATGAGAGCCGTTATTTTAAGTAGAGTAGATGAAACAGGAAGATATATCTAAATGTTTTGTTCATATCTCAAGTATATTGTACATTGCTTTAGTTCTGTACAATTTCAAAAGGAATCAAAATATTATAAGGTATGATTTTTACAAATGGATATGTTTAATTGAAAGCATTATTAAAAGTCAAACTTAATACTAATAATGGTGAATAAGTGATGGTGCTAAATCGAATATTTTGAAATGAAAAACAAAAGAAAACAATTTAAGATTCGGAAGAATTGCCCATTATCACATGCTGTATAGATAATGCATTCTAATATAAAAGAAGGGAGGGATTCTTCAACAAGACCCTGTTGAAGCACCAACAGCAAAACACCCGATGCGAAAACACAAAGACGAGCATACTGAGAGACGAAAAAGAGACACACGACATATAAACATCAAACGTGAAAGACTACACATAGACCAACATATGTCGAAAATTAGCATTCATCGGGGCGATATTGCCAAATACACGATGTAAGAAAGAAATATAGATTTACCCGCCTGGGAGTGTTAACTTTATGGTACAAATCTGATTCGGAGTCCTAACCGTTCTTGTTATTATAGAGAAATCTTCTCAAATTTGTAATCAAATTCTTACTTCCCGCAAGGCTTTATGAAACTAGCTTAAGGTTTTGTGATGGACATGTCAAAATCTTTATTTAATGAGAGACCTTCTTGTAACATTGGCCAAAATCAAACATGTGGATATACATCCAATACTTACTCTAATCTTCAAAGTTTCGTGAAATTTTATGAAACAGTCGAAAATGTTTCAAACAATTCGATTCTTCAATTGTATAAATGATAAAGTAAGACAACAACTTTACGATGTATATTGTCAGTTTTTAACTCACGAAATATATTAATTGCAAGAGATCAAAGATGATCTACCAGTAAGTATTCTTCGTAAAATAATTTACATATATAAGAGAAGACATTTAATTGGGTTATTTCTATGTTTGAAGGGAACAATAATTATTGTATTGATAGCAAGCCGGAGTCTCATTGCCCATGATAGGTTTTTTTCTCCAGTATATCCTCATAGAAACATACATGAAATGAGGAGATGCATTTAATCATGGAAAGCTTGATTTGAAATCTGACGTAGTATTTATGCAAAGCTCACATTACTTTTAACTGAATGTATCAAATATATCATTTCGATGTAAAAACAAAAAGGCAAATTATAACTGACATTTGCTATTTGGCGGCTCCTATGATGTGTTTTTCATCAAGATAGAATAATTATATAAACTTTAAAGGAGTATATATGGTTTGTATAGTAAAGTGGCCCCCTAAAATCGCCTTTTCACAACTTAAATTTTCATTTTAAGAAAGTAAGATATCTATATTTTGAGAAAACTTGGTAAATAATAATTAACCCTCGCTTTCTAAGACACAGAGAAGTTTTCATAAATATGACGAAAACCGGATATTTTGTACATTTTTACGAAAAGTAGCACAATTCGTGATTATTTTCATCGAGATAACATAGAGCAAGATCTTTTTCCTTTTGCATGCATTTGAAGACGTGCAAAGGTAACAACATATCAAAATATGAAAGTTGTTCAGAAGCCCGCTCGATACAAATTATAATAAATAAAATGAAAAAAAAAATACGAAAACTGTCTCATGAGCACGAAAATGACGTTTTTGCAGAAATATGGAAAAATATACCATTTTTGAAGCCCAAGTTCTAAGAAATTGAGAAAGAAAGAGAAAAGTTATGTATAATGTTCTAAGTTGCCTACATTGTAGAATAAATATTAGTACAAATTCATTGCTTCATGGAACTTGAGGATTTTGCCCTGAAAGGGGGCCACTTTACTGTATAAACCATATCACTCCCATATCGGGAGTTCGCTTCTTTTCATGTGGTGGAGGTTTTTGTTTGTTTGCGTTGGTTCCTGTATTATCCTGATTTTGTATGTGTTCGGTTTATGATTTTCTGAATTATCGATTTTATGCTGTATATGGCCATTATCCATATTTGTCATATATAGTCCTTTCAATACACAATGTTTCAGACAAATCTTCGGAAATTCACATAAAATCAAAGTTCAAAGTCGACTAGTTCAATGAAATATAAATACACATCAAGCTGTCCTTGGACGAATGAATCTGTATCAGAAGCCAGGAAAAGGTTCGGGCCATGCAGTGAATCTTTCAAGGAATACCATTGTCTTCCTTCAAACAAGGGATACATTGAAGCCTGTATACAACCGTTTTTTGTAGAAAGAGGTATGTCATTTCATCGTATCATACGTAAGCATCGATATCATATTTTTTACACCATATGCAAAATTGAGGAATTGTTACAGTAACCACTGCGAAAAGTTATGTCTGTAATATCTAACATATAAAGCGATATCGCGTGATAAAAACAGAATTATAGAGCATAAGAATTACATTTTAATCAAAACTGAGCGAATAAAAATGACGTGAGATGAAAAACTATCCTTTTCGGATTTTTAGAATACGGAACATCGCAAATACTTCTAACCAAGACTATGGGAATGTTCTCGCGCACCCTTTGATTGTTCTCTATTGTTATGACGTCATCAATTTACTTGGGCAGAAAAGTTGCCCAAGTTTTGAACAATGGTTTAGGTAGGTGACTAAAGGGAAAATCAAAACGGACAAGCCGCACGTGCTGCATTTACGATCTTGCGTATTGCTTAGAATTAAATTCTGCATATAGATATATCGATTAAGAGATCTTAAATAATAATCAAAATTTTACTGATTACTTTTAATTTAGCACGATCTATTTGTGTGAAACAGAGTTGAACGAAATTACTGAAAGCATTAAATCTGCTTCATATTTAGATCTCATGTTATCTTTTGACGACTATGATCACCTTAATGCTTTAATATATGACAAACGTGACTACTTTAATTTCAAAATTACAAATGCTCTTTTTCTTTAGTAGTAAAATTCCCACGTCTCCTACCAAGGGTGTATTCATATTCCAATTAATAGGCAATACCAGGGCAAGCAAAAACTACAGACTTTGTCTTTGGAAAAAAAACTTAACGATGAAATGGAAATATAAAACGTTATAACATCAATGTAGGAAGATATTTTATGTAAGAACCATCCAAAAATCGAGTTTAACAATTTACCTGATCAGATTTTTTCTGCAAGGCATAAGTGACGGGTGTTGAAACACAGTGCGGAGGTTGTTTAACACCAAAATTGTACGTTCTTCGAGACCTCTGGGTAATTAGAACAGTGTCAGGGTTGTGCGCACGTAATCCATGATAACCACATCGTCTGCTACTGACGTGGCTGATGGCCGTCCTAAATCGGCACCGCTTGCCCATTGGTCTCGTTGGTTTATGTGTAGTCATTTATGTTTTATGTCTCTATGTGATTTGGCATTCATTATCCGTCTCATTCTGTGCGTGTCTGCTTTATGTTTTTTCAGTGGGTGTCTTGCTGTTTGTGCTGCAGCCAAACGTTATTGGAGATCCCCTCCTTTCTTGCAAGCAAACAGGAGATACTTACTCTCGCCGGTACCTGATCTCATATCCATTAGGCATTACCTTTTTTTTTTTTTTTTTTTTTTTGCAGAATGTTTAAGTTGATAACTTTATTTAAATCTCAATCGAAGTTTTTGTATAATGGATGTTTATTGTAGGTGGTACTCTAGAAATCAATTTATGCGGCGCCACAAACATGTTTCTGGTTAGTCTGAAATTTTGTATAAAAACAAATGGAACTTTAAAGGTAAATGTTGTATCATTTCAGTGTTCTCGTTGCGTTTCTATTTTTGTTACGGCACTTGCACTGGGAATGGTTCATTATATAAGTAGTCGTTAGTGATTCTTTTGGACTGATGTCGTTGTTTCTGTCCGTTTGTCTTTTTTTTTCTTTTCGTGTAGAAGTTATGTTTTGTATTTTCCCCCAAAAGTCGTGAACTTTTTCGATTGCACGGGTTTTGGAGTATGTTTTCGGCTTTTATGTTTAACTTTTATTCACTGAATGATCTCGAATTGGACTCGTATAAATCCATGTTTTAAAATGTTAAAACATCCCCCTTTAATTTAAGGCTCAATATTTATTCATAACAGACGGTCTGTCAACTTTTCATATAGCGATATGCAAATACACCAGTGATTCCATTATACCTTTACAGTCCTTACCTCTGGATTTCCAAAACGACCATTTATTAAAAAATTTTGAAAACGAAAACTACAGTATATCCGATGATGTCAAACCTGCAAAAACAATTTACATTCTTCCTGATAAAAAAACATCGAATTAAAAAAGAAAATAATCAATTTATATAGCAAGATTATGTACTCTTGATCACTATGTAACGTGTCAGATAAGCTGGTTGGCAAAATTTATAGACAGATCGTTCGTTTCTTTCGGGAATAGGTAAACTCAGGCACAGGGAAATAGTGTTAGGTAAATAGTGAGGGGTCTAAATTTTGAGTAAGGTTTATTCATAGATGTTATTGATTTAGATAATCATTGGAGGGAAGGAGCAAGTGTTTTTATCTTCTTCTTTTTTCGATGACAATAGGCCTTATTGCCATTAGTGCGCTCTCTAGTGTTGGAGATAGAAAGGCTCTATCAGTGGGGGCAACGTCAACAACAAAGCGCGCGCTATTTGAAAAGCAAATGTGTAATGTTCAAGGACGTACGATAACTTGTTAGCTAATTTGATGAATTTTGACTTGAAAAAATAATATTTAAGAAAAAAATGATTAAAAAAGAAAAGATTAAAATAATAAACCTTCATTGTAATTAGAGGAGTTTGAAAGGTTATGAGCGCTATTTAAAGACAAACTTATACAGCACGCCTACACGCACGTACCGTACACCAGTTTAGTTAACTATTTAGACATACAAAGAAAGAAATAAACAAAGACAAAAAGACCAAAAGTATGCAAAAAAAAAGTATCATTAATAAATAAACAGTAAACATGTAACGAATCTTTCACAAAGACAGAGAGAAAGACGGTAAATAAAGCCGGGGGCTGGATAAAAAAACCAACTCGATGTTTCCTCCTTGCATTGATATAATATTTTTTGTAAAAAAAAATCCAGCCATATTCGTTTATCTATAACCTATCTTGTGAATATAAGTCAAAATTGATCCGCATCTGATATGACAAGGTGGGGGGGGGGGGGGTAATTCCTAACCAGACGTGCCGTAAGGAACGGGTCTTTTTCATGGTGTAAAATTATATGATTTGGTGTTTAAGAGACCCTCCATTGGGTGTCAGTTGTAAAAAAAACATTCTATCATCTTTTTAATGTAGACCTTAAAAAAAAGATGAAACGTATGACCATGTTTTTTTTTCTGCGCCATGCAGTTTATGATAATATTCTAGTGTTAGTATGATAGCAGAATCTGAATCATAACTCTAATATACTGAAATCTGAATCTAATAAACATGACTGGTCGGGTTGGAAATGTTCTGTGGTGATTTATCAATTTGGGGAGAGTATGAATTTTCATTTAATTGTCAGAGACAACCCGGGCCACCTTTTACCAAATAGTAATTTTGAAATCCCCCCTCCCCCGTTATTATCGCAAAGTTTTCCTCCCAGTGAGTCCGACATTGGCGTTCTATCTTCCCTACCCTTATCATTCCCAATACAATTTATCGTTACTCTTTACATCGCCAAAAACAAGTCTAAAAAATATACGTTTGGAACTTGACAGAGTAATTTGTTCCAACTTTATTTTTAATTATTATTATATATATTTTTTTTTCCATAATTCTTTTTTTTTTTTTTCTTTTGTTTGCGGTTTGTGTGTTGACAACTTGTCTATCGTGATCTGACACTTGATGCAACTTCAAGAAGGAAAACAATACTAGTATACTCAATTATTATACTGGAAGAAACGAGGGATAATATTTAATGCGATTATTTTAGGAGAGGGGAGTTAAAGAGTGGCGTATTGTGATTTTGAAAGAAAAAAAAGGTTTTGCCTACCCTTTTCTAAACCAAGATCTGCCATTGAATTTGAAAATATCATGGTAAAGATGTGAAACATCAGTAGTGTGTGTGTGTGCGGGGGGGGGGGGGGTGTTTGCCCCTCTCTCAGTCTAAAATCATTGCATGTTTTTCAGCAAAGGGCATGCCGCAATGGTGGTCTTCAGTTACCCCCTTATACATTATTATTCATTGATTTTCTTATCGTAATTCTCATATATTTTTCACATCGATTATGGTGGAGAAGATGCTCAACTATGAAAACGTACTTTAATGACATAGACAGATGAACAACATTTCAGTATGATATAAACCGATTCATTTTAAAAGCTTTGGACACAACAGGGCGGATGCAGAGTTGAACTGAAGTGGCCCGGGGGAGGGGTTCATTCCAATGGGCCGATGCGAGGCACGAAGTGCCGATTGGGGAAGGGTATACGAGATGGGGTTGCTCCTTCTGCTTCAACGTAAATGTTGTATATAATTTTACTGGTGCGATCATCATCATAAAATAGTGCACATTTTTCATTTTTACAGCTATTTGAATATTCATGGGATAAGATAACACAAGTATTTCATGGATGGTGACTTCCATAAGTTTGTTTTTTTTTTTGTTTTTTTTTTGTAATTTTAAATGTAGTTGCATGAAACAATCTGCAGTACATTTAATCTTCAGCTTGTAGGTTTTGAACTTCAACAGTCCAAAATTGGCAAGAAACGAAACTGAGGTGGCACTGTTTTCGAAAAAGTAAAAGAAAGACATGCTATTTTCCACAAAAATCCACAGGACATTGACACAATCCGCTGTAGATCGCCGGCAATCCGGCACTTTTCATAAACACTGCCTGGGATACCAAATACTACCCCTGCCAGTCGAGCTGGGAATCCCCTGTGGTTTGCCTATTCTCCTTGGTGAAGGTCGTTTTCTCATGAACTGAACAAATAGGAAAACCGGGCCCAGGGGGTGGGGGGGGGGGGGTGGGGGGCTTGTTCGCGGACATCAGTCCAGAACCCCCCCCCCCCCCCTTTTTTTTGAATTAAACCGTTTTACACAATCTTTGCTTTTCATTTCCCCAATATACTTTGTAATTGAAGAATCAGTTATCAAAATCATTGTGCACACAATCGGACTGGTCTATTAACTGTCTTAGGACAGTGCACCTATGTTCAATGCATGCAGTCATTGAACATCTAGAAATATCATCTTTCCTCCGATTCCGTGTCATTTTTCACATGTTTGAAACAAAAACTAATGTAATATGGAAAGACAGAAGATCTATGCAACATTCTATTGACAAATTTAATATTGAATTGAAGAGCAGAGCAAAGAAATCGACGCGTTCTATGATACTTTATCGCTTTGCAACGTTGCCCCCAGAAATTTCCCGAACTAAGTACTCTTAGTGATTTTCACGCTAGAGAGTTACATAAGGGACGTCACTCTTACGTTAATGGCAATAAGGCCTATTCAGACTGAAATGACATGTTTTAAAACTGTTCGAATATATCGTTACATTATTTTTTTCACAAAAGCAAATCTTTCTCTCATGCACCAAGAAAGTAAGTAAATTAACAAATTTTATTTTTTCCGTCTTGTTATATACGCAAGTTTCCTAATAATGTAGCTATCAAATCCCATTTGATGCCTTACTGAATGGCAAATTGAAACTTACATTACATGAGGACAAGGCGACCGAAAAACTGCTCAACTAATTGTATAGATTTGTGTCATTTACTTTTTCACTGCGTGACATTTGCAAAATCATGAAGTTGTCTGCAATAGCTTAGGATTTCTTTTTTGAAAATATATGGAATAAGACACGTGGTATCTGTATCCTTCTGAATTCTCCTAAGGGATCACATTATCTTGCTGACGGTATTCACATATTTACCACATGTTTCGATCGCACGCGCTAAAATAAGGGTCCCTGTAAAGTGCGAAACGAAAAAAAAAAGTCGAAACCAAACGAAACAAATCGAAACCAAACGAAACAAATCGAAACGAAACGAAACAAATCGAAACGAAACGAAACAGATCGAAACGAAACGAAACAAAGCGAAACGAAACAGTTCGAAACGAAACAAAACAGAACATAAAACTTAAAGAATATGAGAATAAGAGGAAAAATCGCCGAGGACGAATATTTAAAGACAAGATTCGCATGTAATATTGCCTTAATCCAAGAGTTCCACATTTGTAACTAGTGCTAAAAGGAAAGAGTCAAATGTTTAACGTCTTCAAATTCATTAGCATCATTTTAGAGCAGATAAATTTACAGCACGGACCAGACAATAAAAAAGTTGACAATAAAAGAAGGAAATGTCAAATGCCATTCATGTATTTAAGAGGAATAAAGGGGAGGCGATAGAAAACCACGCTATGACACCGGAAAGAGATCATAAAATCTTATCCCTTTTCAAACGAAATGTGCCCCCACACACACCTCCAGTATTTGTTCTCATTTTTCTGATAAAGATAAACGGAACAGTTCCGTTTCCTCTGTAATAGACTCCTTCTGCTGAATAATATTTTTTCCGCCTCTGACGAGTTTATTCATCCCGTTCACTTTCCTTTAATCCTTTAAAATGCAATCGTGCTATATACCGTATATATTATGTTTTAGTCGTAAACTTGGACCCTTTCAAAAACCCTCCAGCCACAAGAACAAATGATTGAAGGCAATAATATATGCAGATATTGATATCCTTGCTAGTTCTCTGCATTTACATCAATTTTCTCAAGTTCTTTAAGATTTATGTTTTGTTTCGTTTCGTTTCAATCTGTTTCGTTACGTTTTGTTTCGTTTCGTTTCGATCTGGTTCGTTTTGTTTCGATCTGTTTCCTTTCGTTTCGATTTGTTTCGTTTCGTTTTGTTTCGTTTCGTTTTTGTTTCGTTTCGTTTTGTTTCGTTTCGTTTTTGTTTCGTTTCGCACTTTACAGGGACCCCTTAAATGATACTGATTCGATTTGAACAAATAAACGAAAAGTTGATAGATTATCCATACAATCTTTTCAGATGTTCTTTTCCTTCCATGCAATATTGTTATGCAGACTAATGTGTTAAGTTCAGAGATAAACACTAAGTATAAGAAAACAACCGAAATTCCAATGATACACATTTATAAAATTGTTTTTTAAAAGATCAATTGTATGTTTTTAAAAGTTTCATAGAAGTAGATGACATTTTCTGAGTTTTATATGGACTTGTACATAACATTTTTAACCTCGTATAACCATCTGTATAACAGTTCACTGTCCATGTAATGTCATGATTTTACAAGCTCATATGATATTAACCTTGACTTAACCCCTATCCAGGTTGAGTTATATTAAGAAAATGTCTTTGAAATATCCTTTTCCCTAAAAAAGAAATTGTATTTAATTCACACTTGTCATTTTTCTCGTTGCAGGGTGTCCACTTCTTAAAGAAGTCGGTTTTGACATAATAAATAGTGGACGATTCAATTGCTCTCAAACTGGAAATTACGAATGCCCACCACAAGGGTCATATATTTCATCAGATACTTACAAATGTAAGGTTTTTTAATACGGGTACGAGATAGACCTATATAAACATTTAGAAAATATATTTGTAGTTTTAGTTACTCTGTACATTGTATATCTACCTTGTCAGATATGAAGAAAAATATTATCTCAAAGGCAAGCAGTTCTATGTGGCTTCTATTCAGATGCATAATGAAGTGAAAATATGACAAAAAACACGAAAGAGTCGGTGTTTAGAGTCTTGCGTCAGTTTTCTTCCTTTTATATGATCATTTAGAAAAACACGGCAGGTTTTTAAGTTACGTTTAGATATATTCTGGAGATCCAAGCCTAAATGATTCTGAGTAATAAGCTTAAGGTTGCCATCAGGAACTCTAATAACATTAATAATTGACAGAATCCTCATCAAAAAAATTTGGGAACTGATGTTTGCGGAAACCTTAATGGCCCATACCTGTAGATGTTTGGACAAAAAAGTATTTCAGTTTATTTGCACTTTGGTGCTCTGCCATAATCTGAAAAGTCCATACTTCTGATCCACCTATTCAAAATAGATATTAAATGAAATTGGCAGACATGTCGATTGTACTGGTAAAGTCAAAACATCTTCTTTATAAAATAGAATTTTGGCGATAGATCCAACCCTTTTTTTCTTCTTCTTCGTTTCTTTTGTTTGTCCGGTTGGTTTTTTTATTATTATTATTATTATTATCATTGTTTATATATATTTTCTTTTTGCTGTGTTGTGTAAATGTCTGATTTTCGAGTGTATCTTAAATTTAAATATTTGTTGTACTCTTCTTTTGAAATTCGGAGAAAACGTTTTTCTTTTTTTTTTTTTGAAGATTCAGGATGTTTTCAAAGAGAGTAAGTATGCAAACTATTTATGGATTAAATAAGTATGTTGTGTTTCAGTAATTCATTCAACAAAATAATTATGATATTACAAAACATATATCGATATAATGAGTAATGTTAAATCATCTGGCAGAACATCTTTTGCAACATCGACTGTTTTCATTCTGCAGGTTTGAGGACCCTACAGGAGAGTTCAACTCCACCCAAGGTATATCGATGGGTACAGTAAATAAAGTCTTAGTTGATTATCATAGAAATTTGAAATTATAATATTGAGCACGAAACTAATTGGAAAAGATCTGACCTTTTAGGAATGAAAAGTGAGTGATGATACTGTCTTGGTTAACTGAACCGACCGGGCGGAACATATTTTCAATTAGTAGTCTTTAGAATACAGTAATTTTGTCCAGGAGATATACGATGCAAAATTACTTTTCATGCAATTCATAGTCTATCTACCCTAAAATTTTATCGACTCGCGTCGCTTGATTGAATTAGCTCCGCCCGATCATATCAGCTGCAAATAGCTGCTCTGCAAATACTTCGACAAAAATACACAAAATTATATTAATGGTATATCGAAATGCATTCCAAACCAAGAACAAAATATAGCAAACTTAATTCCAGTCAACGATGTGAGCAGTTCTAAATGAGGGTTAGATTACTGTCCTGTTCACTAAGACGCAGAGCAGCATAATTTTTAGATGTATCTTCTCATCTGATTATTTTTTTAAATTATTTATCGTCTCCGTAGATTTACCTCCTTTAGTAGAATCAAGAAAAGTGCCTGAATTCATCAATTCAACTGTTTTAGGCTACCCTATTGAAAATAAAATGTCTATGGGAAATTCCCATCCTAAGTGTGAAGTCGTCCGTTATTTTGTTCTCCGCATCAACAATTGTAGACATTGAAGTAATTGTGTCCGACGTCACACATTCTAGCCAGTTTAACTATAGAATGAGAAAATCTCCACTGACATCTTGAAATTGGTATACCGAATATCGGTTAATTTTCGCGTCGGGTAAATTTCGCGAAAATGACCCTAAAAAGGTGTGTCTTATTTTCGCTGAGTGTAATTTTCGCTCATCTATAAATACCAAAAATTAAAATTTGTATACAAAGATTTATTTAATGTGAAACAAAATAGGATCATGTAATTGCGAACGTTTTTTCTGCTGGATTTAGGTATATGTGTACAACAATACAAATGTACAAGAATGTACATCATACAGATCACTAACGATGACGGCCTCATTAAAGCGATTGCTTATCATATCTGGTTTCCCATGCAAGTAGTCATATAGTTTTGACAATTGTGGTCCGAAATAGGCCTATAATCCCCAAACCATTGTTTAGATTTTATGTCTTGTGAAAAATACACTGATAACCAAAACGCTAAATGTCATAATTACTGAACGACAACAGGTTGTTTAAACAAAAAGCCGACATGCACTCATATCGGTGATTGTTTGATTTACCATGTTTGCATCGGGTAATTAAGCTAATTAATACTATTTGTTATCTGTAAACATCAATTATAATAATCATGATTATCTTAATTAGACGAGTACTCAATAATACTTCGGGGCAGTTACAAATAACTGAACCTCTTTAGAAGCGTTAGTTTGTGTCTTTTTTTTTTTTTTCGCTAAGTCCATTTTTCGCGATTTGATGATGCTCGCGAACTTAGGAAAAAAATCAGAATTGTTTCTTTTCCATACATTTAAAGTAAAATCGTTACAGATAATCAATTAATTTCTTGAATATACCTTTCACACCAAGAAATACTGGTCAAGTTCGAATATTTTGTGCTGAAAAATTCAAAAGTTTGTTTTTTCCGGACATTGGACGGAAAACTATCCGATCATCAATTGATTTGTTATACATAGCTTTTACACCTAGAAATACAGGTCAAGTTCAAATATGGGTCATGTCGCTCGATAATGTGCAGAGGTTTGCCACTTGAAGCTAAGAAGAAAAGTCAGTATTTAAACCTTGTAAACATCTAAAAGAAAACCCTCACAGGGAATAAATTGATTTCTAAAATTTAGAATTTATACTCAGAAATTGAGGTCAAGAACCTATAAAGGCTATGTTGCTCAATATTGTGAGGTGTTATGTCCCTTCAATCAATATTTTGTGGTCTCCTGGCATTTAAACATGTTAAAGAAAAACTACCTCAGAAAATCAATTCATTGCTACAGATTTTACACCATGTGATTAAGCTGGTCAATCTAAATGTGGGAAGTGTCGCTCAGTTGTGTGCAGACTTATGCCCTTTAAAACTACCATATGTATAGTCATGGTTTCAGTATCCTACATGCAACATACGCTCGGCGGGGGTATCATTGATCCTTAGATAATTTTTTTCATAAGTTTTGTATGTGTGACAATTTTGTCAACTCCGTTCGCCATAAAGTATAAGAATGTAGAAAGTCTAATAATCGATTTACTTGATAACAAAAAGGAAGCATTCCAAGCCTTTACCTTCTTGAAGAAAATTTCAAACTAATTTTTATTCATCAGACACTTGTCTCGGATAGTAAACTCTCATTAGTGGTACTTTGAATTTCAGTAGCGCCCTTTAGTTTGATTTTAGAATTTTAATTTGTGCATTTTCTTTGAAGAGAGGGCAAGGCTCTAAATTTTGTGTAAGGTAAATTCAGTAGCATTGTTAAATGAAATCTATCATTATAACAAAAAAGCATTTGAGGGATGGTGTAAAGATATTAACCTCCTTGAATTTCGAAGACTTTTTATATAATTATAGATGATAAAGATATTTCAAAAAGAATGTTTTGGGGACAATTCTTTTTTTTTTTTTTTTTGCAACCGCGCCATTTTAGACATAATTGCGCATGGATAGATACAAACGTGTATAAGGCATCATAGATGATTTTGAATTCAACATAATAAATTTTCCCTGGCATGACGGTGATGTTCCTAGACTACCTTAATACTCTATCTACATTTTACAGATCATCCGATACTCTAGAGCATGAGCTAATGTTTTCGGTTTTCAATTGACAAATCATTATGAAATTATTAACTCAAGGTTACCGCTGTTATAAACTAGTTAAAATCTCCTAAAATATTACAAATTTGCTGTCATTAGTACCCGAACGTGCATGTCTCTTCCATGCCGGAAATTTATCTGTTCTTAAATGATGCTATCTAAATTGAAGACGTGTAACATTTGTCACACTTGGTGAGTGTCACTGCTGGTGGACCCGGGGTCCCCGAGGGCACATGTAGCCAATTTCGATCAACTTCGGTTGATCGTTTGTCTCTCAACGCTGTCGAATATTTTTGTTTTCAAAATTTCTTTAAATTTCTAAAACGTGGATCCTACAGCATTTTTTCCCATCCATCCTTCTACGCCTTTCGGTACATGTTGTACATAATAATTTTCACACTCTTTGGTATCATTACATCGTTTAGATTGAGGATCACTGACGAGGGTTAAGTACCCGAAACGTGCATGTCTGATCCATGCCGCAAATCTATGGGTTCTTTAATGATGCTACTGAAATTAAAGACGTTTAACACTTCTTTTGTACTTCTTTTGAACTCGTAAAAAGGTTCCTCGCGAGGGGTTTTGACCGTAAGTGTTTTGTATATTTTTTCCCTGGCATGGTCACCATAGCACTTTCGACATAGAAAACCTAAGGCATCGCATGTATTTCAGATATTGTTTTCATTTTCGTGCATGAACATCAACAGCGGGCGCGGCTAGTCAAACAGGGGATTCTTACACCTCCCGGACACCTTGGCCCACCTCTAGCTTGGTGCGGGTCCGTCGATACTCAGTTTTGTGCTCTATCGCGAGTGCTGTTCAGATTATTGTCAGGACCTTCTTTGACTCATTAGGATCAATACAAGCAAAACAGCAAAATATCTATATCGTTATTTCACTGTCTGCTTTTTATTGTGACATTAAAACAAAACAAGAAATATCTAAGTTACACAGAATTACTGTCGAAAATGCATCAGAATAATTTAACGCCTTTTATGCCTTAGATTGATCCTGCTGTCACCAGATGTCCACATGGCATGGTTCTTCAACAATCTACAGCATTGTAAATGCATTGTGCATTCTTCAAAATTAACACTATGGCTGAATGTGACGACCCAGTCCAAACCTCGTTAGAGAAAAAAGGGCCCCGACCACGTGTCCTCTCTGATTGTGTTTAATGTTTCTATGATATCCTTGGTATTCCTTGTTCCTTTGCGTCTCTTGCTTAGTATGACTTCTCTGTGTTTTTACATCGGGTGTTGTGCTGAGTGTGTTGTAATGGAGTGTTATTGGAGATCCCTTCCTTTTCTTACTTTATAAATATAATGTTTGATCAAGTATCCAATTTAATCTGTCATAAGAGAGCAGCACTCTAGACCAAAAAAAAGCCAGTAGTTTGCGCGATTATACATGTAGGTAACACCACTTAACATTCTGGTGTTGTATATTATTGCTGTTGTTTATCTAGAGAAATAAAATTACCAATCAATTTAACGCTGGTTGAATGCTATCCTTGAGGATAATGTGGACGATTTTTCATTCAAAGTTATCAAATGGTTACTCAACGTACTAACATTAAGTATATCTTAAGTTTTGTCATGTAAAACATTTAATTTTGAGTTGTCAGAGTCATGATAAATAAAATAAATTGATTTGAACATGTGTTAATAATATTGTAATTTACGCAAATATACTCTAACTTATAACCGTTTATAAGCTTTCCCATTGTGCTAAACGTGATCACGTGCAGTGCGTCGTATTAAACTGCTTCGGTGATGTTGACGCGATTCATTTTAACGATTTTGTTTATTAGACGGAAATGATTGTCGATAGCAAACTAGGTGTTACGGACAAGACTCAGCGTAATATTTTGCATCATTTTCTAAAAGTATAAAACATAAAAGAAAAGGGGATGATCTCCAGCATGACCACCCAGCACCCACCTAGAGAAATAACCCACAAGAAAGTGATACGTGTATGACACCAGACAAATCTACAAACCACAAAAAAATATACGACAATAATCACTAGAACATCATGCATAACAATCGAAACAGACGCACAGACACATCAAACATCAATGACAACATCGGTTTGAAAATTTCATCAATAAGGTATAAAGTTAGAACCCTACGAGATTATAACAGGAAGGAGACCAATGTGTTCCCGGCGCCGACTTTTGACGGCCATCTGCTATAAGCAAATAGTGTGGTTATCCATAAAAGATGAAGGGTAAAACAAAAACATTCTAATATGATATCAAAAGTTTGGCGGACAAAATCATAAACTCAAACAGTGCTAGAAATTCAAAGCAAAACTAAGCTACCACTTCATTTTTATGTTTCTATTCAAATTTTCATCAGTAATAGCATAGATGGTTTGGTCGATATATGATGATAAACCAATATCAACCTTGACCTACGGCCTCGCTCCATATTGGTTTTATCACTCCATTAATCATATCGACTCATCACTGTGCAATAACTGTAGTATGTCATTTTTTATTTCATGACCATAAGAAAGTTCAACGGTTTCAACAACGACGGGAATAGAATTCAGCTTTATTATTGGTATGTGAAAGATTTGTCAATCTTTTAGTATTGAAGATTATAGATAAAACCATACAAAATATTTCATCTTTATATCATTTTGTAGTCTATTTATTAATTACTTCTTTAGAAAGCATTGTTAAGGACGGGACATCGTTGTTAGTTTGAATGAATAATTGTATTTTGATGTTTAATCGTAAATTGAACAAAAGTATTTTTTTCTGAACAAAGTATAAATGTTGGATAAAACTACTGTATGGCAGGATACTTTATTGGGCGATATAGGCAAACTTCGGTTTATTCTTTGATGTTGATGTTTATTCACAAATACTTATGCACAATTTCTTTTTTAAATGCTTGTAGAACTGATAAGAGAATCTATCTTTTGTTGCAGTGGTGATTTTGTCTATTACTGGCGTCCTCATAATTTCTATTCTTACAACAGCGTACTGCATTCGTAATAAGTAAGTATATCTTCAACATTTGGATTCCAAAACTTTTTGATTGAAGCAGTGACCTTTTAGGGATTCGGCATATCTTGTACATATGAATTTTCCTCCTTTATTTTTAACATATGTTCGTCCTCTGCCTATGGTGTATTCATATCGCACGTGCTATGTTTTCCATAGCACGCTTGATCTGTAACGACGTCGTTTTAGAAGCTATTGAACCAAGGATATGGTTGTAGAAGACTGAATTTTTAGGATGGAATAAGAATATCAAACATTTGATGGCATGATTTGAAAACAATGCTTATCACTGATACGCTGAAATCATGCCTGATGCGAATTTAGCATTTTACATCAGAGCAGATCGAAACTATTGTCATGAAACTTGTATTGAAGGGGACTCTTTGTTTCCTCTCGGTCTGTTTGTCTGTAGAATTGCTTGTCAGTCTGTCTCTCAGTCAGTCCCAATTTCCAAGACTTTTATCTGCAACGGTTTGATATATTGAGTTGAAATCTTGTAGGCAGCTAGGGCTTGGTCAGTTACAGTGCAAGTTTGAATTTGGTCAGTTTTCTGATGTTGATGCTGATAGTGATGTTGATATATCTCGGTGATATACAGATCGAGCTCAATTCACAGGTATTGATTCACATATCTTTACAAGAGTTTTCATGAATTTTCAGTTTTCGGTAGTTTTTATCGCCCTTCTACTACGCTTCTTTCGCACCTATCTCATTCTGATGTTAAGGTTGAGTGGAGTGAAAGGGCCGTGTGATCGCGGCTGTAGTGTAACTATTCATGAGAAAATTTTACCGTATTCACTGCGATCCCTGAGAAAAACAGAATGCCGTGCAATCGTCATGAGAGCGCGGCCCAATTGTGAAATGGGCTTTACGAGGGATTGTAGTTCGAAGCACAAGCTCTCAGCCATCATTCTTATTTTCACTACATTTGTTGATATTTCGTAAATATGGTCCATGTAGACTACTTTAATTCATTTAATCATTTGTATATTTTCAGTTCGAAGAACTCGAAAAGAAAAAGTATAAGAAGGACGACAGATAACAATATCTCCGACAGAGTGAATAGAGTGGAATCTCGTATTTACTTTGATATAGAAGAAATCAGTGAACAGCCAGTTAATGAAACAGTTGCACCCCCTCTAGTTGACAATAGCATCGTTGAATTAAAGCGTAGCGATGAGCAAGCCGTGTATAGTTTTGCTAAATAATTTGAGAGTAGTCCTTTCAAACAACACTGGAAGAGTTTGGTCAGTCATCGAAAAATCGGACATTATTTGATATTACCCTTTTTATACATCATTTATAAAACTCAGAAGAATATAAGCCGCAGCTACGTTAAGGCACTCCTCAGAAATGACGTCTTCAAATATGGCGCGAAATGACGTCAACCTCAGATTTTGACGTCATCAACACGGAGTCTATTGTTGTTTGCAAATTTTGATACTCTCTATTGTCATTTATCATCGAGTTAGATCTTTATACATGATTGAATTTTTTGCTGAATATGTTATAACTTTTATCTATAGTAAAAATACTTGAATGGCATAACGTACTATACAAATATTTGATGAAAATGCTTGCCTAGCAACCACGTGCGGAGGTTACTCAAAGTCTTAGAAAAGCTTGAAGGCTTTATGGATTCTTTTTTAAAATAGATGATTCGTTTTTTTTTTTAAACTGACGTTAAACTAACTGAGGATACAGCCTTTCAATCTAAACAAAGTGAAAGCAAGGAAATAATAATGATAAGATCATAACTTGATAAATTCTCTATATGATATATATTATTCTCTATAGGCCAAATTTAAAGACGGGAGAGAAAATACTACCGACGACAACTTGAAAAAAGGGCTTAGAAAATTAAAATGCTGGAAGTTACTAAGTAAGGTGGCTTGCGTAACATTCAGATTGGACTTTGTCGACTATAAATGCATTTTCTTCGTGGTATTCGTTTAGATTGTAATTAGAATGAAAAAAAAATAATGATATATAAAATTTTCACGTCTCCGTTTGTTTTTTTTTCTCTCTCTCTCTTAGACCACGTAAATTGAATATCACAAGCTAAAATGAAAATTATAATTTATATGTTAGTAACGAAATGTTACAGAATTATTCATCTCTTTGCTGATATCACATATTTTGTCTGTACTGTACAAAGTTCTTTTAATAAGTACAAGCATATACGATATACGGAAACAATGTCTATTGATATCATGGTGCCTCTCACTGAGTCAACAATAAAATACTCTTTCTGCCAGGATCGAACTCGCGATCATGGATTTTGCAGTCCTGGGTCATCACCACTACGCTACCGCACCGTTGCGTCAGAATGATGAAATTGTAAAATACATTTCACTGATTGCCAAAGATTTAATCTTTTCACATTTTTTATTGAAATACGATAAAATTTTCCTCAATTAAACAACAAAGTATTTATTTCATCTTCTCGGGTAAACATTTGTGTTTAAAGGCCACAAAACTATGAGAACGAAATCGGCGAAGTCGACCTTGATTGTTATAAACTACGAGTTGCTTCCCTTCGCTAGTCACATATACGTTTGAAAAAGATATCGTCGTAGGGTGATGGTATAAAATTGCATGGCGCAGGCTGAAATTACAATGCTATGTGTTGGGGTCGCGTTAAACTAGTCCGATAGATGGTTGTCCTCCATGATCTAAGTAGGCACTTTGTCGATTCTATCTATGACTATTTAAAATATATGACAATACTGGGAGTTTAGTGCTGTTCTAGTCATTTTTTAGATAAAAATCGTCTTTTATTCCAAAAATATAAAAAAGAAGAAAAGTGCGCACTTGAACTCATAAATGGCAATACCTACAAGGTATTTTGGTAGAAAGCATAGGACTGTAACTGCAGGAATGGCGTTGCGCCAGTTCGTTTTTTACAATTCATTGTTTGCATGTTATAAATAGTTGTCACGTGACTTGTGATGTGGCACATGACATCACTATTGGCTGACTGTGTAGTACAAGCTTAGTGTTAAACACTGATACCAAATACATAAAGAAATTTTATTGATGGATGTCCTTTTTTCATTATTGAAAATGTCTTTTAAAAATGTCACTAAGATATCAACGTAAAAACGAGGAGTGCCTTAACGTAGCTGCGGCGTGCTATCGGTAAAATTTATGGCGATATAAGTGCAACAGATAAGTACTTGAAGCAAAGGTCGTCAATTGAATTTTTCTTTCTAACACTAAGCTACTCTTATTGTGAAAATTTGTAAAGGAGGAAATATTTATGTGCAGGCCATCAGACATGTCAGAAAGTTCATCATATTGCAGGTTTTTCAAATCGTAGACTATTTCTTTGAATATTGAATTCTTGTATGAATAGAAATTATGAAAATGAATTTGCGATAAAATTACTTATTTCGGATAATTTATTTAAACGACCAAAAAAAAAAAGGAAATATGCTGAAAACATTTAGACGATTTAAAATATTTCTTTTGGAAAGACTAATTCAGGTTCAAGGGAATCATTTTATAGTAAAGGAATGAGCAAGTACTTTCTCTTCAGATATTACAGTGGAAAATTATTTTAACATTATTTAGAAAGGAACATACACATTCCTGGAATATTGGACATATTAATTTTCTCACTCTTTAGCCATAATACATTGTTTAGATGGAGGGTCACTGACGAGGGTTAAGTGCATGTCTGGTACAGACTGCAAATTTATATGTTCTCATTCTAAATTTAAAATTATGCTATTGAATTTGAAGACGTTTAACATTTGGTAAGTTTTCTTTGTTTATGACGCGATACTTTCGGGTTTTTGTCATGAACAATTCTTCTTGTCATTAAAAATTCATGATGTCATTTTAAATTCATGATGTAATTTTAGGCAAAAGTGTTTGGTAAGAACTATACTCAAGTTTATGATTATTTCGTCTGATTTGCCGTAAATTTTCCTTCGAAGTTATAGAGTTGGAGCACTTCCGTATTACTAAAGAAATAAAAGCTATATTTTTCAAATGTTCCATCAAATCGATGTCAGTGGTGCAGGATTCGGGATATTTCATGAAGATCATTATTATAGCAGTAACATTCATGATGATTTTCTTTATCAAAATCGCTTGGTTGGACTAAAATCAGCTGCCTTTTAACGAAGCAAACAAACAATGAAATAATATTTGTAGTAACATATTAGATGAAAATGTAACTTTTAAAATTTCTGAACAAAACCCTTCTTCAAAACAGTTGTATATTGTATGCCTTGCTCGAGTGAAGAATTTTCGCTATTTTCACTATTTTTCTATATGTCAGTATGTGAATATCATTCGCCATCTGCACAAGCTCTCAGTAATGGAAGACCATATTCTTCTGCGAGGCATTAAAAGAGAGCTTGGAACGGCCCAAACACCAGTTGACGCTATCACGCGACACGACCTATTGCAAATTAAATCTGTACTTGCATTTTTAAGTGTATTGAATCATTCTTTCTGGTACGCATGCCTGGTAGCATTCTATGGTCTTCTACGTCCAGGGAATTTCACTGCTCAAGGTGAATTTCAGCCTGAAAAGGATCTTCGTCGTATCGATTTGCTTCCTACACGTTGGGGATTTGTTCTACAGTTGCTATGACTAAAGACAATTCATTTCCCTGAAAAAGTGATGGAAGTTATCCTGCTGAGAGTTCATAATGCGTTATGCCAGGCCTCAGCATTATTAAGTTTACTTAGACTTGGCAACGCCCTTTATCCTGACCCCTTACCCTTTTATTTATTGTTAAAGATGGTAAGCTTTTGACCTACAATCCATTCATGACTACCTTGAAAGAATGTGCTTCAAGATCAGGGATCCAGGCACGTTTGAGTGGTCACTCCTTTAGATGGGATGGTGCCACCTGTCTTAGTAGATTAGGCTTTCCTGTAGACATTATTAAACAAGTAGGCTACTGGTCTAGTGATGCTGTTGCTAGGTACATTGAACCTAATTCTTCTCAGAAGATATATGTAATGCAATCCTTTGGAAAATCTTTGACATGATTTCATGCATACTTTAGTACACCGGTGAAGAAGCACCAATCGTAGCCCAGGAGCCAAAGATCCAGGGGAACATGGCATACTTGTGTAAATCCCCATTAAATAGGCAATCGCCATCCCGAATGTAGGCAGGACCAGGTGCCCGGGAGGAGTAAGCTTCCTCTCACTGCATGCAATAGCCGCTACAAATGCAAAATAGAAACGACCGGTCAGCAAATATGGCCGTCTAGGGCTCGTATTTGCTGATGCGTTTTCGACATCTCCTCTACAACCTTACTGCTAGAAAGTGAAAAGCTATATTACCAAGAAATGATGTGATTTCCAACCGGACTCGGTAGAAGTACTCGCAGCAAAGCACCAAAACACATAATGCGAAAATACGGAGTGAACAAGCACAAGATACGCAAATGATACATACGACAAAGAGCCATGAAACTCAAAAGATTGGACATAAACCAACGAGACCAATGTGTGCCGATTCAGAACGACCATCTGCCATGCAAAAAGCAAATGGTGTGATTATCCGGATTACGTGCGCACAATTCTTCATCTTTTCATGTTTCCGAAAGGTTTCGAAAAACGTAGTTTAAAAGGGGTCCAAGTAACGCAGATGGATATTCATATGGATAAAAAAAGTGTCGTATAGTTGTTTCGTTGTTGTGCTTTCCTGGTTCTTTCACTGTGCATGTTTCTGGTCTGATATTCTTGGACGAAAGTAAAGGAGTCCGTTTTGATAAGAATTTTAATCTAACAATCTGACATGGATCAAAGACGGATGCTATGCTGGCGTGCAAGGGGGAGACCCGATAGACTTGATGTCATACAGGGATGAAGTCTGAATAAAGGTCTTAATTGCTGTTTTTGAACAGGGCTTTGTATACTAGTGAACAAACAATTGTTTAGTCCCCATATCGCGATCATGAAACTGATGCACGAATCTTGACCGTAGGAATGGACGTGAATTTTAGATGTGACATAACTTATGCAACGAATGTCCGTACTTGACATACCCTCAATCCCGACCTCACATTTTCTACGTTTTCAATCTAGGTAAATGTCCCTATCTAGGTAATAATTATGTTTCCTCCCCGCATACCAGCATGGCAATATCATAATAAACATGTTATAAAGTACAAAGTGCAATGAAAGTTAAAAAACAATGTCATTCAATTTACAATATCGATTAATATTCTCTATCGATTTAAATATCATAAAATTATGCTATCTATAACAGTCTCTCATTAAAATTCACTCTTCAATTTAGCCTGTCTTTGATATCATTTATATCACATTTGGCAAAAACTGTTGCGGATATAGGATTTGAAACAATGAGGGCAATAATTTTTCAAAAAGGGACGTATGAAATACAGTCCCTGCTCTGTAGGCTATATCGAACTCATGCATGTTTTCACCCGAGGAGTCCGACTCATGAGGGGACAGGTGTTCTGGACACTGTCTTCTCTAAAAAGGTTTGGGCAGTGCCCGTCATCGCATCTAATCTTCACAGCCAAAAAAAAGTGCAAGTCTTAAGAATGCGTTGGTACAAGGCTGTACCTTGGTCAAGTAACATGCAGAGTTTATGTTTTTCGTGCCAATTGGTCAAAAGTACCCACAAGTTCTTCAGTCTCGAGGTGGAGAAGGTGAGGTAAAATAATTAGAATTCCCAATGAACCAGTTGCAAATCCCGGAATAAACAATATTCCGAGGTGAGATAAGTTGTATATTGAAAGTCAGCGCCTTCTGCTTGCATTAATCAGAACAGCTCCATTATAACTTGCAAAATTTAGTGATTGTTTTGAAGTACATATTGATGTACATACATGTTGATGTATCAGGTGAAATTGATTATCATGTCGTTTTTGGTCACCTAGGGCTCTAATTAGCTGAGTCATATTTTACTGCTCGACTATAATTTTGTCCATAAATCCGACGTCAACCCTTAACAAAATAAAGGGATACATGGCAAGGTATTATAAAGCTGATTTATGCGGGAACTTCTATTGGTTTATCAAAACTTCAGGGGTTGTGACTGACAAAATAAAATCCATGAATTTCCAAGTCAAAACGATTTTTTGACACCACGTTTCCTCACAACAAAACGAATGATAGACTGTCTAAACTCGTTGAATTGTTTTATGATCTAGAGGGGAAATATAATCAAAGGGTTTCTTTTCCGCAACAGACTTAAGATAATGAAAATCCTAGAAATGCAGTGACCAATGTGTGCGTTTTCCTACCTCTTGGACAACATTGATGTTAGATTTGTTGCGAATTTCTACAACCAAGTTGGCGCAGTCCCGATGGGTACTACTTGTGCGCCTCTTGTTACAGATTTTTTTTTCATAAAAAAAACCCAAAATCTTCAAAAGCAAAGAAAAGATAAAGATGAAATGGTACGATGGTACTTCTAGTTGTCTGGATTATTTACTCAATATCGGCAATTCTACTATTTGAAACATAAAATTGAAATTTATGCTTGATATTTAACACTCACCAAGGCAAACGTTACAATTACATAATCACAATGGTGGACCCAGTTTTCAAAAAAATTGTTAATGAAGAGATTAAGTAGAGTGTGTATGACACAAAGGATGATTTTGGCTTTAGCAAAGGAATTTACTTGGGCTGGACGGTGATATCCCTAGCCTACTGTCACACGGTATATACATTTCATAGCTTATCCGGTACGCTAGAGCATGAACTAATGTATCGGATTTTCATAGTAGAAATTAACAAATTACCAAGAACCTTTTCAGTTCAGTCAAGCTTTCCACGTTCATAAACTAGTTAAGCATTTCCGGAATGTTTACAAAAAAGAAAACTAACGTCAGCTTCTTTTGACATTCAGATCCATACAAGCATTTCAGTAAATAACTATGGGTATTTTAAACCTTACTTTTATGGAGATATAATTAACAAAATAAGAAGGATCAGTGGATATGACAAATATGGATAATGACCATATCCCTGCATACAGCACAAAATCGCTAATTCAGAAAATCAGAAACCGAAGGCATTCAAAATCAGGATAAAACAGGAACCAAAGCAAACAAACAAAAACCTCCACCATATGAAAAGAAGCGAACTCCCGATATGGGAGTGAGACAAGGTGCCCAGGAAGAGTAAGCATCTCCTGCTTGCATGCAACACCCGCCGCTTCAATTCGATAGAACTGTCACATCCGGCAACTTCCATTTTGGAAGACATAGAGTACAATCTTTTGTTGGATGGTTCAAGTGGTCTATAACAGAATATCATCCACCACTCTGGAGAGTGGCACATCAGAGTGTACGACGAGTTCCCCATATCGACCGTAGAACTTCCTCAGTGACGATGATAGTCGGTCACAAACATATCCCTGACTGAGAAGCTTATCGGAAAGACGCCTAGCTCTCAGAACAAAATCCGTATATTTCGTGCTTGCTCTGACATAGCGTATCAACTGAGATATGAACACGCCATAAGCAGGCGATGAAGGGATGTTGCTACTCAGAAAAGGAAAGTTTGTAATGCTGAAATTGAAGTCGTCACGTTTGTCTTAGAGTGAGGTGTTCATCAGAGTCGTAGGACAACATTATGTCCAAATAGGATGCTGAATTATTTGTCTCTGTAGTTTCTTTGACTTCAAGCTCTGAAGGATAGATACTGCTCAGGTAGTCCGCGAATTTTGGATTATTGATGTACGAGTATCTGTAAGTGAAGTTGAAGTCAGAAGCTAAGTATCTTTTCCCTTCAGAGATTGAATGAATTCAGCTTCGTAGGAGTGGGGCACAGTTGGTCCCCATAGGAATTCCGACAATTTGCTGGAAGACTTTTCCTCCAATCACCACAAAAATGTTGTCGATCAGAAATTTAAACATCTGAATAGTATCAGTTTCAGTGTACTTATTTTCAGAATAGGACTTTTCTTTTACAAAGTAGGTTTTGTCATAGTTAACAACAATAGATTTGTATTTGCGATTACCGTTCTTACTTGTAAACGCATTACTTATAATTTGTGCGAGTCTTTCTTTCAATTTTTTACTATTGATGCTGCAACGGGGTTTTGTTGGAGATCTCCTCCCTTTTTAGAATGTGGAATTGAAGTGTAAAGTGTCGAAAAATCAAAGGCTTTGATCGAATTGACTCTACTAAAATGAGTCGATTTCAGATGTTCTAAAAGTTCTAAAAGTTCCTTCGAATTCCGTTATCAGAAGGCCACTCGTTTAATCTTCAGCCTACGAGATCTTCAAGAAGTGGGAGGGCTGTACGCATATCATCCGGATAACTACACCATATTCCACTTAAGTCCCTTAGTCTGCACTGATTTATTTCGTAGGTTTATGTGTTGTCTTATATGTTTGATGTGTCTATGATGTATTTTGTGTTCCTCCTTCATTTTTCCGTCTCTGGCTGTGCATGGAATGTTTTGATATTTTGCTATGGGTACTGCAACCGAATGTTGTCGAAGATTCCCTTCTTCCTTTGACATGTCTTCTTCCACTTTAGCACATTATTTTACGAAACCTTAGGGGACGCTGTTATTTACATATTTTTCTATGAATAATTTTCTTTTCTTTTTTCGCTGAAAATCAAAGATTTTTTTTTCATTCATATTACTGAGGAGGTGATGAGCAAAAGTACTTTAACGCATTTTGACTAAATTTTTTATAATAGGATGCTGACTCATTTGTATTTTTATCAATAGTATTCTTATGTAAATCGATAGGACAGAAATATATGGAAAATATGTTTTTGTTTCAGTTTTGAAATAGGTCGAACCCGGTTGTGATAGTTTTTAGATACCTCATGAAATTTCATAACATGATTTTCACGGATGTGAAAAGAAAACGGAAACTTTGCTCAAAACTACAAAAACAAAGATAATGACGAAAATGGCAGCATGAGGGAAAGCCAACCAATGAAACGAATATAATTAAGGTATCCAATGTACAAATGAAGATCTCGCGGACGTCTCGTCCATTTAAACAGTGTTAAAGTGATCTCGGTAATCTTCGGCAGTGTCTCGATAGTTTCCGTGGCTTGAGCGATTGTCGGCATGTTGACCTTTGATGATAGAAACCATTATTTATGTTGTATAGGTATATTTAGGTAAAAATATATCATGATTCTAACAATATAATACACTTGATATTTATTTGTACACCGGATACCTTAAGTCATTGTACTGGTCGAAACGGAAACAATATGTAATGGCACTGGAAAAAAGGAATTAAACAACCAAATAAACGTGTTAATTATTTAGAGTCTGTGTGTTTTATATTCAATGTTCAACCTGAACAAATTAAGATATGCGCTGATATAATTTTGCCAATTTTTCTTCAACCATTATAAAAAAACCTTCTTTATAATAATACGGAAGTGTTCATAAACAGTCGAAATTCATTTCAGTAGCGCCATCTCCTTTTATATTTTGAATATATTTAAAGGAGTAGGTGCGGTAACCTTCCATTTCGGACCTATTTAAGTTATATCTTCTTTTTGATAAAATGACAAAGGTATGTAGAATTGAAATCAGGAAAGCCTGTTTTGATTTCACGGTCATATACTGATTACTAATACGCTCCAAACATCTTAAATCCGATTATCGTTGAAATAATTGAAAATATTAATAAATGATCGAAGTTTCGATACAAAGTTATAAAATAAAGTAGTGCGCCGGGCCTTGCGCATGGTAATATTTGTACCAATGGATGAGTTTCTGATCGGCATTCTATTTGCATAAACATATTGTGGGCGAGGCTTGGAGCGTAGATGAATTTTGAAGATTTGTTTGTAAAATGCGATTATTTTCCTTTGCTTTGTGTCAATCAGGGCAAATGAGGTCAGAACATGACGTCATACATTACGCGCGTAACGATACGTGGGTTCATAATTATATCATCGTGTTTTCCCAAACATTTAAGATAATTACAGAAAGAGATAATTAATAATTCGTTTATTAAAAGCATTTTTTGTCAAAATTATTGAGCCGATATGAGGGGTCAGCGCGCCTAGTACTTTGCGCATTTATTTTAAAGAGACTGCGTAGCTCCAAATTTTCTGTAGAGTCGATTCAGAAGCTTATCCAAATAAAATCTATGCTCGAAATATTAGAGGGATGGTCCTAGGTTGTTTACCTCCTTTAATTTCTATGATATTTTTCGATGAATTGACAAGTTTCAAAATTAGTATATATGATGCCATATTGATAAAGGGCCAAATTAAAGCTTCTTCCAGACGACATCCCTTAGTTGTTTTGGGTTTTATATTCAATTTTCAACAATAAGAAATGTGCAAATGTTCACTAGATTTCCTACAATTGTTTAAAGAGAAAATATGCAAAGTATTCACTAACTTTGTGAATTTGTCTCTTTCTGAGATGTTATTATTCATTTTAATGTGCGTAGTGTAAATGCTTCTTGACAGATAGGAAATAAAACTTTTTCTAATTTCACAATTATGAAATATTCTACCTAGATGATGACTTAACTCTTGGTGTCATGTGTAATCAAAATTAAATTATTACAAAGAAATCCACCAGTCATGGGAAAGGGAACAATGTATAAATTCAGACTATCAGGAAATGTTTGTTTTGAATTATTAACTTACATCAAGGAAATATGTTGTAAGTATTTTCAGGATGTTAAATGTAGAATTCGATGAGACACGTTTCATTCGTAATAGTAAGTATATATTTAGTATGAATCGTATACTTTGCTCTTTCACTGTGCCATTTAAATCAAAGCACATACCGATACATCTAAGTATATAACAATATACCAATAGCTCATTTCATTTCTGTATGACATAAACGAACGACGTTAAACAGCAAAATACAAAAATGAACAAGCAAGTAAAACTCGGAGAAAATTATAATTATCAACAAAATTTGGTAAACTCGTGAAATAATTTATATGGTCTATTTATCAAATGTAATGATATTTTTTTGGCATATTACATTGTTTAGATTTGAGGATCACTGACGAGGGTTAAGTACCCGAAACGTGCATGTCTGGTCCATGTTGCCAATTTATCTGTTCTTAAATGATGCTATTCAATATGAAGACGTTTATATTTCCTATGAATGGGACTCAGAAGGTCAGGTTTTGTCCCTGCATACTAGGCACTTTCTAGGCACACTTTATTTTCTTCAAGAATTTGTATCTCTAATATTGCTCTGGTGTTATTAACATAGCACTTTTCTGTCTTTATAGTACACGCTTTTTCTATGTTTTAGATTAAAGCTAAAACAGAATTCCAAAACGACTTTATTTAAAGTGTTTATAATTTACTTTCTTTCAACAAGCAGTACCAGCCAGAGACACCTTTTATTTGGAGACAAAACTATTCAACTTTATATTTTAACTATATAGACTCTGAACACAGTTTGAAGCAAATAACTCTTGAAAAGTAAAACACCCCCAACAGCTGAAAAGCTCACAATGACGACATATTTTTGTGTAACCTTTTATTCATTTTGGCTTTCAGTATTACTCATCGAAAAGTTATCCAAATTTGAAATCGTTATATCCAGCAGATTGCTCTTGTAGCAAAGTTGGAATACATTTTCGTCATTGGCAAGCATATAGAATATGTTGACAGAAGAAAATAAGAAGTGTTGTATATGAATGTAATTACGAGAATAAAAATGTCCGACACTATACACGAGAGCCATTATCTTAAGTAGAGTAGATGAAACAGGAAGATATCTAAATGTTTTGTTCATATCTCAAGTATATTGTACATTGCTTTAGTTCTGTACAATTTCAAAAGGAATCAAAATATTATAAGGTATGATTTTTACAAATGGATATGTTTAATTGAAAGCATTATTAAAAGTCAAACTTAATACTAATAATGGTGAATAAGTGATGGTGCTAAATTGAATATTTTGAAATGAAAAACAAAAGAAAACAATTTGAGATTCGGAAGAATTGCCCATTATCACATGCTGTATAGATAATACATTCTAATATAAAAGAAGGGAGGGATTCTTCAACAAGACCCTGTTGCAGCACCAACAGCAAAACACCCAATGCGAAAACACAAAGACGAGCATACTGAGAGACGAAAAAGAGACACACGACATATAAACATCAAACGTAAAAGACTACACATAGACCAACATATGTTGAAAATTAGCATTCGTCGGGGCGATATTGCCAAATGCACGATGTAAGAAAGAAATATAGATTTATCCGCCTGGGAGTGTTAACTTTATGGTACAAATCTTCTCAAATTTGTAATCAAATTCTTACTTCCCGCAAGGCTTTATGAAACTAGCTTTAGGTTTTGTGATGGACACGTCAAAATCTTTATTTAATGAGAGACCTTCTTGTAACATTGGCCAAAATCAAACATGTGGATTTACATCCAATACTTACTCTAATCTTCAAAATTTCGTGAAATTTCATGAAACAGTCGAAATGTTTCAAACAATTCGATTCTTCAATTGTATAAATGATAAAGTAAGACAACAACTTTACGATGTATATTGTCAGTTTTAAACTCACGAAATATCTTAATTGCAAGAGATCTAAGTTGATCTACCAGTAAGTATTATTCGTACAATAATTTACATATATAAGAGCCAATCCGGCATAAAACCATGCAAAATCGCAAGAATCGTCCAAAAGGGTGGTCAAAGTTTTACATTTTTATGTATATTTCTGTAATCTATGATGAAAAACATTCGAGAAAAAAATTATTTTAAAATTCATATATGTCCCGTTTTATAGTAATGGGCCCATTTTGTTAGTATGGCATAACGCCATTAACAGGGCTCAAAAACAAAAAAAGATAGCCCTATTTTCATCGTTGAATAAGATTTGATTTTGATATGCAGTAATTCTTTTCATGATAAAATCAGATACTTACTCAATTCATCTTCATTATAGTACTCGCAAAGTTAAGATATACGAATTGACTTGCCACCAGGGGGCGCTCTAATACGACTTATATTGGGATTTGACAAAAGCGTCCCTATTTCGAACATGAATAACATCTATAAGAGAGAAAATTTTCCCACAAAATTTCAGTATAATAAAGTAAACGTATCATACTTTAATATATAAAAAAAAACTGTCGCTGCCAAATGTATCTAAGATATGCAAATTTTATCAAGAATATTCATTATTTTGCGGAATATGATTAAAAGATTTAATGGAAAAATGTTCAAAAGATAAGCATCTTTGATCATAATCTAGAAAAAAAATTTAAGATATTAACAAAATGTGTTCTAAAAATGATGGAAATCGTTTCAGATCTTTTTCAATTTCCTTTCTATTAGCCCCATCATTAATCTAGACGATTTTCGAGATAGCCCGCAACAACGCCACCGAGTCAGACTTTTAGTGATGACGTCACGTGGTAAGGTTCCCTGGTAGCATGTAAACAATGACGATAAAATAAGAACTTGACACGGATAAACTATCGCATTAGATTATAACCTTGATAGAGTTTAGCTCAAGATTGCATAGCAAATCTCGTTCCCTCGTTTCTAGAGGTGATTAGATGTACCCATCCCAAATCTTTTGAAATAATCTTCACAGATGTAAAAGAACGAGTCTCTAAAATAGTCGGTGCTACTACCAGTAAGTACTGGTTAGAGCGTCTAACCAATTACGGAAAGGTTCCTGGTTCGAGTCTCCCTGGAGCAGGGACACTTAATCTCACTTCTATTGAATTTGAAGACGTTTAACTTCTGAATGCTCATCATAAAAGGATCACGTTGCCACTGCTAGTTTCGTGTCATCAGATTTGTCACATGTAGATCTATTGTCCTGTAGTCTACTCGCTGCTCTTTTCATCGATTTTCCAAATTCATTGTTTCATAGGAAATTGTGTTTAAAAAGTTCTTTCCCTTTGAAAACGATCTGTTGAATAGATAAAATAAACATTTTTTTTTTTCTTCTTAAAATGTTAGGCTGATCTTTCCTATAAACATAACAATTTATTCGTATTTCAGAGAAAAAATAGACAGGTTGCACGAATTATCCTCACTTAAAGTAAATCAATGAATTAACTATATATCCAGTCCTTATTTTTTTCGAGAAAACCTCGATCATTCTTTTATTTTCGTGCATAAAACAAGAAGAAAAAAATTGTTTGATATGACTGTCTCTTTCTTGATTTCAACTCAACGTCAAATAGCGCTTTCAACCAAATCGGTCATCTATGGTTATGATGAGAAAAGTCTTTGTTTATTCAAGGTCAAAATAATTTGGGGCAAATTTCAGGGGCCCTGACAACCTCTCCGTCATATTTCTTAACCTCTACCTGCCCCCGGCCCCCCTCCCGCGTTAAAAAAGAAAATCGTACTAGAAAAAACACTCTTTTCCCCGGACCCCCCCCCCCCTGGCTCTAAATCCTTGCCTTTGTATAAGCTGTTTTGATCCGTATTCATCCGCTCCGATCCCTATGCGCGTAAATTATGAGAGTAATCACTTTCTTTTATAAAATCTCAATTCTTTCATAAAAGTTTATCTCCTTCATATCCTTAATTCCAGGTATTTCTCCTTCGAAGTATTGATATTATCTTGTACTAAAGCAGAGCGGTCTTCGTTCTATAAAAAAGTACTTTTATTGAAAAGAAAAAAAAGAGTATATGGTACTCCATCTTTCAAAAAAAAACAATATTGTAAAAACAAAACAAAACACAAAACGAAACGAAACGAAACGAAACGAAACGAAAAAAAAAAAAACAAACAAAAAACAAAACAAAAAAAAAAAAACCCCGACACCCTCCCCTTCAAAAAAAAAACAAAAACAAAAACAAAAACAAAATTATACAGAAAAGAAAGAGAAAAACTCCTGGGCTTACCTAAGGACGTAGATCTACATGTAATCATTATACGCCTTTCAAACATCAAAGAGATATTTAATTTCATTTTATATATAACTTCTTTTCTGCAAAAGCGTAATTCTGACATTGTTAGTTCGTGTACTGAATATGAAAAGAAACGAAGAAATGATGTGAAGAAACAAAATACGGAATGATACGGAGAAGCGAAAAAGAGATAATTTCTTCGCTTCTTCGCATTATTTCTTCACTTCAATTTTAAAATTGCTTATATTTTTCGATAATTATCTTCGATAACATTTTTGTTATTTATTCCCAACTATCGATTACACAATTTTGAACAAAGAGTTTGACCTTGACCTGCGTGTGAAAAGATCAAATCAGCTGTGGTCACAACTCGCCGCACATGTATGCGTATTTCTACGTGTGCAATGATTGAATCTTTGGGATTCCGTATTTTACACCGCAAAAATTCACTCTGATGCAAATTTTAACTGTCTATATCTCAATACGTAATTATTTGGCATTGGTGGATTTTTGAGATATTTATAAGATCAAAGCAAAGAGTTAAAAGATGAAACTTGAAAAAAATCAAACTTCTCTTACAAAAGATATTGGTGCGTGAAAAACGTATAAAACTTCATCTTCTCGTTAAGCTGATTTTTAATGCATATTTTAACTATCTATATCTCGATACGTAATTATTTGGCATCGGTAGATTTTTGATATATTTATAAGATTATAACAAAGAGTTGAAAGATGAAATTTAAAAAAAAAAAATCAAACTTTTCTTATAGAAGATATCGGTGCGTGAAAAACGTCTAAAACGTCGTTTTTTCGTTAAGCTGATCTTTAATGCATATTTTAACTGTCTATATCTCGATACGTAATTATTTTGCATCGGTGGATTTTTGATATATTCATAAGATTATAACAAAGAGTTTAAAGATGAAATTAGAAAAAAATCAAACTTCTCTTACAGAAGATATTGGTGCGTGAAAAACGTCTAAAACGTCGTTTTCTCACTGAGCTGATTTTGACCTCTTTTCAAGTTACGTTTTTGCTGTCTTTGGAAATTTATTTTTCACACATAATGTTATCATATGATAGAATAAAATGTTATATTTAAATATATATCAATAACAATATTTAGTCCAATTTAATTTATACTTTAAATTTTAGAGAAGTATATCAGCGAAAAAGGGATATATTTACGTCCGTTTTATAAATTTGGCGGGAAAAATGATTGGGTGGCATATCTCTGTAGCCATGGACATTTGAAAGAAAATATTTGACAGAATTATTTCTAGTCATTTATCTATTAGAATAACTTAAAATCATTAAATTTGGTTACTAGGTCATTTGGATCAAATTGCATGGTTTTATGCCGGATTGGCTCTTACGAGAAAACATTTAATTGGGTTATTTCTATGTTTGAAGGGAACAATAATTATTGTATTGATAGCAAGCCGGAGTCTCATTGCCCATGATAGGTATTTTTTCTCCAGTATACCCTCATAGAAACATACATGAAATGAGGAGATGCATTTAATCATGGAAAGTTTGATTTGAACTCTGACGTAGTATTTATGCAATATGAAAGCTCACATTACTTTTAAACTGAATGTATCAAATAGATAATTTCGATGAAAAAAAAGTCAAATTTAAATGACATTTGCTATTTGGCGGTTCCTATGATGTGTTTTTCATCAATATAGAATAATTATATAAACTTTAAAGGAGTATATATGGTTTGTATAGTAAAGTGGCCCCTTTAAATCGCCTTTTCACAACTTAAATTTTGATGTCATTTTTAGAAAGTAAGATATCTATATTTTGAGAACACTTGTCAAATAAAAGCTAACCCTCGCTTTCTAAGACACAGAGAAGTTTTCATAAATATGATGAAAACCGGATATTTTGTACATTTTTACGAAAAGTAGCATAATTCGTGATTATTTTCACCGAGATAACATAGAGCGGGATCTTTTTCCTTTTGCATGCACTTGAAGACGTGCAAAGGTAACAACATATCAAAATATGAAAGTTGTTCAGAAGCCCGCTCGATACAAATTATAATAAATAAAATGAAAAAAAAAAATACGAAAACTGTCACATGAGCACGAAAATGACGTTTTTGCAGAAATTTGGAAAAATATACCATTTTTGAAGCCCAAGTTCTAAGAAATTGAGAAAGAAAGAGAAAAGTTATGTATAATGTTCTAAGTTGCCTACATTGTAGAATAAATATTAGTACAAATTCATTGCTTCATGGAACTTGAGGATTTTGCCCTGAAGGGGGCCACTTTACTGTATAAACCATATCACTCCCATATCGGGAGTTCGCTTCTTTTCATGTGGTGGAGGTTTTTGTTTGTTTGCGTTGGTTCTTGTATTATCCTGATTTTGTATGTCTTCGGTTTATGATTTTCTGAATAATCGATTATGCTGTATATGGTCATTATCCATATTTGTCATATATAATCCTTTCAATACACAATGTTTCAGACAAATCTTCGGAAATTCACATAAAATCAAAGATCAAAGTTGACAAGCGCAATGAAATATAAATACACATCAAGCTGTCCTTGGACGAATGAATCTGTATCAGAAGCCAGGAAAAGGTTCGGGCCATGCACTGAATCTTTCAAGGAATATCATTGTCTTCCGTCAAACAAGGGATACATTGAAACCTGTATACAACCGTTTATAGTAGAAGGAGGTATGTAATTTCATTGTATCATACGTTAGCATCGATAGCATATCTTTACACCGTAGGCAAAATTGAGGAACTGTTACAGTAACCACTGCGAAAAGTGATGTCTGTAATATCTAATATATAAAGCGATATCGCGTGATAAAAACAGAATTATAGAGCATAAGAATTACATTTTAATCAAAACTGAGCAAATAAAAATGACGTTAGATAAAAAACTATCCTTTTCGGATTTTTAGAATACGGAAGATCGCAAATACTTCTAACCAAGACTATAAGAATTTTCTCGCGCACTCTTTGATTGTTCTCTATTGTTATAACGTCATCAATTTACTTGGGCAGAAAAGTTGCCCAAGTTTTGAACAATGGTTTAGGTAGGCGACCAAAGGGAAAATCAAAACGGACACGCCGCACGTGCTGCATTTACGATCTTGCGTATTGCTTAGAATTAAATTCTGCATATAGATATATCGATTAAGAGATCTTAATTAATAATCAAAATTTTACTGATTACTTTTAACTTAGCACGATCTATTTGTGTGAAATAGAGTTGAAAGAAATTACTGAAAGCATTAAATCTGCGTCATATTTAGATCTCATGTTATCTTTTGACGACTATGATCACCTTAATGATTTAATATATGACAAACGTGACTACTTTAATTTCAAAATTACAAATGCCCTTTTCCTTTAGTAGTAAAATTCCCACGTCTCCTACCAAGGGTGTAGTCATATTCCAATTAATAAGCAATATCAGAGCAAGCAAAAACTACTGACTTTGTCTTTGGAAAAAAACTTAACGATAAAATGGAAATTTAAAACGTTATAACATCAATGTAGGAAGATATTTTATTTATGAACCATCCAAAAATCGAGTTTAACAATTTACCTGATCATATTTTTTTCTGCAAGGAATAAGTGACGGTTGTTGAAACACAGTGCGGACGTTGTTTAACACCACAATTGTACGTTCTTCGAGACCTCTGGGTAATTCGAACAGTGTCAGGGTTGTGCGCACGCAATCCAGGATAACCACATTGTCTGCTACTGACATGGCTCATGGCCGTCCTAAATCGGCACCGCTTGCCCATTTGTCTTAATGGTTTATGTGTAGTCATTTATGTTTGATGTCTCTATGTGATTTGGCGTCCATTATACCATTTCCATTTCATTCTGTGCGAGTCTGCTTTGTGTTTTTGCAGTGGATGTCTTGCTGTTTGTGCTTCCACCAAATGTAAATGGAGATTCCCCTTCTTTTTGCTAGCAAACAGGAGATACTTACTCTCGCCGGCATCTGATCTCATCTCCATTAGGGATTACCATTTGCTTTTTTGCAGAATATTTAAGTTGATTATTTTTTTTCAAATCTCAACAGAAGTTTTTTGTATAATGGCTATTTATTGTTGGTGGTGCTGTAGAAATCAATTTGTGCGGCACCGAACATATGTTTCTGGTTAGTCTGAAATTTTGTATAAAAACAAATGGAACTTTAAAGGTAAATGTTGTATCATTTCAGTGGTATTGCTGCGTTTCTATTTTTGTTATGGCACTTGCACTGGAAATGGTTCATTAGATAAGTAGTCGTTATTGATTCTTTTGGGCTGGTGTCGTTGTTTCTGTCCGTTTGTCCTTTTTTTTTTCTTTTCGCGTAGAAGTTATGTTTTGTATTTTCCCCCAAAAGTCGTGAGCTTTTTCGATTGCACGGGTTTTGGAGTATGTTTTTGGCTTTTATGTTTAACTTTTATTCACTGAATGATCTGGAATTGGACCCGTATAAATCCATGTTTTACCTCGGGAAATCGGAAAAGTGGGAGGGCTGTGCGCACACCTTCTCCTATTACCGTGGCAGATGGTCGTCCTATGTCGGCACTGGTTGCCCATTGATCTAGTTGGTTTATGTGTAGTCCTTTGTGTTTGATGTTTCTGTGATGTGCGTTGACGTTCCTTGTCCCTTATGCGTCTCTTCCTGTGCTTGTCTTCTCTGTGTTTTTTGCATTGAGTGTTTTGGGGTTTTGCTGTGGGTGCTTCAACCTGGGTTTTTTTAGATCCCCTCCTTTGTTTTAAAAGTGTTAAAACATCCCCTTTAATTTTAAGCTCAATAATTATTCATAACAGACGGTTTGTCAACTTGTCATAAAGCAATATGCAAATACCCAAGTGATTCCATTAGATCTTTGTAATCCGACCTCTTGATTTCCAAACCGACCATTTATAAATAAATTTCGAAAACGAAATAAAAACTACAGGATATCCGATTATGTCAAACGTGCAAAACAATTTACATTCTGCATGATAAAAAAAAATTCGAACTAAAAAAAAAAAAATCAATTTATATAGCAAGATTTTATACTCTTGATCACTATGTAACGTGTCAGGAAATTACTGGTTGGTAAAAATTATAGACAGATCGTTCGTTTCGTTCGGGAATAGGTAAACTCGGACACGGGAAATGGTGTTAGGTAAATAGTAAGGTTTATTCATAGACGTTATTAATATAGATAATCATCGGAGGAAAGAGCAAGTATTTATATCTTTTTTTTTTCGATGACAATTTAGACTAAAATGGTATGTTTAAAAACTGTTGAAATATATCGTTACATTATTTTGTTCTCCAAAGCAAATCTTGCACCAGGAAAGTAAGTAAAATTACATTTTTTTTTTCTGTCTAGTTATATACGCAAGTTCCCTAATAATGTAGCAATCAACTCCCACTTGATGGCTTATAGAATGGCAAGTTGAAACTTACATTACATGAACAAAGGGCGACCGAAAATGGTATAGATGTGTGTCATTTACTTTACACTGCGTGACATTTGAAAAATTATGAAGTTGTCGGCAACGGCGTAGGATTTGTCCATGCATTTGAAAATATATGGAATAAGACACGTGGTATCTGTATCCTTTTGAATTCTCCTAAGATATCACATTAACTTGCTGATGGGATTCACATATTTACCACAATACTGATTCGATTTGAACCATATTAAGATTGAGTTAACCCCTATCCAAGTTGAGTTATTTTAAGAAATCGTCTTTGAAATATCCTTTTCCCTAAGAAATTGTATTCAATTCACTCTTGTCATTTTTCATGTTGCAGGGTGTCCACTTCTTGAAGAAGTCGGTGTTGACATAATAACCGATGGACGATTCAATTGCTCTAAAACTGGAAATAACAAATGCCCACAAGGGCCATATATTTCATCAAATACTTACAAATGTAAGTTTTTTTTTAATACGTGTACTACATAGACCTATATAAACATTGAGAAAATATATTTGTAGTTTTAATTACTCTGTATATTGTATATCTACTTTGTCAGCTTTGAAGAAAAATATTATCTCACAGGCAAGCAATTCTATGTGGCGTCTATTCATATGCGTAATGAAGTGAAAATATTGGCAAAAGAAAGGTTAGAGGCTTGCGTCAGTTTTATTCCTTTTTTATGATTATTCAGAAAGGCGCGGCAGGTTTTTAAATTACGCTAAGATATATATTCTGAAGCTCAAAGCCAAAATGATTCTGAGTGATAAGGTTCCCGACAGGAACTCTAATAACATAAATAATTGACAGAATCCTCATCAAACAAATTCGGGAATCCATGTTTGCGGAAACCTTAATGGCCAATAGAGATTGTAGTGGATGTCTTGCTGTAGATGTTTTTTGAACAAAAAAGTACCATGTGGAGACAAAACCATGTACAAAGAATTCATTAGACAATATGATGATATCATAGTCATCCCTAGCATATCATTTCAGTTTATTTGCATTTTGGTGCTGTGTCATAATTTTAAAAGTCGATACTTCTGATCCATAAATATTAATGAAATTGGCAGACATGTTGATTGTACTTGTAAAGTCATAAAATCTTCTTTATGAAATAGAATGTTGGCGATAGATCCAACCATTTTTTTTCTTCTTCGTTTCTTTTGTTTGTCCGGTTGTTTTTTTTTTTTTCTTATTATCATTATTTATATATATTATATTATCTATATATATTTTCTTTTTGCTGTGTAGTGAAAATGTAAAGATTTTTGAGTGTATCTTATATTTAAATATTTGTTTTACTCCTCTTTTGAAATTCGGTGAAAACTTTGTTTTCTTTTTATTTTGAAGATTCAGGATGTTTTCAAAGAGAGTAAGTATGCAAATTATTTATGGATTGAATAAGTATGTTGTGTTTAAGTAATTTATTCAACAAAATGATATTATGATATTACAAAGGAAAAAGAACATAAATCTATATAATGAGTAAAGTGAAATTATCTGGCAAAATATCTTTTGCAACATCGACTGTTTTCATTCTGCAGGTTTGAGGACCCTTCAGGAGAGTTCAACTCCACCCAAGGTATATCGATGGGTACAGTTAATAAAGCTATATTTGATTATCATAGAAATTTTGAGTTATAATAATAAGTATAAAAATAATTGGAAAAGATGAAACTTTTCGAGAAATAAAAGGTGAGTGATTAACTAAACCGACCGGGCGAAGCTTATTTTTATCTAGTCTTCAGAATAGTTTAAGGTGGGTCCCTAATCATAGATTTGACAGATGAAATTTAATTTGTATTTAATGTTCTTTTTCTTAACACAATGATCAAAATGAGAAATAAAACACAGACATAGATATGTAATTATTTCTTCATCAAAGATGCGGTACATAATAGAAAGGTACCTTTGCACAATAAGACTGAGGAATATCAAATATCCAGATATGGTTTTGAACCCTCCAAATTCAGTAATAATATTAATAAGTTTATTTGTTTTGATTTATTTTATGATAACAAGTCATATAAAAGAACTATAACACATAAAACGATATTCTTACATAAATCTAAGTATGGTATGTCTCCAAACATTTCGTTTCGTAATATTCTTAATATTATGTATGTAGATGAAGAGAAAATAGCATGCAGGTACACAGCTTTATAAAGGATCCAGATATGGCTCAAATCATAAGGGTACCCCCTTATATTTCATCACATTTTTGACAAATAATAGAAAGTATATCCCAATTTTTGCCAAAAAAAGAACAGATGGAATTTCTTCATATTACATTATTTCATACGATTATGTATATAGATGGTGAAAAAATCACATACAGGTATACAGTTTTATAAATGATCAACATAAGGGTACCCCCTTATAATTTCATCACATTTTTGACTAATAATAGAAAGTATATCCCTTTTTTTTTGCAAAAAAAGAACAGATGGCATTTCTTCATATTACATTATTTCATACGATAATGTATTTAGATGGTGAAAATATCACACAGTTTTATAAATGATCAACATATAACTCCAAACATAAGGGTACCCCCTTATAATGTCATCACATTTTTGACTAATAATAGAAAGTATATCCCATTTTTTTTTTGCAAAAACAAAGAACAGATGGAATTTCTTCATATTACATCATTCATACGATAATGTAATAGATGGTGAAAAAATCACATAGGGGTATGCAGTTTTATAAACGATCAAGATATGGCTCCGAACATAAGGGTACCCCCTTATAATTTCAGCACATTTTTGACTAATAGTAGAAATTGTATTCCAATTTTTGCAAAAAAGAACAGATGGAATTTCTTCATATTACATTATTTTATACGATAATGTATATAGATTGTGATAAAATGTATATACGAGGGCCGTTCTAAAAGTTCGTGGACACATGCCTTAAAAATCGCATTTGATGTCGTATGCGAATGAAATTTTCTAGAAATGAAAGGGATACGTTCAGAGAGAGAAAACAAAAAATATCAGGTTAAAATAATTTTCGAAAAGGTCATAATTGTCACCTTTATACATGGAGGGTAGAGGCTACGGAGCAGTGAAATTGGAGTTGTTGAAATGAACCCATCCATTTTGTTACATTGCTAAATAAAATAAGAAAAAAATACTCGACTTTTATTTAAACTGTCTATATCATCAATACTATTATTTTTCTTGACCACTGCAATGTTTTGATAACATTGGACAAGATTTACGAATTTTATGAGGATTTATGCACGATATTGTTGATCAAATAAAGCAAAAATTGATGACGTCAGAATTCTTTACGGAGCACCAGACAGTCATTCAGTTTTAAATTTCGGTTGAATAAACATCTGATGGATACATCTTGAAATGAGCCAAAGACATCAAAACTAATGTTGTTAAAATAGACGAATGTATTTTTATGATGAATAGATACATAAACACCCAATTTTGGTTGGAGTTGAACTAAAAGTAAACGAATATAAGTTAAGTTATGCCGTTTTCTCCCTGAATGGTGACCTGACTGTGAATGATTAAAAGATGAAAGTGCATAATGATATAGAGGTAGAAATGCACATGAAGATAAAACATGTCTTCCTTATCAAAAAACATGAAAAGATATATTTAAATTTGTTCAGATGAGAGGTGTTTTATTTCTTTTAAAATGTCAAATTTATGCTGGATATCTGACGACGTCGTGATTTTTGTTAGTTGCTTCGTGACCTAGATTGTGGCCTGATGTTTGTCAAGAGTATTAATTACTTCTTTCCAGCTCTGTCACCTGAAAGAAGCTTTGTTTAGCCTTTTATCAATGAGACATCAAATATATTTTTTTTTACTATTTCGGAAACTAGCCATTTCACCGATAAATATCATCGAAATTAAAGGAGTTTAACATCTTAGCACAATCCCTCCAATACTATTTTAAACATAGATTTTATTTGATATGCTACTGAATCGACTCTACAGGAAATTAGGAGCCGCGCGCTCTCTGTTATCATGGTAATGTAAATGTAAAAATCTAACTTCAAAAAATTAAAGAGGGCGCTTCTGAAATTATTTTTGGTGGCGCCGTTGAAAGCATCACTGATGAGAATTTAATATTCGAAATACGTGTCTGGTGCATATAAATTGATTTGGAATTTTCTTCAAGAAGGTAAAGAGTTGGAACCCTTCGATATTTCTAGAACCTTACGTTGTTCAAAAGGGAATTTGAAAATTTGTTCTGGACCAATGGTAATGAAAATTCGTATATGTATTCAAAATTATCCGTATTATAAGGAAATCAACATGGTTTTTAACAAATTCTCTAGATCTCTCCTTAAATTGAGTTGTCCATGAACTTTCGGAACAGCCCTCGTAGATATGCGAAAAATGAAATAATGTATATAGCTATGTGAAAAAATCGCATACAGGTTTACAGTTTTATAAATGATCAATATATAACTCCAAACATAAGGGTATCCCCTTATAATTTCATCACATTTTTGACTAGTAATAGATAGTATATCCCACAGATGAAAATTCATGATATTCCATCATTTTATAAGATAATGTAAATAGATGGAGAAAATGTCACATACATATATAAATGATCTAGATATGGCTACAAATATAAGGGTACCCCCTTGTAATTTCTGAACTTCATCACAAGAATATACTATAAAATGAGTGTAAACATTGATAGATTGCCCAATCTTTTGTTTCTTACCTTCTTTTTCTTATGGACACGTTATTACTGGTGACCTTAGTATAGTCAAGAACGACAAGTTGAGAGAAATGTTAAAAAAGGGTCCCAAATACAGAGAAAGTATGTCCTTTACATGGAACTAAAACGTAAAAATTATCATGGACTCTTTTGAGGAATATGCAAGATGTTGGACAAGGAAATTGGATGTACAGCTCGACACCCTTTCCGGATGGATAAAATCTATCAGAGAGTTACTTTTATTTCGAATTTACCGATAAAAATCAACTGTGAACACCAGATTCGAGTCTATCTTTAAAGACCCTGATGTTATCAAAGAGCTTGCCTACCTCCAAGAACATCATGTCATCACACCAGCAGACAAACCCTCAAATAATTGCACATTTACTTGCAAAAAGTACTATTTCGACAGTCTAGTTAAAGAGTTGGTTATAAATTCGACACCTAGAAATCCCACTTACACCCCCAATAAACCTTTCTGCCTCTGAAATGATAGATTACCACAAATCAGTTCTTGCTTCCTTTGGCTTCGACACTAACAATTTAGATTTAGATTTACCATACTTATACTGCATACCTAAAATGTATAAGAATCCGTTCAAACAACGTTTCATCGCTGGTTCTTCAAAATGTCCTAACAAATTTGTATCGATCTTACTCAGTTTTACTTAAGTTTTATCTGAAATCAAATCTGGGCTTCAAAAATATTGTTGGACAGTATATTCTCGCAGTGGTATCTACCAAATGAGGATTTTAAAGAATGCGTGGGAACTTTTAGAACATCTGAAATCCACTCATTTTAGTAGAGTCCATTCGATGAAAGCATTTAATTTTTCGACACTTTACTCTACAATCCCACATTCTAAATTGAGAGAAAGACTTGCGTTTACAAGTAAGACCGGCAACCGCAAATACAAATTTATTGTTGTTAACTATGACAAAACCTACTTTGTAAAAGAAAAGTCCGATTCTGAAAATAAGTACACTATAAAAGATATTATTCAGATGTTAAACCTTCTGATCAACAATATTTTTGTGGTGTTTGGAGGAAAGGTCTTTCAGCTAATTGCTGGAATTCCAATGGGGATCAATTATGCCCAACACCTTGCCGACATTTACCTTCACTTGTACGAAGCTGAATTCATTCAATCTGTGGTCTCCGAAGGGAAAAGATGATAATTAAATATTCGAAACACCTGTCTGGTGCAGGTAAACTGATTTGGAATTTTCTTCAAGAAGGTAGAGAGTTCGAACCCTTCGACATTATTGTAATGGAGTGTTATCGGAGATCCCCTCCTTTTCTTACTTTATTCTTAATACAATCTTTGATCAAGTATCCAATTTAATCTGTCATAAGAAAGCAGCACTATAAACAAAAAAATCCAGTTATATGCGCGATTATAGGTAACGCCACTTAACTTTCTGGTCTTGTATATCATTGCTGTTGTTTATCTAGAAAAATGAAATGATCTATCAAATCAACGTAGGTTGAATGTTATCCTTGTGGATAATGTGGTCGGCTTTTCATTTAAAATTATCAAATGGTTTCTCGACGTACTAACATTAAGTATATCTTAAGTTGTGTCATGTAAAACATTTAATTTTGAGTTGTCAGAGTCATGATAAATAAAATAACAAATTGATTTGAACATGTGTTAATAATATTGTAATATACGCTAATATACTCTAATTTACATAACCGTTTATAAGCTTCCCCATTGTGCTAAACGTGGTCACGTGCAATGCGTCGTATTAAACTGCTTTGAATTCGGTGATGTTGACGCGATAACAATTTTGTTTATTAGACGGAAATCAATGTCGATAGCAAACAAAGTGTTACGGACATGACTCAGCGTGATATTTTGCATCATTTTCTAAAAGTATAAAACATAAAAGAAAAGGGGAAGAACTCCAGCATGACCACCCAGCACCCACCTAGAGAAAAAAACCACAAGAAAGTTATATGTATATGACATCAGACAAATCTACAAACCACAAAAAATACACGACAATAATCACTAGAACATCATGCATAACAATTGAAACAGACGCACAGACACATCAAACATCAATGACAACATAACTTTGAAAATTTCTTCAATAAGGTATAGAGTTGGAATCCTTCGAGATTATAAAAGGAATGAGACAAATGTGTAACCGGCGCCGACTTTGGACTGACATCTGCTATAAGCAAATAGTATGGTTATCCATAAAAGATGAAGGGTAAAACATTTTAATATGATACCAAAAGTTTGGCGGAAAAATCGTAAATTCAAACAGTGCTAGATATTTAAAGCAAAACGTAGCTACCACTTTATTATTTTTTTTTATTTCTATTCAATTTTTCATCAGTAATAGCATAGATGGTTTGGTCGATATAAGATTATTTTTGGAGTGATAAAACCAATATCAACCTTGACCTTCGACCTCGCTCCATATTGGTTTCATCACTGTGCAATAACTGTATTATGTCATTTGTTATTTCATGACCATAAGAAAGTTCAACGGTTTCAACAACGACGGGAATAGAATTCAGCTTTATTATTGGTATGTGAAAGATTTGTCAATCTTTTAGTATTGAAGATTATGGATAAACAATACAAAATATTTCATCTTTACATCATTTTGTAGTCTATTTTTAATTACTTCACTAAAAAGCATTGTTAAGGACGTGACATCGTTGTTAGTTTAAATGAATAATTATTGTGATGTTTAATCGTAAATTGAACAAAAGTAATTTTTTTCTGAACAAAGTATAAATGTTGGATAAAACTACTGTATGGCAGGATACTTTATTTGGAGATATAGGCAAACTTCGGTTTATTCTTTGATGTTGATGTTTATTCACAAATACTTATTCACAATTTTTTTAAATGCTTGTAGAACTGATAAGAGAATCTATCTTTTGTAGTGATTTTGTCTATTATTGGCGTCCTGGTAATTTCAATTCTTACAACAGCGTTCTGCATTCGTAAAAAGTAAGTATATTTTCAACACTTCGATTCCAAAACTTTTTTATTGAAGCAGTGAACTTTAAGGGATTCGGCATATCTTGTTCATATGAATTTCATTTCTTTGGTTTTAACATATGTTCGTCCTCTGCCTGTGATGTATTAAGGTGCGTTCTTCGAGACCACTGGGAAATCGGAATAGTTGGTGGTTGTGCGCACGTAATCAAGGATAACCACACCGTCTGCTATTTACGTGGAAGATGGTCGGCACCGGTTGCCCATTGGTCTCGTCGGTTTATGTGTGATCTTTTTTGTTTAATGTTTTTATGGTGTGAGTTGGTGTTCCTTGTCCCTTTTGTGTCTCTTTCTGTGGGTGTCTGTTCTGTGTTTTTTGCATTGGGTGTTTTGGGGTTTTGCTGTGGGTGCTGCAACCTAGTGTTGTCTGAGATCCCCTCCTTTTTTTCATATCGCACGTGCTATGTTTTCCATAGCACGCTTGATCTGTAACGACGTCGTTCTGAGAAGCTATTGAACCAAGGATATGGTTGTGGAAGACTTAATTTTAGGATGGAATAAGAATATCAAAAATTTGATGGCATGATTTGAAAAAATAAATGCTTATCACCGATACGCTGAAATTATGCTTGGAGCGAATTTAGCATTTTACATCAGAGAGGATCTAAGCTATTGTCTTGAATCTTGTATTGAAGGGGACTTTTTGTTTTCTCTCGGTCTGTCTGTCTGTAGAATTGCTTGTTAGTTTGTCTCCCAGTCATTTATCTACAACAGTTGGATATATTGAGATGAAATCTTGTAAACAGTTAGGGCTTTGTCAGTTACAGTGCAAGTTTGAATTTGGTCAATTTTCTGATGTTGATGCTGATATTGAACTCATTTTTAGTATGTGGATATATCTCGGTGATATACAGATCGAGTTCAATTCACAGGTATTGATTTACATATCTTTACAAGAGTTTTCGTGAATTTTCAGTTTTCAGTAGTTTTTATCGATGTTCTACTACGCTTCTTTCGCACCTATCTCATTCTGAAGTTAAGGTTGAGTGGAGGCCATGGGATTGCGGCTGTAGCGTAACTATTCATGTGAAAATTTTACCGTTTTCACTGCGATCCCTGAGAAAAACAGAATACCGTGCAAACGTCATGAGAGCGCGGCCTAATTGTGAAATGGGCTTTACGAAGGATTGTAGCTCGAAGCACAAGCTCTCAGCCATCATTCTCATTTTCACTACATTTGTTGATATTTCGTAAATATGGTCAATGTAGACTTCTTTATTTCATTTAATCATTTGTATATTTTCAGTTCGAATAACTCTAAAAGAAAGAGTATAAGAAGGACAGCAGATAACAATACCTCAGACAGAGTGAACAGAGTGGAATCTCGTGTTAACTTTGATATAGAAGAGATCAATGAACAGCCAGTTAATGAAACAGTTGCTCCCCCTCTAGTTGACAATAGCATCGTTGAATTAAAGCGTAGCGAAGGGCAAGCCATGTATAGTTTTGCTAAATAATTTGAGAGTGAGTCCTTTCAAACAACATTTCAAGAGTTTGGTCAGTCGTCGAAAAATCGGACATCATTTGATATGACCCTTTTTTATACATCGATTATAAAACTCAGAAGAATATAAATGTGTTATCGGTTACATTTATGGCGATATATGTGCAACAGAAAAGAACTTGAAGCAAAGTTTGTCAATTGAATTTTTCTTTCGAACACTAAACTTCTCTTCTTGTAAAAAGTCATGCAGATATAAATATTTATGTGCAGCCCATCAGACATGTCAGAAAGTGCATTATATTGCAGGACTTTGAATTTTTGTATGAATAGAAATTATGAACATGAATTTGAGATAAAACTACTTATTTCGGATAATTTATTTAAACGACCGAAAACGATATAAATATGCTGAAAACATTTAGACAATTCAAACTATATCTTTTGGCAAAGACTAAGTCAGGTTCAAGGGAATCATTTTATAGTAAAGGAATGAGCAAGTATTTTCTCTTCAGATGTTACAGTGGAAAATTATTTTAACATTATTTAGAAAGGAACATACACATTCCTGGAATATTGGACATATTAATTTTCTCACTCTTTAGTCATAATACATTGTTAAGATGGAGGGTCACTGACGAGGGTTAAGTGCATGTCTGGTCCAGACTGCAAATTTATATGTTCTCATTTTAAATTGAAAATTATGCTATTGAATTCGAAGACGTTTAACATTTGGTAGTTTTCTTTGTTTATGACGATAACTTTGAGATGTTGAATCGACGCGAACTGTCATGAACAAGTTTTGTTTGTCATTTAGTATTCATGATGTAATTTTAATCAAAGGTGTATGTTTAGATTATACTCAACTTTTTATATTATTTCGTATGATTTTCCGTAAATTTTCCTTAGAAGTTATAGAGTTGGAGCACTACCGTATCACTATAGAAATAAAAGCTATATTTTTCAAATGTTCCATCAGATCGATTCCAGTGGTGCAGGATTCGGGATATTTCATGAATATCATTATTATAGCAGTAACATTCATGATGAATTTCTTTATCAAAATCGCTTGATTGGACTAAAATCAGCTGCCTTTTAACGATGCAAACAATGTAATAATATTTGTAGTAACATATTAGATGAAAATGTATCTATTTAAATTTCTGGACAAAACCCTTCTTCGTCATATGAGGACAAGCTTGTTGAGTCGATAGAATCATCAGACACTCCGAATCAATTCTACATGCATATACATAAATATTGATTATATGCTCTGAATTAATCATCCATGCTGAATACCTTAGCAAAAATTGTCGGTTTGAACAAATATAAGCAGGATCTCTTCGTGTGAACTAGAGATGAAAGAAACCACTAAAAGCATTAACTCCGCTTCGTAATATTATTTCGATTTCATATTATCTTTTGACGAAAATTGTCATCTGTATCCTTCCATAAATGACAGACGTAACAAACTCAACTTCAAAATTTCTTCTTTTTTGATTGTTCCTAAATAGACATTTTTCATCGTGACGGACTACGTACTTAGAACTTAGAACATTGAAGAATCAGTGTCGTAGCTGCCGTTCACGTATAAACTCAAAAGCGCAGTCATCTACATTTTGATAAGTATGCTCAATAGAATTGGTAAATTGGACTTCCTGTACTACTGGAGCGTTTTTTCGGCAATCCACTTATAAATTTAAAGTGCGAAGTTCAAAGTGCGAAGTTCGTCCCGGTGAAAAAAGTCTAATAGTAACTATCCTTCGTCACCTACTTAAGGTGTATTCATTTCGCGATTGATATGATATTCCAGCGTAAGCTTAACCTACATCGACTTCGTTCTGTGGGAAAGGAGACTAACCGAGAAATAATTGTACCAATGGTACCTTTGTGAGCGACTGCCATTGTCACTGCAAACTTATCGGTTTTTTTTTACGATACAAAGAAAATATCAAACATTATAATATATCTTTCTTGACCATGTTGGAAGATATTCTAGATTAGAATAATTCAAAATACCGCATTTATCAGTTTAATTGGAATTTTTTGTTTTCGTTTGAGATGAGAAAAAGGAAACTTTGCTTAAAGCTACTTAAAAAATAAACTGATAGTTACTAAAAAGACAACAAGAAGGAAAGCCAACCAAAGAAAGGATCATAATTACGTCATTGCAGTGATTGCACTAGACACAGAACGGAATCAATTTTAAATGGCGCCGAGGAACAGGAATTATACAATCAAATAAAAGTTACGACCAACAGATATAAACTAATTATTCACATTCAATCCATCTCAAACTGACAAGACAAGGTCAAAACCTCTTTGTTATTCAAAGTCCGCGTTTTTTTTTTTTTTTTTTTTTTTTTTTTTTTTTTTTTGATTTTTTGATGGTCGAAATTCAACATGAACAAATCAAGATTCGTGTTGGTATGATTTCAGTTTTTGATAAAAAGTTCTATATCAGGCAGGTATATGTCCTCTTTCGGCATTGCTTATAGATAACAATTGCGCGTGCTGTAGAATAGAGAATAAGACATATTTCACAATTATGAGAACACGTCAATAAATAGCATAGCTAGATGATGACTTAAGATATATTCCAAACTAAACAGAATAAATTACTTTGAGCTGGGCCTTTCATGTACCTCGTGATTATAAATAAAAATATCCTTAGGAATATCCGGTGCCCCCCCCCCCCCCATTGAAAAAATAAAGAAACTCTTTTTTAACTAAACATTAAAGAAGAACCTTACAGTTATTCAGACTCAAAGTCGAGAATTCGAAGGCAATGCCAAATCGTGAAAATTACGTGCCATGTATTATAAAAATTAAATGTTTATAAGGGAAATACATCAGTCACGGGAAAAGAACGAGGGGATAAATCAAGCATAAGAGGAAATATTTGTTTTGAATTATTACTTACATTAAGGAAATATTTTGTAAGTATTCAGGATGTAAAATGTAGAATTTGATGAGGCACGCTTCATGCGTAATAGTTAGTATCTACATAGTACATATTATGAATCGTATACTTTGCTCTTTCACTGTGTCATTGAAGTCAAAGCACATGAGGATACATCTAAGTATATAACAATATGCCAATGTCTCATTTATTTTTGCACGACATAAACAATATAAACGACGTAAAATACCGAAATTGAATCAGAATATAAGGTGCAGAAATCAGTTATACCTGGAGAAACCTACATTTCTTTGTTAATTGTACTGACATTTCCCGTGAATGTGACTACCTGGGTAAAGATCCGTCCCTGCATACCGTCCCTGCATACTTATTGGGTACACGATTATATTGTCTTCAAGTATCTATGTCAGTAAGATCTCTTCGTTGTTATAACAACAACGCTTTTCTTTCTTTATAATACACGCTGTTTTGTTTTTCAGATTGAATCTATGAACATAATTTCAAAACGACTGTATTTTAAGTGTTTGTAAATTACTTTCTTTCAACCACTGGTACCAGAGAAACTTTATTATTAAGAAACGACGATTATGATTGACCGGAAATTTTGTTGATATCTGTATCAACACAAAACGGAAGTACGCGCTTAGCAACGTCATAAGCAACGTCGTTAGCAACACGATTTCAAAGCTGCAAATAAACGTTGAAAAGCGACAAAATGAAATGATAAGTAATCAATGTAATATTTTTTTGTTGTTGATCGAGATATCAACACCAAAAATTGAAGGAAGACATGTGCATCTGCGCTACGCACAAAATGCAGTTTTCTCTCAATTTTTGGTATTGATACCTCGATCAACCCAAAAATTATTACAATGATTCCTTAAGTCACGATAAATGTTGTCTCACTCGGGCAGGCTGATATGATAAGCTCATTCCTGAATTGCCTTTAACCGTAAGTCATTGTGACGTCATACATGATTGCTGCCTTAGTCGGTCAAAATATGACTAAAACTCAATTTAAGCTCTTTTAGACAGTGGAAGAAAAATAATCAATCATCATATGTGATTGTGATCTGGGACACGGAAATCCAACCCTCGTATCAAGGAGTTGCTTTTGTCCACGACTCGGCAAGCCTTGTCGTGGTACAAGTGAATCCTGGGCACACGGGTTGGATTTCCTTATCCATGATCACATCTGGTGATTGAATCTATAAAATAGCCATAATCTATGAGAACTGGGTTTTTTAAGTGGATGAACAGGAAGGTATAGCTGTTTTGTTTATAGCTCTAGTATAAAGTATTTTTCGTTAGTTCTGTATAAATCAAAAGGAATACAAATGAAAAAGGTATGATTTTTTAAATATTGGTCATTCAGAGCAGTATATTTGTCAATCAATATACTAATAATTGAGAAAATTAGATATTGAAAAATTATTCTTAATTCTTAATCGAATATTTTGAGAAAATTGACAAGGATTTATAATTCAAAAGAATTGTCTATTATCAAGATGTAGATAACAGGATTTGCCGGTTTTGCAGTTTTGCAGTTTTGTTGGAAAGCTTTAAGTTATTTGCAAAATTCAATACAAATAAAAAAAGGTATGGTTTTTAAAATGTGTATCATTCAGAGCAGTATATTTGTCGATCAATAAACTAATAATTGAGAAAATTAGATATTGAAAAATAATAGTTCTTAATCGAATATTTTGAGAAAAAATGACAAGGATTCCTTTGAATTATAAAGACGTTTACATTTATAATTCAAAGGAATTGTCTATTATCAAGATGCAGGTAAAAGGATGGGCCAAAATTTTGTTGGGAAGCTTTAAGTTATTTGCAAAATCAAAAAATTGTCTATTCATCCGCTTGAGGCAGAGCATCCCTTAGGTCAGAATTGCTGGTAATTTTTTGATATTTTTCCTCTTCAGAATATTGTTCAGATTATCAAACTATTAAGGTTTTGGGAAATAACACATCTATGGTTACAATTTATCACCTCTAATACGGTATTTTTATTACTTTTCCCCTAGGGCCCAATGTTAAAGTTCAAACGGCTAAGTTCTCGGTACAATTATGAAACCTCGAATTATATTTTGTTTGTATGACAGATATGGATAATGACCATATCCCTATATACAGCACAAAATCGATAATTCAGAAAGTCATAAACCTAAGGCATACAAAATCAGGATAAAACAGGAACCAAAGCAAACAAACAAAAACCTCCACCATAGATGGTTGTAGCAGGTTTCACATTAGCTTGAATATATGGAAATAAAAAAATTTGTTAAAGTTGTTATTTAGGAAATATGTTCATGAGGCATAACACAACTAAATTTACATGTTGCGATGGAAACGTCGAAAGTAGTCGTTGGCTATACTAATTCATATGAAGAAGCAAACATTTGTCCGTACATTTATCACCAAAGTTCTGTGGAATTTTATGCATTGGTTGCGGAGGAGCAGTAGAAATGCTTCAGCAAGTCATAATCCAACATATAATTTGGTGTGGACATCAATCATGTTGCAATTCAGATAAAAATGAAAGAAATGCCCATCAATTATTCAATCTCAAAGTCGAGAGTACAAGACAAAATCATTAGAATTTCCATTGGCAGGTTGCAAACCTCGGAAAATAACCTTATTAGATAATTGGCTTGTTTTAAATTCAAATAATGCTCTCTTATTTGAACTAGCAGCAAGCCAACAAAATATTATTTCGTTTGTTTGCACATACATTTCTAAATATCAGGACAGTAAACTTTCTATGTCTGTCTTTTTATGAATATGCAAGAACTCTGCTGAATTTTCTATTAATGTAATGAATTTCTTTTATTAAGATCTCTAGTTTCATAACTCGGCCGATTTTAAAGTGGTCTGATCTTAGATGTGCCGAGGATTATGTGAGACTGGAAATTGTCTAAATAGGACATAGCGTGTCCTTAATTCGCTTTTTTTTTTCTTTTGGCTTGATATGTAAATAACTTATAATATGGAAGTATTCCTACTCTAAACCATATTAGAAAATTTTAAATGTAAAACGTCTTAAAACCGATTTATTATTATGCACCAGACACGTGTTTCGAAAATTCAATCCTCATCAGTGATGTTTCCATCCAAAGTGAATTTTAGAAACAGCCAAAATTCTTTTTACTAGCGCCCTCTGGTTAATCTTTTAAAAGTAAATCTGTGTAATTTTCAGAGAGTCTGCGGATCCAAATTTCCTGTATTGTCAGTCGCATATCTTTATTAAATTTATGTTTAAAATAGCACAGAAGGTGCTAAGATGTTAACCTCGGAGTCGTTTAATTTCGATAATATAACATCTATCACGGAAAGGAATATGCGTCGGGAACAATACAACATGTAAGATAGTTGTGGCAAAGTTTCATGGATAGAGTATACCATAATATGACTTATTTGTGGTTCAGTGTACAATAGATGGACATACCATCTTCTCTTAGCAAGCTTGAATCACATTGATTTTTGTTGGATATCTTTATCTTAAAGCTGAAAGCCTACATTAAAAACTTTGATGAAATAGTAATTTTTTTTTTTGGACGGAGATTGTTAGATATAGACTTTAACAATCTCCGTCCCATGACATAGAAATAAGCTAAAGCGACTTGCTGACGTATGCATACTAATGAAGGTACGACCTAAAATCCAGGTATATCGCTACATCGCCGGTATATAAGACGAGCTTCAAACTCGTCCACCGTGACATTTAGTGATGAGAAGTCTTGGAGTAAATACATGTAACACCTGAAACGAGAAATGAAGTTATCTGATGATATAATCAATAATTGTTATTAAAAATAGGCAAAAAATGTACTTTGAATAAAAACTTAAAAAATAAAGCTTGCAGTGCATATCTAGGGCGGATACAAGTACGGAAAGATGGGGGGGGGGGTACATTTGCTCTTGAATAAAGTCAATACTATTTACAGTAGTTTCAATAAGGTTTTTATCTTTGGGGAGGGATTGGGTTGTACATCCAGTTTCCTTGCTCGATGACTATTTTTGTCCAACTGAAAAAGATGCAGATTTCCTTTCAACTTTTCAAACAGGGCTGGATCCGCCTATGTAAATTCGTACTTGTCCTTTGATATGCCGTATGAATGAAGACAGTATGTATATACAGCATTATGGTAAATTGAAAATTATATTCAGGACGGACAGATTGAAGAAAAAAATAACATCGTATCTCACCTGATAAGAAAATAAATCCTGATGCATCATCAATCTGACACTCCTATGCTACTTCCGGTATTAGTTTATCGCTGAGAGTGTTCGTTTGGAAGCAATAACATATATATTTCAATTGAACTGCCACCTGGACTTTTTTTATGTATTATGATAAGAAAAAAACCCATAGTATCACAACACATGGCACATGTAAAGAATACTGACTTCATAATTCTAAAGTTTTTGGTATTAATGGTATTATGGGGTTTTTTTTTTTAGTTTATCTTTAATGCATTAATTTGAAATTTCGTATGATCTTATTCATCATTCACTTGTAATTTTCCTGCATAGAACTAAAAGTTATCAGATGATAGAATTAGGCACCCATATGTTCATGTAAATGTAATCCTACTTCTTTGTCAAATCTATATATATACATATGTGTGTGTATCATATAGGATGTGTTGATCTCTCTCTCTCTCTCTATCTTCATTTTGCCGTCGGTCAATATATATTTAAAATAGCTTTACAGCCTTCCATGAAATTTTCAGTTTCAAGGAAGTGCCAATAAGATTCATTTTCTCTTAGATAGGATGGGAAAGTCGAACATCAGTTTACTAATTTATTTACAAGATCAGTGGAAAATATTTTCAAAGTCTCATTTTCGGCGGCCTTCTTCATAACACTATGTACCATGCCCCAGATTCCAGGTACTTATATTTGTCATTCAAATAACTAATTCTTGTGACCACATCCTTTACAGATGTTTGAATGGTGAGAGAGTACCAAATGCAGTTTACGAGAGGTCGAAAGGTCAGCTAACCCCCTCCTCTTGGAATCTTACAACCATAAAAAGATACAAATTTGGTAAAAATCAAGTCCCGATCTCTTTTTTGCTGTCATACTCTTTTGAAAAAAAAAATTTTTGATGAAAATACTTATTGAATTTCTTTTTGGTTTATTTCGGTTGGCGTTTGATAATTGCATCCTCTATTTCAAATATTAAACATGTCCAGTAACAAGGACATTTCCCAGGATCGATGAAACTAAACATTTTGAAAAAAAAAAAGATAGAATTGGCATACAAATGTTAGCCGACTCGCTATCGCAGCCATATATTGCTTTTGAAAATAATAATCAAGGACCACAGTTTTTTGTTTTGTTTTGTTTTGTTTTGTTTTTGTTTTGTTTTGTTTTGTTTTTTTTTGGGGGGGGGGTTAAAATCATAAAATCTTGTTCGCTACCCAGTTTTATTTCTAGATAAGGGGTCCAGCTCAAAGTAATGCGCGTATCCAGAGTAGAGGGATCAATAACCCCTCAGATTTAATTTGTACAAAATGCGAATTTTCTTCTTTTTATTTTTTTTTTCAAACACAATAGCTAGAACAACCCCTCCTCAAATGGCTAGGAACCCGTAGAAAAAAATCTGGATTCGTCGATTGAGAAATGAGCATTAGAAAAAGACCCTTACCATATTTCCCCTATTTTAGATCCGCGCATATTTTAATGAAATTTTATATTTATCATCTGTATTTCTTGAATAAAAAATGAAAACAAAATGCAATCATGGAAAATAAGTAATACATGAACGTCGGATAAAATGGAAAAATAAAAATCTTGAGGAAAGAAAATTAAATCAATTGTATTATTAAATTCGACAACAATAGTTCATCCTTTCTATTTCTTTGAAGAGTTTACTAAGAGTACATGTACTAAGAATCGACAAAACAATGAAAACATAATCTTAAATTGTATATTCTTAGCTGCATTTGTTTGTCAGAATTTACCTTATACCCTATATATTTTAATTTCTAACTGGTATTCACCGAGAACAAGGCGGGAGGAGTTCCTCAACCTCGAAAATGTAGTGAACGACACGTTGTAATTCTAACCAATGCAAACGAACACTCTAAAAATGTCAGTTATACCGGAAGTGATGAATTCGTCTTGTATACAGGAAGGCAGACATATATATGCATAGAATCTAGTAAATTTATTTTCTAGAGGTAAGATAAAACAATTAATGGGCACACATTTCAGATGGTTTTTTGTTACTATTTCAGACGAAAAGGCCGAATTCATAACTAGTATGATACCCAAGTAGAAACTAACTTAGGATGGGGGGTTTATTGAAGAAGTATGTGTTTTGCAGGGCAGGGGGGGATAAAAAGAGATGGGGTCTTTTCATATGTAATTCGTTTATGCAAACGTAGGTAAATCTTTGTAGCATAAAGAACTTCATTTTACATTGGCGTTCTTACTGACTTTATAGACGTCGGGAGGGAGGGTATTTTTAAGTGTATGTAATAAATATATTCATAATTCAAAGATATAGATATTAATGCCTGCTTTTGAAATCGATTATTGATTATTTCATCAGATAACTCCATTTCTCTTTTCAGGTGTTACATGTATTTACTCCCAGACTTCTCATCACTGAATGTCACGGTGGACGAGTTTGAAGCTCGTCTTATATACCGGCGCTGTAGCGATGTACCTGGATTTTAGGTCGTAGCTTCATTAGTATACATACGTCAGCAGGTGTGAAGGGTGGCTATAGCTTATTTCTATGTCTTTGGACGGAAATTGTTAGAGTCTATATCTAACAATCTCCGTCCCCAAAAAAATTACTATTCCATCAAAGTTTTTAATGTAGGCTTTCAGCTTTAACATAAATTATTATACCTTTACTTGGTTTTTCCTATATAAAAAGATACTCATTAAAACTAGCTGTAACCCGCCTGATGATAATATTTCTCTGCAAAGGATGCGTTAGTTGAGAAGACTATTTCCCTGGGGAAATCGCTTCGAAATGTGGCTGAGCTACAGCGTTGGGCGGAACTACAGCGCGTGACGGTATAGGTCTAGTCTCGGGAAACCAGAATCATGCTAAGTCCCTCAGTGGTATATTTTAACTGTATACTAACATGTACCTTCAAGTTTTATATTGACAATAGAATGCAATAAATAGATTATTGGGTTTTCTTATTTCTTTTATTTCCGGATCACATAAGCACTAGGGTATGTTGACATTTGGCGGATTGAATGGAGTATGTTTCATCTACATGGAATTAATATATCTTACTATAAATTTTAATTCAAACTGTTTCAGACAAATCCCCGGAATTTTGCAAAATACCAAACTTCGGGAGCTCAATGAAATATATTACCAGAAAAAGCTGTCCTTTGACAGATGAATCTCTATCAGTAGCCAGGGAACATTTTAAGCCATGCGAGTACTCTTACGAAGAATACCATTGTCTTCGATCCTATGATGGCTACCTTGAAGCATGTTTGCAAGAGTTTGCTGTTGAAAAAGGTAATTTCATTCCCTGAAGCAAAATCATCGACTAAACATTATCGTTTTCGATTTTTCAGATTTTTTCTTGTGCTTCATTACCAAAGGAAGAGAAACAGTCATTTCTGTTATATTATTTTATTTCTATATAATTTTATACATAAGGAATGAAACGAACATAATTCTAAATCATTAGAACATTATTTTAAGGACATTTTCTTTAATAATATGGCTACGGTTGACATAAAATATATAAAACATAACTATCCTCCGCGAATCGCTTGATTTCATTTTCAACTTAATATAAATCCATGTGAAATATTGAACCATACCTCTACAATTACCTTATACATATATCGTTTTTCTTGCATATATTGATATTATTCAAAACATACTTGCCGTACAACGATAGGTTAATATCACCGTTTTCGTACCATGCGACCATTTGTTCCGAAGTAAACTGAGCAGAAAGGACATGAACCCGATAATATTTAACCTGCATTACAATCTAAAGGATTCTTACAGTATACATTGTATTGATCTATTGTAATAAACAAATCTAAACTGATATTTCAATGTAATACCGTATTTATGAAATTTTAGTCTACTCACCAAGGGGTATTATCATGGGGTTCATTAGGGTTTTAAAGATCACACAACTCGTTTCAAAATAGATGTACCACATGGAATAGAAATGTTAAACGTCTTCACATTCAATAGCATCATTTAAGAACAGATACATTTTCAGCATGGACCAGACATGCACGTTTCGGGTACTTAACCTTCGTCAGTGATCCTCAATCTAAACAATGTAATATGGTCAAAGAGTGTGAAAATTATCATGTCTAAAATGGACCGAAAAACGTAGCAGGATGGGTGGGATATGATGCTATAGGACCCACGTTTTAGAAATTTCAATTTTTTTTATAACAGAAATTTTTAAATGCGTTGAAAAGACAGACGATCAACCGAAGTTGATCTAACTTGACATGGTCGCCATAGCACTTTCTACGAAGATATGACATCTCTTTCTATATAGATATGATATTTCTTTCTATATAGATATGACATCTCTTTCTATATAAATATGACATCATGTCCCACTCTCCAGAATGGTGGATGATATTCTGCCATAGACCATTTGAACCATCCAACCAAAGATTGTACTCTATGTCTTCCGAAATGGAAGTTACCGGATGTGACAATTCCACCGAATTGACGCGGCGGGTGTTGCATGCAAGCAGGAGATGCTTACTCTTCCTGGGCACCTGATCTCACTCCCATATCGGGAGTCCGCTTCTTTTCATGTGGTGGAGGTTTTTGTTTGTTTGCTTTGGTTTCTGTTTTATCCTGATTTCGTATGCCTTCGGTTTCTGATTTTTTGAATTATCGATTTTGTGCTGTATACACGGATATGGTCATTATTCATATTTGTCATCAGACAGTGCATGTTCTGTAGGTATTCTTTTCATTTTTATGCATGAATATCGACGGCGAGCTCGGCTATCCAACAGGGGATGCTTACTCCTCCCGGGTACCTGGTCCCACCTCTAGCTTGCTAGGGGTTCGTCGATGTTCAATCTGATGCCTTATTGTGAGTGCTGTCGAGATTGCTGTCAGGCTCTTCTTTATCTCATTGGCTACATTTCACATGTAAGATAATAGAGGTCTGTTCAGAAAATTCACAGACAACCAAATATAAGGAAAGTTCTATATCATAATGTACTTTGAATCATTCAATGTCAGGTCACCATTATGGGAGAAAACGGCATCACTTTACATATTTTCGGTTTTTTTTCAACTCCAAGGAAAATCGCGTGTTCATGTATCTATTAATCACAAAAACGTATTGTTCTATTTTAGCAACATTACTTTTAATGTATTTGGTCGATATTAATGGGGTAAAGAAGATCCTGACGATAATCTCAACATCACTCACAATAGGGCATAATATTGAGCATCGACGGACCTCTAGCAAGTTAGAGGTGGGATCAAGTGCCCGGAGGAATAAGCATTCCCTGTTTGGCTAGCCGGTCGATATTAAGATGCATCCCTCAGCTATTTAGTCTCCGTCTGTTTTATTCAACCGAAATTCAAAAAATTCAAAACCGAATGACAGTCTGGCGCTCCGTAAACAACTTTAATGTCATCAATTTTAGGTTTGTGTGATCAACATTATCTTGTATAAATCCTCATGATATTCGTAAATCTGGTCCAATTTTGTTAGAAGTTATGACAGATAAAATGTTAATAAAATAAAAGCAGAGGTTATGACAATTAAAAGTGTTAATGATTTAGAAAGCTTAATTAATATTCAATTATTCTTTTAAAGTTTAATTGATGCTCGAGCATTCTTTCTTATTTTATTTAGCAATGTAACGAAAGGGATGGATTCATTTTAACAATTCACATCTCACTCTATCTATTTTAAGTTTAAAGATGACAATTATATGCTTCTTGTAAATAAGTTTGACCTGATTTTTTTTCTCTTTCTGAATGCATCTCTTTCATTTCTAGAAAATTTCATTTGCACACGACTTAAAATGTGTTTTTAAGACATGTGTCCATGTGCTATTACTGGTGGACCGGAGTCCCCGCGGGCACATGTAGCCAAGTTCGATCAACTTCGGTTGATCGTCTTTTCAATGCGTACGAAATTAATGTTATCAAAATGCCTTGAAATTTCTAAAAAGTGGGTCCTGTAGCATTATATCTCGCCCAGTCTGCTACGTCTTTCGCTACATTTTTTTGACATATCTTCTATAATCATTGGTGGTGTCACATTGTTTAGATTGATGAGCACTGACGAGGGTTTAGTACCCCACACGTGCATGTCTGATCCATGCTGCAAATTTATCTGTTCATAAATGATGCCATTGCATTTGAAGACGTTTAAAGGTTTACTAAACACAAAATTAGGGCGTCAAGAATATTTCGATTATTACAAAAACTGTAGAATTATTCGGCAAAACATATCCAATAGCGAATTAGCCGATACAAAAATATTTGGCTTTCATTAAAATTAGAATTTGTACTGTACTATTTTGTGAGTACAAGCATTAATCGAGATGCTGATTTTCAAAAAAAAAAAATAAATAAAACAGACCTCGTATATACGGTATACAAGTGTTAGGAGCTACATTCTGATTTGCCGATTTGCGAGATTTTCATTTTCATTGTAAAACACAATGGGTAGAATGATGCTAATGAATTTGAAGACGTTAAACATTTGTACCACTTGGTGAGTGTCACTGCTCGTGGACCATGAAGCCCCGAGGGCACATGTAGCCAAGTTCGATCAACTTTGGTTGGTCGTTTCTTCAACTCATTCGAAAAGGGGTTGGGTCGCGAAGGGTAAAAAATCGGCCACTATCTGATTTTCGAAAGATTTACAAATAGAGGTTTTCCTCTTTCAAATAAGCCATCATTTGTTAAATTCTGTATTCCGTTCTCGAAAACGGTTGTTTTAAAATGGTTGTCGCTACTGATGTTAGACGATGATGACGTCATTTTGACCCTTATGTAGCGTTATTTCGAAAAATAGTACATCATAATGATTATTCTTTGTTTTTGTTATAAGCTGAAAATGGTTAAGATGGTAAAAGTAAACACATAATCATGTATTTCTTAAATATTTACTACGTTGTGTTCACATAGATCATCTCCGCAAAGTTGAATATCGTCCTAATTTTGAAATATTTCTCTATGATCATGAATTGTAATATTTACCTTCTAATAGAAATACTTATCAAACACTCGGAGATAGATGCAACAAATAAGCAAGTAAATCAGCATTTGAAACGTTTAATACTTTGTGAATTTTGAGTGTGAAAATAAATATCAGAAAATCGATCGATATATTTCTCAAAAAATTGAACGTAAACTAGAATTGTCAAACAGTGTGTTGGGCCGGGATTGTCTTGTTTATTCCTCGATGTCATCCTCGCTGTCTGATCCATCTATAATTTCTGGTATAATGTCAACGACATCAGTGATAGTGGCACCCCAGTCACGAACACCAAACGATGACCTTCCAGATAAACGTGCTCCACCAAGATACCATAATAAGACGGCAACGTGGTAGCAGACGCTAACTACCCGGGCCCCAGCATGACACAAACAATACCAAGACTCGACATCAGTATCGCTGTACCTTATCCAAACTGTGTACTTTCTAGAAGACGTGTGTCTACTTTGTATCATGATGCGTAGCAAAGTAGGATCATCTTTTTGAATGAAAATATCACTCTCGTTGTCTACATGCTCTTGTATGTATGATATATTCAGCTTCGGTTGATATGGTGGGGAAATCATCTATGCCATCATCATTTACCCGCTTCCAGTTTTGCTGTTTTCATAACCAAACTGTTTTCCTCGACATAATTCTTTGGCTCATTCACTTTTCTTGAAAGATGTAACATTTTAGCAGCTTCAGATTCATTAGCTTCGTGATCTATGTGTAGTCCTTTGTGTTTGATGTTTCTGTGTTGTGCGTTGACGTTCCTTGTCCCTTATGCGTCTCTTTCTGTGCTTGTCTGCTTTGTGTTTTTGCATTGGGTGTTTTGGGGTTTTGCTGTGGGTGCTTCAACCTGGTGTTGTTGGAGATCCCCTCCTTTGTCTAATGTGGGGGAAAATATTTCTTTGATAAGGCGCAAACAATTCTTACATCGTCTCCTATGTTAGGTGTTTTCGCAAGCAAGAAACTTCCATGTCTTTATCCTTGCGTTCGCAGATTCAACCACCCATCGCACATGCAATTTAGGATTTTAATTGATTTTTTTTCTTATGAATTTCAAGGCTTCGCACATACAAATGAGTTAAAGAAGATCCTGGCGATAATCTCAACAGCACTCACAAAAGAACGCCAAACACCTAGCAAGCTAGAGGTGGGACCAGGTGCCCGGGAGGAGTTAGCATCCCCTGTTGGCTAGCCGCACCCGCCGTCGATCACCGTCAAAACAAAACACATAGTGACAATATATTTATCATGGGTCACATGGTAATACGTACATTTTTACTTTCTCGATCCTTTTAGCAGTTTCCTTGTAAATGAAGGTCAAATTGCAGCCGAGGTCAAGGTCATGAAGTCAAACTTTGTTAAATTTTGTAAATACTTTCACTTTCTGTTACTTGTGTATCAAAAAATTATTTTTATCATTATCATCTTTTTTTTGCAAAATAAAGCCCAGTTCAAACACTGCCTCTGAAATCGTGAGTTCAGACAGAGAGACAGACAAAAAGACTGAGCATCATATCCCACCCTTTCTGCTACGTCTTTTGGTACATTTTCGGACACAATGATTTTCATACTTTTTTGCCATCATGGATCATTGACGAGGGTTTAATACCCGAAACGTGTATGTCTGGTCCATGTTGTAAATTTATCAGGTCTTAAATGATGCTATTGAATTTGAAGACGTTTACAATTGTACAAACGAGTTACATATAACATGTATAAAAGTAAACATTTTTACTGTAATTATAAGGATAATCTAATGCTAATGAGATAAGATTTAGTTAACCGGATCTACCTTTGTTACTTATCTGCTCATATTTGCGTCCTCGGTCGTCTCTGCTTTTATGCCTTTTAAGTCTTCCAAAAGAGTCAAAGAATCTCGGAAACCTCTGTCAACCACAAACGTGTCATCCTTCTCTACCCAGTTGCGTATATCCTCAACATTTGTTTTCAAAATATGAGTTAGAATGGATGCGTCATTGTTTTTGGAGTCTGCAAAATATGGGCCTAAGATTGATACGTAGTAACCTGTGGCTGTAGTAATAACCATCGGCTTTACAAGAGGTCTTCTTTTATGTAGGCTGTACGAGCGACGTTGAACATGAAAGTTATTACTCTTTTTTTATTTATATGTATGTTCCATCTAACACCAAATTGCCTTTGGTGTGCCTACATCACTGAGCAGAGATTGGGATATCTGACGAGTATAGTCACTCATTACTTTTTCTCTGGATATATTATTGAAGCCAAAGTTTTGCGGGACAAAGCCACGCATCATTGCTTTTCTCGCTGTAGATATTACTGATAGTAAAAAGCGTTGCTAGGAATTTATTTGACAGTCCATTTCTCATTTTGCAAAGAAAAATTGCAAGAGAGCGACTTTCACTTCTAGTTGGAGTGTTCCGGAAGTATGCTTCAATGCAAGAGAAAAGATAATCAAAAGCATGTTTCGACAATCCTGCCAACTCCTTATAGTCGTCATCTTGAAGTGTGCCTGGGCTGTTGAAGTCTAACCTGACTTTGTTTTGTCGTATGCATATTTCACGCAGTCGTGTAACTACATCAACGATTGTAGATCTGTTCGGGTAAGACTGCTCGTGCATTGTTTGAATGCTCTCAAGGTTACAATAGCATAAACCTTTGACCTCAAAAACTAGTGTTCTACACCCAAAAGCTGACGTCATTTACTGACTAAATAGAAATGGCTTATATAGAAAGTGATATATCAAAAGAAAGATCATTTCCTGTAGATTTCATTGGTACTAAATGATATATACCTTTCCGATACTATTGTCACTCTGAAAACGAAAGTGAAAGTGAAAATAGGGAAATTTTGACATGTCATTCAGATGGACTTTGGTCCCATTTTGACCATTGTTCCAAATTTTTTCTTGAAATAAAAATTATGCTGATTTGAAGGTAATATCTGTCTAAATAATATATGAAATTTATTTAGGGATTTACCGCTCCGTTTTTGAGAAATTCCCAATACACCACGAAGAACCGAATTTCACACGTCCCCATTCTGAGCCCCTCGCCGGAAATCACCTCTACGTTGTGACTCCTTCCAGTTTTATTTATATATGCATATCCAAAAATAGAACCCATGAAAATCTTACAAAAATCTTACAGAATCTAATGATACCTTAAAACTTGCCTTCAATTTAATTATCATACACACTTTAGCGATATCAGCCTCCGACTCTTTATTTAAAGAAAATTGACCGGAGCCAAATCAGCTTCGAGGATATAGGGTTTACGCTATTTAAACCTAAACCATATTTTGATTTTACCGATTGAAATTTTTCTTGACATAATTTGAAAATATAGGAATTTTCGAAGAGTTTGGTGTATTGCAAAGTCCTGTAACTTGTATATCTTTCAATCAGCAAGCCGTATAAACATGCCCGCAACCTCCGTCAAAATGCCCATTTTGGCCGTATTTTCATCAAAGAACCTCTAGGTACCCTACTTTAAACCCTCACAGTTCTTTGAACATAAGACTGGCACCCAATATTTCATTTTCAATGTCTTGTTCATGCTATATAGTGAATTTTGATGTATGGTATCCAAGGACTTTGTTTATAAATAAGCATACCAATTGTACGTGTACATGTTGTGTATCATCATTCATATGTCCTAAAGGTTACAATAGCATAAACCTTTGACCTCAAAAACTAGTGTTCTACACCCAAAAGCTGACGTCATTTACTGACTAAATAGAAATGGCTTATATAGAAAGTGATATATCAAAAGAAAGATCATTTCCTGTAGATTTCATTGGTACTAAATGATATATACCTTTCCGATACTATTGTCACTCTGAAAACGAAAGTGAAAGTGAAAATAGGGAAATTTTGACATGTCATTCAGATGGACTTTGGTCCCATTTTGACCATTGTTCCAAATTTTTTCTTGAAATAAAATTTATGCTGATTTGAAGGTAATATCTGTCTAAATAATATATGAAATTATTTAGGGATTCGGCTCCGTTTTTGAGAAATTCCCAATACACCACGAAGAACCGAATTTCACACGTCCCCATTCTGAGCCCCTCGCCGGAAATCACCTCTACGTTGTGACTCCTTCCAGTTTTATTTATATATGCATATCCAAAAATAGAACCCATGAAAATCTTACAAAAATCTTACAGAATCTAAAGATACCTTAAAACTTGCTTTCAATTTAATTATCATACACACTTTAGCGATATCAGCCTCCGACTCTTTATTTAAAGAAAATTGACCGGAGCCAAATCAGCTTCGAGGCTATAGGGTTTACGCTATTTAAACCTAAACCATATTTTGATTTTACCGATTGAAATTTTTCTTGACATAATTTGAAAATATAGGAATTTTCGAAGAGTTTGGTGTATTGCAAAGTCCTGTAACTTGTATATCTTTCAATCAGCAAGCCGTATAAACATGCCCGCAACCTCCGTCAAAATGCCCATTTTGGCCGTATTTTCATCAAAGAACCTCTAGGTACCCTACTTTAAACCCTAACAGTTCTTTGAACATAAGACTGGCACCCAATATTTCATTTTCAATGTCTTGTTCATGCTATATAGTGAATTTTGATGTATGGTATCCAAGGACTTTGTTTATAAATAAGCATACCAATTGTACGTGTACATGTTGTGTATCATCATTCATATGTCCTAAAGGTTACAATAGCATAAACCTTTGACCTCAAAAACTAGTGTTCTACACCCAAAATCTGACGTCATTTACTGACTAAATAGAAATGGCTTATATAGAAAGTGATATATCAAAAGAAAGATCATTTCCTGTAGATTTCATTGGTACTAAATGATATATACCTTTCCGATACTATTGTCACTCTGAAAACGAAAGTGAAAGTGAAAATAGGGAAATTTTGACATGTCATTCAGATGGACTTTGGTCCCATTTTGACCATTGTTCCAAATTTTTTCTTGAAATAAAAATTATGCTGATTTGAAGGTAATATCTGTCTGAATAATATATGAAATTTATTTAGGGATTTACCGCTCCGTTTTTGAGAAATTCCCAATACACCACGAAGAACCGAATTTCACACGTCCCCATTCTGAGCCCCTCGCCGGAAATCACCTCTACGTTGTGACTCCTTCCAGTTTTATTTATATATGCATATCCAAAAATAGAACCCATGAAAATCTTACAAAAATCTTACAGAATCTAAAGATACCTTAAAACTTGCTTTCAATTTAATTATCATACACACTTTAGCGATATCAGCCTCCGACTCTTTATTTAAAGAAAATTGACCGGAGCCAAATCAGCTTCGAGGCTATAGGGTTTACGCTATTTAAACCTAAACCATATTTTGATTTTACCGATTGAAATTTTTCTTGACATAATTTGAAAATATAGGAATTTTCGAAGAGTTTGGTGTATTGCAAAGTCCTGTAACTTGTATATCTTTCAATCAGCAAGCCGTATAAACATGCCCGCAACCTCCGTCAAAATGCCCATTTTGGCCGTATTTTCATCAAAGAACCTCTAGGTACCCTACTTTAAACCCTCACAGTTCTTTGAACATAAGACTGGCACCCAATATTTCATTTTCAATGTCTTGTTCATGCTATATAGTGAATTTTGATGTATGGTATCCAAGGACTTTGTTTATAAATAAGCATACCAATTGTACGTGTACATGTTGTGTATCATCATTCATATGTCCTAAAGGTTACAATAGCATAAACCTTTGACCTCAAAAACTAGTGTTCTACACCCAAAAGCTGACGTCATTTACTGACTAAATAGAAATGGCTTATATAGAAAGTGATATATCAAAAGAAAGATCATTTCCTGTAGATTTCATTGGTACTAAATGATATATACCTTTCCGATACTATTGTCACTCTGAAAACGAAAGTGAAAGTGAAAATAGGGAAATTTTGACATGTCATTCAGATGGACTTTGTTCCCATTTTGACCATTGTTCCAAATTTTTTCTTGAAATAAAAATTATGCTGATTTGAAGGTAATATCTGTCTAAATAATATATGAAATTTATTTAGGGATTTACCGCTCCGTTTTTGAGAAATTCCCAATACACCACGAAGAACCGAATTTCACACGTCCCCATTCTGAGCCCCTCGCCGGAAATCACCTCTACGTTGTGACTCCTTCCAGTTTTATTTATATATGCATATCCAAAAATAGAACCCATGAAAATCTTACAAAAATCTTACAGAATCTAATGATACCTTAAAACTTGCCTTCAATTTAATTATCATACACACTTTAGCGATATCAGCCTCCGACTCTTTATTTAAAGAAAATTGACCGGAGCCAAATCAGCTTCGAGGCTATAGGGTTTACGCTATTTAAACCTAAACCATATTTTGATTTTACCGATTGAAATTTTTCTTGACATAATTTGAAAATATAGGAATTTTCGAAGAGTTTGGTGTATTGCAAAGTCCTGTAACTTGTATATCTTTCAATCAGCAAGCCGTATAAACATGCCCGCAACCTCCGTCAAAATGCCCATTTTGGCCGTATTTTCATCAAAGAACCTCTAGGTACCCTACTTTAAACCCTCACAGTTCTTTGAACATAAGACTGGCACCCAATATTTCATTTTCAATGTCTTGTTCATGCTATATAGTGAATTTTGATGTATGGTATCCGAGGACTTTGTTTATAAATAAGCATACCAATTGTACGTGTACATGTTGTGTATCATCATTCATATGTCCTAAAGGTTACAATAGCATAAACCTTTGACCTCAAAAACTAGTGTTCTACACCCAAAAGCTGACGTCATTTACTGACTAAATAGAAATGGCTTATATAGAAAGTGATATATCAAAAGAAAGATCATTTCCTGTAGATTTCATTGGTACTAAATGATATATACCTTTCCGATACTATTGTCACTCTGAAAACGAAAGTGAAAGTGAAAATAGGGAAATTTTGACATGTCATTCAGATGGACTTTGGTCCCATTTTGACCATTGTTCCAAATTTTTTCTTGAAATAAAAATTATGCTGATTTGAAGGTAATATCTGTCTAAATAATATATGAAATTTATTTAGGGATTTACCGCTCCGTTTTTGAGAAATTCCCAATACACCACGAAGAACCGAATTTCACACGTCCCCATTCTGAGCCCCTCGCCGGAAATCACCTCTACGTTGTGACTCCTTCCAGTTTTATTTATATATGCATATCCAAAAATAGAACCCATGAAAATCTTACAAAAATCTTACAGAATCTAATGATACCTTAAAACTTGCCTTCAATTTAATTATCATACACACTTTAGCGATATCAGCCTCCGACTCTTTATTTAAAGAAAATTGACCGGAGCCAAATCAGCTTCGAGGATATAGGGTTTACGCTATTTAAACCTAAACCATATTTTGATTTTACCGATTGAAATTTTTCTTGACATAATTTGAAAATATAGGAATTTTCGAAGAGTTTGGTGTATTGCAAAGTCCTGTAACTTGTATATCTTTCAATCAGCAAGCCGTATAAACATGCCCGCAACCTCCGTCAAAATGCCCATTTTGGCCGTATTTTCATCAAAGAACCTCTAGGTACCCTACTTTAAACCCTCACAGTTCTTTGAACATAAGACTGGCACCCAATATTTCATTTTCAATGTCTTGTTCATGCTATATAGTGAATTTTGATGTATGGTATCCGAGGACTTTGTTTATAAATAAGCATACCAATTGTACGTGTACATGTTGTGTATCATCATTCATATGTCCTAAAGGTTACAATAGCATAAACCTTTGACCTCAAAAACTAGTGTTCTACACCCAAAAGCTGACGTCATTTACTGACTAAATAGAAATGGCTTATATAGAAAGTGATATATCAAAAGAAAGATCATTTCCTGTAGATTTCATTGGTACTAAATGATATATACCTTTCCGATACTATTGTCACTCTGAAAACGAAAGTGAAAGTGAAAATAGGGAAATTTTGACATGTCATTCAGATGGACTTTGGTCCCATTTTGACCATTGTTCCAAATTTTTTCTTGAAATAAAAATTATGCTGATTTGAAGGTAATATCTGTCTAAATAATATATGAAATTTATTTAGGGATTTACCGCTCCGTTTTTGAGAAATTCCCAATACACCACGAAGAACCGAATTTCACACGTCCCCATTCTGAGCCCCTCGCCGGAAATCACCTCTACGTTGTGACTCCTTCCAGTTTTATTGATATATGCATATCCAAAAATAGAACCCATGAAAATCTTACAAAAATCTTACAGAATCTAAAGATACCTTAAAACTTGCTTTCAATTTAATTATCATACACACTTTAGCGATATCAGCCTCCGACTCTTTATTTAAAGAAAATTGACCGGAGCCAAATCAGCTTCGAGGCTATAGGGTTTACGCTATTTAAACCTAAACCATATTTTGATTTTACCGATTGAAATTTTTCTTGACATAATTTGAAAATATAGGAATTTTCGAAGAGTTTGGTGTATTGCAAAGTCCTGTAACTTGTATATCTTTCAATCAGCAAGCCGTATAAACATGCCCGCGACCTCCGTCAAAATGCCCATTTTGGCCGTATTTTCATCAAAGAACCTCTAGGTACCTTACTTTAAACCCTCACAGTTCTTTGAACATAAGACTGGCACCCAATATTTCATTTTCAATGTCTTGTTCATGCTATATAGTGAATTTTGATGTATGGTATCCAAGGACTTTGTTTATAAATAAGCATACCAATTGTACGTGTACATGTTGTGTATCATCATTCATATGTCCTAAAGGTTACAATAGCATAAACCTTTGACCTCAAAAACTAGTGTTCTACACCCAAAAGCTGACGTCATTTACTGACTAAATAGAAATGGCTTATATAGAAAGTGATATATCAAAAGAAAGATCATTTCCTGTAGATTTCATTGGTACTAAATGATATATACCTTTCCGATACTATTGTCACTCTGAAAACGAAAGTGAAAGTGAAAATAGGGAAATTTTGACATGTCATTCAGATGGACTTTGGTCCCATTTTGACCATTGTTCCAAATTTTTTCTTGAAATAAAAATTATGCTGATTTGAAGGTAATATCTGTCTAAATAATATATGAAATTTATTTAGGGATTTACCGCTCCGTTTTTGAGAAATTCCCAATACACCACGAAGAACCGAATTTCACACGTCCCCATTCTGAGCCCCTCGCCGGAAATCACCTCTACGTTGTGACTCCTTCCAGTTTTATTGATATATGCATATCCAAAAATAGAACCCATGAAAATCTTACAAAAATCTTACAGAATCTAAAGATACCTTAAAACTTGCTTTCAATTTAATTATCATACACACTTTAGCGATATCAGCCTCCGACTCTTTATTTAAAGAAAATTGACCGGAGCCAAATCAGCTTCGAGGCTATAGGGTTTACGCTATTTAAACCTAAACCATATTTTGATTTTACCGATTGAAATTTTTCTTGACATAATTTGAAAATATAGGAATTTTCGAAGAGTTTGGTGTATTGCAAAGTCCTGTAACTTGTATATCTTTCAATCAGCAAGCCGTATAAACATGCCCGCAACCTCCGTCAAAATGCCCATTTTGGCCGTATTTTCATCAAAGAACCTCTAGGTACCCTACTTTAAACCCTCACAGTTCTTTGAACATAAGACTGGCACCCAATATTTCATTTTCAATGTCTTGTTCATGCTATATAGTGAATTTTGATGTATGGTATCCGAGGACTTTGTTTATAAATAAGCATACCAATTGTACGTGTACATGTTGTGTATCATCATTCATATGTCCTAAAGGTTACAATAGCATAAACCTTTGACCTCAAAAACTAGTGTTCTACACCCAAAAGCTGACGTCATTTACTGACTAAATAGAAATGGCTTATATAGAAAGTGATATATCAAAAGAAAGATCATTTCCTGTAGATTTCATTGGTACTAAATGATATATACCTTTCCGATACTATTGTCACTCTGAAAACGAAAGTGAAAGTGAAAATAGGGAAATTTTGACATGTCATTCAGATGGACTTTGGTCCCATTTTGACCATTGTTCCAAATTTTTTCTTGAAATAAAAATTATGCTGATTTGAAGGTAATATCTGTCTAAATAATATATGAAATTTATTTAGGGATTTACCGCTCCGTTTTTGAGAAATTCCCAATACACCACGAAGAACCGAATTTCACACGTCCCCATTCTGAGCCCCTCGCCGGAAATCACCTCTACGTTGTGACTCCTTCCAGTTTTATTTATATATGCATATCCAAAAATAGAACCCATGAAAATCTTACAAAAATCTTACAGAATCTAATGATACCTTAAAACTTGCCTTCAATTTAATTATCATACACACTTTAGCGATATCAGCCTCCGACTCTTTATTTAAAGAAAATTGACCGGAGCCAAATCAGCTTCGAGGATATAGGGTTTACGCTATTTAAACCTAAACCATATTTTGATTTTACCGATTGAAATTTTTCTTGACATAATTTGAAAATATAGGAATTTTCGAAGAGTTTGGTGTATTGCAAAGTCCTGTAACTTGTATATCTTTCAATCAGCAAGCCGTATAAACATGCCCGCAACCTCCGTCAAAATGCCCATTTTGGCCGTATTTTCATCAAAGAACCTCTAGGTACCCTACTTTAAACCCTCACAGTTCTTTGAACATAAGACTGGCACCCAATATTTCATTTTCAATGTCTTGTTCATGCTATATAGTGAATTTTGATGTATGGTATCCGAGGACTTTGTTTATAAATAAGCATACCAATTGTACGTGTACATGTTGTGTATCATCATTCATATGTCCTAAAGGTTACAATAGCATAAACCTTTGACCTCAAAAACTAGTGTTCTACACCCAAAAGCTGACGTCATTTACTGACTAAATAGAAATGGCTTATATAGAAAGTGATATATCAAAAGAAAGATCATTTCCTGTAGATTTCATTGGTACTAAATGATATATACCTTTCCGATACTATTGTCACTCTGAAAACGAAAGTGAAAGTGAAAATAGGGAAATTTTGACATGTCATTCAGATGGACTTTGGTCCCATTTTGACCATTGTTCCAAATTTTTTCTTGAAATAAAAATTATGCTGATTTGAAGGTAATATCTGTCTAAATAATATATGAAATTTATTTAGGGATTTACCGCTCCGTTTTTGAGAAATTCCCAATACACCACGAAGAACCGAATTTCACACGTCCCCATTCTGAGCCCCTCGCCGGAAATCACCTCTACGTTGTGACTCCTTCCAGTTTTATTGATATATGCATATCCAAAAATAGAACCCATGAAAATCTTACAAAAATCTTACAGAATCTAAAGATACCTTAAAACTTGCTTTCAATTTAATTATCATACACACTTTAGCGATATCAGCCTCCGACTCTTTATTTAAAGAAAATTGACCGGAGCCAAATCAGCTTCGAGGCTATAGGGTTTACGCTATTTAAACCTAAACCATATTTTGATTTTACCGATTGAAATTTTTCTTGACATAATTTGAAAATATAGGAATTTTCGAAGAGTTTGGTGTATTGCAAAGTCCTGTAACTTGTATATCTTTCAATCAGCAAGCCGTATAAACATGCCCGCGACCTCCGTCAAAATGCCCATTTTGGCCGTATTTTCATCAAAGAACCTCTAGGTACCCTACTTTAAACCCTCACAGTTCTTTGAACATAAGACTGGCACCCAATATTTCATTTTCAATGTCTTGTTCATGCTATATAGTGAATTTTGATGTATGGTATCCGAGGACTTTGTTTATAAATAAGCATACCAATTGTACGTGTACATGTTGTGTATCATCATTCATATGTCCTAAAGGTTACAATAGCATAAACCTTTGACCTCAAAAACTAGTGTTCTACACCCAAAAGCTGACGTCATTTACTGACTAAATAGAAATGGCTTATATAGAAAGTGATATATCAAAAGAAAGATCATTTCCTGTAGATTTCATTGGTACTAAATGATATATACCTTTCCGATACTATTGTCACTCTGAAAACGAAAGTGAAAGTGAAAATAGGGAAATTTTGACATGTCATTCAGATGGACTTTGGTCCCATTTTGACCATTGTTCCAAATTTTTTCTTGAAATAAAAATTATGCTGATTTGAAGGTAATATCTGTCTAAATAATATATGAAATTTATTTAGGGATTTACCGCTCCGTTTTTGAGAAATTCCCAATACACCACGAAGAACCGAATTTCACACGTCCCCATTCTGAGCCCCTCGCCGGAAATCACCTCTACGTTGTGACTCCTTCCAGTTTTATTGATATATGCATATCCAAAAATAGAACCCATGAAAATCTTACAAAAATCTTACAGAATCTAAAGATACCTTAAAACTTGCTTTCAATTTAATTATCATACACACTTTAGCGATATCAGCCTCCGACTCTTTATTTAAAGAAAATTGACCGGAGCCAAATCAGCTTCGAGGCTATAGGGTTTACGCTATTTAAACCTAAACCATATTTTGATTTTACCGATTGAAATTTTTCTTGACATAATTTGAAAATATAGGAATTTTCGAAGAGTTTGGTGTATTGCAAAGTCCTGTAACTTGTATATCTTTCAATCAGCAAGCCGTATAAACATGCCCGCGACCTCCGTCAAAATGCCCATTTTGGCCGTATTTTCATCAAAGAACCTCTAGGTACCCTACTTTAAACCCTCACAGTTCTTTGAACATAAGACTGGCACCCAATATTTCATTTTCAATGTCTTGTTCATGCTATATAGTGAATTTTGATGTATGGTATCCAAGGACTTTGTTTATAAATAAGCATACCAATTGTACGTGTACATGTTGTGTATCATCATTCATATGTCCTAAAGGTTACAATAGCATAAACCTTTGACCTCAAAAACTAGTGTTCTACACCCAAAAGCTGACGTCATTTACTGACTAAATAGAAATGGCTTATATAGAAAGTGATATATCAAAAGAAAGATCATTTCCTGTAGATTTCATTGGTACTAAATGATATATACCTTTCCGATACTATTGTCACTCTGAAAACGAAAGTGAAAGTGAAAATAGGGAAATTTTGACATGTCATTCAGATGGACTTTGGTCCCATTTTGACCATTGTTCCAAATTTTTTCTTGAAATAAAAATTATGCTGATTTGAAGGTAATATCTGTCTAAATAATATATGAAATTTATTTAGGGATTTACCGCTCCGTTTTTGAGAAATTCCCAATACACCACGAAGAACCGAATTTCACACGTCCCCATTCTGAGCCCCTCGCCGGAAATCACCTCTACGTTGTGACTCCTTCCAGTTTTATTTATATATGCATATCCAAAAATAGAACCCATGAAAATCTTACAAAAATCTTACAGAATCTAAAGATACCTTAAAACTTGCTTTCAATTTAATTATCATACACACTTTAGCGATATCAGCCTCCGACTCTTTATTTAAAGAAAATTGACCGGAGCCAAATCAGCTTCGAGGCTATAGGGTTTACGCTATTTAAACCTAAACCATATTTTGATTTTACCGATTGAAATTTTTCTTGACATAATTTGAAAATATAGGAATTTTCGAAGAGTTTGGTGTATTGCAAAGTCCTGTAACTTGTATATCTTTCAATCAGCAAGCCGTATAAACATGCCCGCAACCTCCGTCAAAATGCCCATTTTGGCCGTATTTTCATCAAAGAACCTCTAGGTACCCTACTTTAAACCCTCACAGTTCTTTGAACATAAGACTGGCACCCAATATTTCATTTTCAATGTCTTGTTCATGCTATATAGTGAATTTTGATGTATGGTATCCAAGGACTTTGTTTATAAATAAGCATACCAATTGTACGTGTACATGTTGTGTATCATCATTCATATGTCCTAAAGGTTACAATAGCATAAACCTTTGACCTCAAAAACTAGTGTTCTACACCCAAAAGCTGACGTCATTTACTGACTAAATAGAAATGGCTTATATAGAAAGTGATATATCAAAAGAAAGATCATTTCCTGTAGATTCCATTGGTACTAAATGATATATACCTTTCCGATACTATTGTCACTCTGAAAACGAAAGTGAAAGTGAAAATAGGGAAATTTTGACATGTCATTCAGATGGACTTTGGTCCCATTTTGACCATTGTTCCAAATTTTTTCTTGAAATAAAAATTATGCTGATTTGAAGGTAATATCTGTCTAAATAATATATGAAATTTATTTAGGGATTTACCGCTCCGTTTTTGAGAAATTCCCAATACACCACGAAGAACCGAATTTCACACGTCCCCATTCTGAGCCCCTCGCCGGAAATCACCTCTACGTTGTGACTCCTTCCAGTTTTATTTATATATGCATATCCAAAAATAGAACCCATGAAAATCTTACAAAAATCTTACAGAATCTAATGATACCTTAAAACTTGCCTTCAATTTAATTATCATACACACTTTAGCGATATCAGCCTCTGACTCTTTATTTAAAGAAAATTGACCGGGGCCAAATCAGCTTCGAGGCTATAGGGTTTACGCTATTAAAACCCAATGGATTCATCTGACAAACAATCCTCCGTAATATAAGACGGACAGCAACGGCATCCGGCCGGAATCAATACATTGTTGTTGATTAATCTTTTCGTTCGTATATCAGGCAAAATGACAATATGTTTCGGTCCTTGTTTCCGGCAAATGATGCAATACCCATGCGATTTACTTGTCGACTTAATCGAAAGAGACACTGATGGTGGGCTGCTAAGTTTTTTGTTGTTTTGGTTGTGGAGTTTCAAATTCATCGTCAGAGTCTGTTTTGCTTGGTTTTTTTTTTTCTTTAGCTGTTACCGCCCTTGAACCTCCATTAGAATCCTTGCAGAATTTAAGTCGACATTTGTTACATATTACGTCGTTTGCAACTTACACTCAAGAAGAAAGCTCTTCCTCAAAAATTTCTTCACTGAAGGGGATACTTTTCTTCTCTCTTTCGGCTTGGTTCTTTTTAAACAAAGAATTAACGCACTAAAAGTAATATGCCTTTTATCCTGCCATTCTGAAAATTTAAAATATACCAATTAGCGTGCATACATCACAATACATTGTACATCATAACAGTGGCAATGCATAAGAATGACATATATGTATAATGACAATATCCCTGTATACAGCACAAAATCGATAATTCAGATAATCAGAAACCGAAGGCATACAAAATCAGGATAAAACAGGAATTAAAGCGACCTCCCGATGTGGGAGTGAGACCAGGTGCCCAGGAAGCATATCCTGCTTGCATTCAACACCCGCCGCTTCAATTCGGTAGAACTGTCACATCCGGTAACTTCCATTTCGGAAGACATAGAGTACAATCTTTAGTTGGATGGTTCAAATGGTTTATGACAGAATATCATCCACCATTCTGGAGAGTGGGACATCATAGTGTATGACTAGTTCCGTAGAACTTCCTCAGTAACGATGTTAGTCGGTCACAAACATATCCCTGACTGAGTAGCTTATCTGAAAGACGCCAAGCTCTCAGAACAAAATCCGTATATTTGGTACTTGCTCTGGCATAGCGTATCAACTGAGATATGAACACGCCATAAGAAGGCGAATCAGTAAAAGAAAAAATGTCCCCAATCGCCTTTTTTGAACATGTAACTAAACAAAGGCGATCAAAGTTTTGTTTTTCTTTTATGTTTTTCCCTTTCTGTCTTTTGTTTTTTGTGATTTTCATTTTTGAGGGGGGGGGTATTCGACTTTATGTTTACAAAAATAACGTCAGCACTCAAAGGAATTCATGTGTCGCCAGCGAAACGATAGCGACACTTAGGAATCACTTTTATATAGGGTGAGACACCCTAAGTTTGACAAACAGACTGACAAAGTGATCGCAGGCGACACAAAAATGAAGAAAGAATGTATTTTCATTGTACGCCTTATACATGTAGTTATTTAACCTTATAATTTATACAATATCGGTAAAGACAATTAATAATTATTTGTTCAAGGTGAAGCCATTTTGTCAGTCCTATTCCTATGTACAATATTATCCGTGTTGGACGTTAAGTCCCCCCCCCCTTATTTTTACCTCATGAAATCGTTATACCGCGTGTGCTCATGTAGAAATGAACTTATTGACCCAGAAACCAAACCTAAAAGAACAAAATATTAAAATGTATTTTTTACTCAAACAGAAACCAAACCTACAAATAAAGACACCTTCATTACTGTTTATGAAACGATGGGGTAATTCAATCCTATGAACAAATTACGAAAGAAGAAAATTTAAAAAAAAACCTGAGTTTTTTAATCATGAAAATCAGAGGCAAAAATTGCAAAGTCTGCGCGCACAGGAATTCGAACCACTGTCCGTTGGTTTTGCAGTCCGGGACCGTGACCACGGCGCTATCGATGATTTGGATTTAAGGACAGAAAATTGTATATATATTTCTCATTTAAATAGACGTAACCGAATTCATCAATTTATGGAAAGGTTTGCAACAAAAATTATTTCAGTTGGAAAATTTTAGAACTTTAAAAAAACATTTACACTCTGTAAATATGTTTTTAAAAAAATCTAGATTATTATGTTGATACCAGGTAACAGACGACTATTGTAAATACACACATCGAAACTACCTCTACGCTGCAAATTAAAGACCACTTAAGTGGTATGGACAAAAGTTTACCGGCCATATTGGATTTGACGTGAAGCATTCTTGAAAATCCGCCACTCTGCAGAATCAAGACTCCAATTTCAACCATTTAAATACGAAGTTTTCTGTACCTCATCATCTTCATTTTCCCATTTTTCTGAGCAAACACTGCATCAATATTTCTCATGATGACCATTTGAACTTTGTGCACCGAACTGCGCAGCTACAGCTCTGCAGAAATCATGATTAGTACTAAAACCTACCTTAAAAGTTACCATGATCATATGTCTACAAACATTTGTCCTCCAATTTTGATGAAACTTTCCCAAAATGCCAGCTATATTCATTTTACACGCGTGGGGCTAGTGGCCATATCAACATAGAGAGCTCGAGGAATCCAGAGGCGGATCCTCGGAATGTTGCATATTTGTAATTTGTTGCTAATAATTCACAAGACTATCCCACTTTTCCAAAATATATTATACAAATAATTAATAAATGAATCACAAACAGTCGAAATTCTAGTAAATTACTCAAGATGATTTAGAATCTTTTATTTTTCTATTGCTGGGGCGGATCGTCACGTGAAATTTGCTACCTGTAAAAATTCGTGTTCGAAAGGACCCCGTATTGTGTAAACATGAGATCTATAAGATATTGAGATCTTGAACTCAAAATTGAAGGACAAATGGCTGTAGACATAGAATCAATGTAATGTTTAAGGTAAGTTATAATTATATTCATGAATTCTTCTGAGGTGCAGCTGCGCAGTTCGGTGCATCAATTTAAAAGTGTTCCAATGTTAAAATACAAGTATAATTTTTCGTAATAAAGATGGGAAAAAAAGCCATTGAGGTAGAGAATACTTAGGGTGAAAAGCGTTAAAATTGGAGCCTTTTCTCAGTGTATGGAAATATTTTCATTAATACACTACAAAAAATCGAATATGGCGAATGACACTTTGTCCATACCCCTTAAATAGCTATTAACATTTGACGCCGATTAAAATTCTCATAAAAAAATTCTAACATACGCTATGTATGCATCTGCATCTGTTTGTCGTAGATCTTTCTTCGATAATCGCAACTCTTCACTGAACCTGAATTCCGGATTTGTGTAAATGTTTGATTTGCAATAGGCGCTCAGCCTCACCCAAAAAAATAAACATTTAAATATGAAAGCTCTTTAATATTAAGTAGAATGAAATTAAATTTACTTTGGGTGAAGGCTTGTGCCTGGGATAGGTATGCATTTACTCTCTCAAAATCGTCTTTATTTTATAGAATGACAAATATGGATAATGACCATATCCCTGTATACAGCAAAAGAAGCGGACTCTCGATATGAGAGTGAGACCAGGTGCCCAGGAAGAGTAAGCATCTCCTGCGTGCATGCAACACCCGCTGCTTCAATTTTGTAGAAATGTCACATCCGGTAACTTCCATTTCGGAAGACATAGAGTACAATCTTGGTTGGGTGGTTCAAATTGTCTATGACAGAATATCATCCACCATTCTGGAGAGTGGGACATCATAGTGTATGACGAGTTCCCCTTATCGACCGTAGAACTTCCTCAGTGACGATGTTAGTCGGTCACAAACATATCCCTGACTGAGAAGCTTATCTGAAAGACGCCTAGCTCTCAGAACAAAATCTGTATTTTTGGTACTTGCTCTGGCATATGCGTATCAGCTGAGATATGAATACGCCATAAGCAGGCGATGAAGGGATGTTGCTACTCAGAAAAGGAATGTTTGTAATGCTGAAATTGTTATAGAGTGAGGTGTTCATGTGACCATCAGTGTCGTAGGACAACATTATGTCCAAACAGGATGCTGAATTATTTGTCTCTGTAGTTTCTTTTACTTCAAGCTCCGAAGGATAGATACTGCTCAGGTAATCCGCGAAATCTGGATTATTGATGGACAACACATTGTCTATGTATCTGTAAGTGAAGTTGAAGTCAGAAGCTAAGTATCTTTCTCATCAGAGACCAAAGATTGAACGAATTCAGCTTCGTACGCGTAAAGGAAAATGTCGGCAAGGAGTGGGGCACAATTGGTCCCCTTTGGAATTCCGACACGATGCTGAATTATTTGTCTTTGTAGTTTCTTTGACATCAAGCTCCGAAGGATAGATACTGCTCAGGTAATCCGCGAAATTTGGATTATTGATAGACAGAACTTCGTCTATGTATCTGTGAGTGAATTTGAAGTCAGAAGCTAAGTATCTTTTCCCTTCAGAGACCAAACATTGAATGAATTCAGCTTCGTACGAGTAAAGGAAAATGTCGGCAATGAGTGGGGCACAATAGGTCCCCATTGGAATTCCGACACTTTGCTGGAAGACCTTTCCTCCAAACACCATAAAAATGTTGTCGATCAGATAGTTTAACATCTGAATAATATCACTTTCAGTGTACTTATTTTCAGAATCGGACTTTTTTTTACAAAGTAGGTTTTGTCATAGTTAACACCAATAAATTTGTATTTGCGATTACCGTTCTTACTTGTAAACGCATTACTTATAATCTTTGCGAGTCTCTCTTTCAATTTAGAATGTTGAATTTTAATGTAAAGTGTCGAAAAATCAAAGTATTTGATCGAATGGACTCTACTAAAATGAGTGGATTTCAGATGTTCTAAAAGTTCCTTCGAATTCTTTTAAATCCACATCTGGTTGATACCACTGCGAGGATATACTTTCGTCGAACAATATTTTTGAAGCCCAGATTTGATTTCAGATAAAACTTTGGTAAGTAAGATCGATACAGATTTGGTAGAACATTTTGAGGAACCAGCTATGAAACGTTGTTTGTACGGATTCTTATCCATTTTTCGTATGCAGTATAAGTATGGCAAATCTAAATCTGAATTGTAAGTGTCGAAGCCAAAGGAAGCAAGAGCTGATTTGTGGTTATCTATTATTTCAGAGGCAGAAAGGTTTATTGGGGTGTAATTGGGATTTCAAAGACAGGCAGCTCCGTGGTCTTCTCAAAAAAGGACCTAAGTATAGAATCCCATCCAAGATAGATTTTATTAAATGTCGCGAAGTACTAAAGGAAGCCTTAGATAACTATACCAAACGATGGTGTAAATCGGAAGGAGTCGAATCGCATTCTCTGAATGACTGGAAAAACCTCATTTTGGACATTACTGACATTCGAATAGACAACTTCCACAAAAATCCTCATCTTTTTGAAAATCCAAGTTCTAGATCCGAAAGATCGCGGGTATGTTAAGGCGTCCCATGGAATATTACGTCAAAAATTTGCCGCGAAATAACGTAACGTCATTTGACGTCATAGACTCCGTGTCGTCAAGTACGGTAGCAACACAGTAATTCAATTAATTTTTATGATATTTTGTAAATTCAAAGGATGAAAGTTATCATTTTTAAATGTCATGTACTTTAACTCAATCGCTGACACTCCGTCTATTCAATATACCTTTGAGAAGACCCCCAATCTATTGAGTGCACTTTGTGACCCCCTTGCGTTGTTAAGGACCTCTGCGTTACTGAGAAGCTTGAGAAGCGATGGAAGGTGCGATCCGACAGTTGACAAGGCGGGTGATAAGAAAAATTGAGAAAATGGTATGTATTTGTTAAAATTACATGAAAACAGAGATGCTGCACAGAGAAAATATTCTTATATACTCAATCATATATGTAATCAACGACAAAACTATTTAAAAATGTACGAAATCATTCTTTTTATGTACCTTGTTTACAGTACTGACGGAGTACACGTGTGTCATATGATGCATGTGTCGTATAGGAATATTATTGCATCAATGCTGTGAAAAAAGTATGGTTGTAACGCTATTGTTATTATTTTATTTTCCATATCATCGGTGTCTGCTACGATATATTATTTAGATACAAGCATATGCATGACAAAGGTAAACTTTACGAGGAGAAAAACAAGAGCCCCAGGGGGCACAACGCTCACCTGATACCCATGCACGCTCTAACTGACATACTGACATTGAATACTGATAGTGCCAGTACCAGGATTTTAGCCCACAACCTTTCTAAAAAGATTTTTGCCGGATGCAGAGAAGTGTTTTTTTTCAGACAACCTTTAAAGGTACAAAAAAGAAAAAAATAGTCACATTTCAAAACAATAACTTTTTTACTGATTTGAAAAAAAAAACGGATAAAGTGGTCCAACGTCATATGCCCAGCTAGTATAGTTCAATTATGCAACATCAAAAATAAAATCATATTGTAAAATTCCACATAAATGTGCAGCAGAAAAAGAATAAAACAATGAAATGATTTCACAAATTAAGTTTATTTAAAATTGAACACAAAACCTTTCATTATTGATAGCTAGCATGCCAGAAATTATAAAGCCTGTGTTTGTGAAACGAGAATGCCCCCGGCGGCATCTTTGTTAGTATAAACACCATTTTCTGTTAAGTATGTGAGAGGTCAGGGTCAGCGTAATATTGGTATCAATGGAAAGATCTTGTCACAAGGAATACACATGTACAATATGAAAGCCCTATCACTATAACCATTCAATAGTTATGCCCAATGTTAAAGTTTTTGAGAAGTACGTGAAAGGTCAAGGTTATGGTCATGAGGTCAAAAATGTTGGTAAATACACATGTGAAATATGAAACCTCTATCACCAGCTTCCATTCAAAAGTTATGCCCAATGTTAAAGTTTTTTTGGAAAACAGACAGACAAACAGACAGACGGACAGGCCAAAAACTTTATGCTCCCGAATCTTTTATTCCAGGGGCATAAAAAACTAAGATTTTTCGGGTTTGCCTTTATTCACTGAAATCTATGAATTATGCTTTTGAATAGTATTGATTTCATCTCAAATACATGAAACGTACAGTTAAAATCGTTTTGATCCAATATTCATCAATTCAAGTGAGTTGTGCAGAAATTGTGCCAGTTTGTTTGTTTTCCAAAAAAGCAGTGTATGTTGTATCAAACCTCATGACCCAGTGAAGCCACTTGAACAAATAATTTTAAGTAAATATGCTGAAATGCGACGCTTCTTGCCTATGCATATTTCAACAGGCGAGAAGGAGCGTCGCATTTCAGCATACGCTGTTCAACAACTCAAGTGGTTTCTCTAAGGTTTCGCAGTTTGAAACAAATTAAAAGGCCCATGAAATTGTTAAGCTTGTCCAACTAGCAGACCTACGACATTGTTATTTACTGTTAACTAATTGTTTTACCTCATCATAGGTCTGTTACACGGGCAAGTTGTTAGCAGAGACAGTTCATGAAATGTATCGGTTGCATTGGATTTGCCGACAAGAAGTTATTTGGTCTGATAAAAACTCATTATGTATCTATTATTTGAACAGATAAAAATTCCCAAATGTCTTAACACAGGATCCTGTCGTTTTATGAGAGAAAATGTTTTATTATTCACAACCTCAGGCCTCTGTGTTCCTCTTAGAAATATTATACATACAAGATGACGAACACAGTGGCTTAAGGTTGTGAATAATAATTTATTTTCTCTATTAAAACAACAGCTTCTGTGGTCCAACATTTCATTGGAAGATTTCAGGAACTCTGAACGGAATTATTTATTTTCAAGAATTTCAGATATTAAATGTCCTATGCATTCTCAAAATCCAGAGGAAGAGATTATTCATTAGACGTTTCTTCAAGAAATCAGTCCGTAAATTACTTCATCTAAGAGAGTCTAAGACAGAGGAAATTCGAGCAAACTTTATACATGATAACAAGTATATGCAAGTGTTCCAAGTACATGAATGATAACCATTATGAACGTTGTTCATAGCTCAAACCATACTCGCTGCTTTAACATACCTACATGTAATTCCGTCATCAGGAAGAACTCATTCTTCATACGTACAGTCACAGAGTGGAACGAACTGGATAACCATCAAGTGCTGTCAAGGACTGTGGAAGGCTTTAGATTCAGCCTGAAGCGCGATTAAGTAAGTTTATGCGCTCTCTCATTCCGTTGATCACAAGCCAGTATTGGTAATTCAACGTACCCATACAGATACAGATACAGATTATGAAAGTGTTCCAAGTATTAAAATCTATTCCGTTTGCACTGTATCGCAGTACTGCTTTGCGGTTTGTATTGCAATGAAGCGCCTAGCGGAATACGATGCGCCTTGGGGACGAAGATGAATTAATGCATATCTAGGTCATTGTCCTGTCAAATAGTTCCGATTATTTTCTTATTATTTTCAACAATTGGTGGAAAATACACACAATGTTTATCTTCAATTGTCTTCCCGTGATTGTTTACTAGATAGATGAAATAAAGTGTGTGAGACATCTACATGTGTGTAAGAATACGTGTGAAAATGGGTCCTCAGATCATAAAATTCGAATAATTCCGGTCCGGAACCAGGTGCATGGCTTTGAAAAAATATTAAAAAAGTTGTGTACTTTTAATCTTTACGGCATTTTTTTTTTTGTGATTCAAATAAAATTTCTTCATTCAAAAGTAGTATCAATGTGTATAACCCGGTGCGATTTGAGAATTTCTTTTCTTTTTTGGTAAGAAAACATACATTATACCTATGTACAATCTTAAAAAATATTCCTTAAAAATCCAAAAGTGGATATCTGGACAAAATTCTTTCACTTGTAGGGTACCATGCATGAGTACCTCATACCTACAAATTGTCATGACAATCTGAAGAGTGGTTATAGAAAAGAAGCAGAAAATGTATGAAAATCACCCCCCCCCCCCCTTCCTTTTTACAAAAGAAAAAAATTCATAAAAAATCAAAAAAATAAAATTTTAGCATAAAATACATATCAAAGCATTAAGTAAGTTAAATATGATAAATATGTAGTAAATGAGTGTGTAAAATCATACACTTATTGAGTTATTTAAAGAAAAACTGCAAAAATGTGCATTTCTGACTAAGTCCGAAAAGACGTCAAAAACGCGTCAAAAATTAGTTGTCGGATTTTAACGAAATGAACAAACTTGAATCATACATCCTTCTAGATCACATAGATACAATTAGTTTTTCAATCCATTCAGTGGAACTGGAGAAGAAGATTTTTGAAGAGGGGTACCCTCCGGGGCCTATTTGACCCCGCCCTGGATCCACCCCTGAAGGGATCGAGCCGAAATGAACAAACTTGGTAGAGGACCTTTAGTACTTCATGCATACCAAGTTTCATCAAAATCCCTTCAGCCGTTCTTGAGAAGAAGTTGAAAATGTTAAAAGTTTACGACGGACGGACGGACGGACGACGGACGACGGACGACGGACGACGGACGCCGGACGCCGGACGCCACACTATGACAATAGCTCACTTGAGCCTTTGGCTCAGGTGAACTAATAAAAAGGGGAAAAAATTTTGTTGGGGTCCCGCCGGGGTTTGAAGCCACTCCCCATGGGTCCATTGGGCATGGAAAACATACATTATACCTATGTACAATCTTAAAAAATATTCCTTAAAAATCCAAAAGTGGATATCTGGACAAAATTCTTTCACTTGTAGGGTACCATGCATGAGTACCTCATACCTACAAATTGTCATGACAATCTGAAGAGTGGTTATAGAAAAGAAGCAGAAAATGTATGAAAATCACCCCCCCCCCCCCTTCCTTTTTACATAAGAAAAAAATTCATAAAAAATCAAAAAAATAAAATTTAAGCATAAAATACATATCAAAGCATTAAGTAAGTTAAATATGATAAATATGTAGTAAATGAGTGTGTAAAATCATACACTTATTGAGTTATTTAAAGAAAAAGTGCAAAAATGTGCATTTCTGACTAAGTCCGAAAAGACGTCAAAAACGCGTCAAAAATTAGTTGTCGGATTTTAACGAAATGAACAAACTTGAATCATACATCCTTCTAGATCACATAGATACAATTAGTTTTTCAATCCATTCAGTGGAACTGGAGAAGAAGATTTTTGAAGAGGGGTACCCTCCGGGGCCTATTTGACTCCGCCCTGGATCCACCCCTGAAGGGATCGAGCCGAAATGAACAAACTTGGTAGAGGACCTTTAGTACTTCATGCATACCAAGTTTCATCAAAATCCCTTCAGCCGTTCTTGAGAAGAAGTTGAAAATGTTAAAAGTTTACGACGGACGGACGGACGGACGACGGACGCCGGACGCCGGACGCCACACTATGACAATAGCTCACTTGAGCCTTTGGCTCAGGTGAGCTAAAAATGGGGAAGGGGTTGGGGTGGGGTGGATGTGGGACATGCATGTGTACTGTTTAAGTATGTAACAATGAAACTACTTTGTATTATACAATTCATAACACTTATTTTTTATTCATTTGTATTTCAGACTGATGAAAATTACATATTCAATCATCTCATAAAAAAAAAACAAAAACAAAACAGAAATATTTTGGTACTGGATCAGTGTTGAATGCTGCCTTAGCCCAGAATCATAATTGAAAGAACTTTTCAATGACCAGGTATATATATGATATATAATTTTCTTAGAGACTTGAGTTTAAAAATATCTTCCCATATATATACATAGTTGAAGTTTGATATAAATATAGATCTATCTATGACTATTGTTAGAACAAATCTATAACTGTTAACATTATTTTCTTTTCTTTTAAGTTATAATAATTGACTTGTGAAGAAGTTAAATTAACAGTACACCAAAAACCCTAAAAGGTTCTGAAAGAAATTACATTTAAATACAAAAAAACCTTATTTATTTACCTAAATTTGAATTTTCTTCTAATTTCAGAGATTTGCCTTTGGAAGAAAATATAACTTTCCGAATGCCAGCAAGAAGATGTCACGTCAAGTGTCTGTCAAATGTTAAAAAATGTGTCAATAAAGATCTTTTATTGTAAAGAAGTACATGAATTTGTGATATATTTAATCCTAAACTATAAAAGCCTACATTTGGAGTCTTTCTGATGTCTATTAACATATGGATATCATGGTGTTTTATTTTAATCATGGGCTCTAGCCGCTCTATCAGTTGCGTAGCTTGGGCAAAACTAAGTGAATCCTTTCATGATACAAGGAAAATGAGTTCAGAAGCTTAGGACATTCGAATGGCAATGAAGGAGGTCGAATGCAAATAAGGATTTACCTCCAGCAGCTTACAAAAACCCCCCAGAGGGAGGAAAATTTTGACTGAATTGAGGAATTTTAGAGGAAAAGTGGATGCTTTAGCATACATTGTAGCTACACCACTGTCAACTCAAAGATACTTTGTTATACAAGACTGACATGTTACTCTCACAAAGTTACAGTCCTAACGCATTATGGTTTTCACAGAGATATTCAATTCTTGTGATAAAGGATGCCATTCTAAATGTACATGTACAAAGGAGTTCACGTCTATCACCTGATAAATACAGAGCTGCTGAGTTATTTTGTTTATTTATTTATATTAAAATCTGTTGAAATTGATCATAGCAAATCTTCCGTCTTTTGTATCTAAATAATGTACAGATCTAAACTTAAATAATAAGGAATTATGAAGGGGGAAGGGGGGCTTCAAGCCTGCCCATCATGCAGGGTGATAAGACTATAATACATGTATATAATACTGGTTTGTTGTGTAACGTGTCTTGTTTTCGTGGGATGGCATGTTCTTAAAGCATAGCGTAGTGTTAGTGTGTATTGTAAAATCCGAGCGGTATGATTCAAAGTATATTCCAGGGTAAACTGTGATTTCCATATAATCCATGTGAAATGAGACATAAATCATGAATCTAGTTCACTACTTTAATATTTACATATATACAAGTGCGCACACATAAGTTAAATCCAAGAAATATAAGATCAAGGCATTTTGTAACAACAAGTAACAACAATATCAATCTACTCTATATAGTCTGGCCAAAGAGAATCGCTTCTCATATTTATAGAAAAGTCACAGTACTCATCATGGGTATTATCAGTCATGTGACATGAGAGTACTCGCTTTGAGTAATAGTACCCACGGTGGGTAATCATAAATTATGAAATAAAACATCGATCAACAATGAAGCAAAGATAATTCAAACAAACAAATAAGTCGTAATATAAAATCTGAACGTCACAACTCCCCCCGACTTAAGCATTGACTCCCGTCAATTATCATCAAAGCACATTAATTAAATAATTAAAAACAAAGGGGAAACAACAAAGCAATTAAAATCTGACGTTCAGTAGTGGATCAAAGTATTTACAGTTCAAAGTCACGTACATATAAATATCCTAAACATCGGCAGTCAATACAAAATCCATTAATAGTCAAATCCTACTCTCACAACTTTCACGTTTATATTCTGCATGTGAATGTTAATTTCATCGAGGATTTCTAGTGTTGTGGCTACGAAATCAACATTTCCAATATCTACGTCCTTTGAATATAATATATATTTTAGTGTCTCTCTTCGTAACTTCCCGGCCACTCGGATATTTGTCCTCCGTTTTCGTTAATTGGAGGCAAATAGGGTTTTCAGCGGTTTGCACTGGTTCCTCGTCGTGATCTCCATTTTCACTTACAGCGTCTTTTTCGCTATTATTATTAAGGTCACAGTCGTCATCACATGATCGCGAGTACCCGGGCTGGGTATCGTCATGAGCTTCATTATGATACTCATTTTGGGTATCGTCCTGATTTTCACTGTCGACTCACTGCGGGTATCGTCCTCATTTTCACTATCTCCAACATGATCGTTTTCGTAGGCATCCACAAAGTCCAAATTGCGTTACCGTATACGGATATACTCAACCTCTTGAAGTCCCAAAAACCGCTTTCTCCTTATCACTTAATAAGATCCAAAGAACTAAACCACTTTGATCCTGATAATGCTTCCAAGTCATCTGTTACTCTTGGTATTGGATAAGCGTCTTTAATAGTGCGTGCATTTAACCGGCGATAGTCTACACACAATCTCCAGGTTTTGTCCATCTTTTGGACTAACACGAGTGTAGAAGACCAAGGGCTGTTAGACTTCTCTATAAGTCGGTGCTCCTTTAATTTCTCTATCTCATTATCGAGAGTGTCCCTCTTGAATATCGGAATTCTCCTCGGTGGCTCCTTACACGGGGTTTCATCGCTCAGTTTGATGACATGCTCCCCTATAGTCGCACGTTCCATTTTCTCTCCAGGAACAACAAAGGAATCTTTCCTCTCTATCAGGAATTCCTTAAACTTCACCGCTTCTTCATGTGATAACTCCTTACAACCGTCATCAAATAACTCGTATAAGTGATCGGGTAATTCTCCGGAATTTCTGTTTCGCTTCACTTCAGTTGCACTATATGATTCCATAGGCTCACTGATGAAATCCACAGTTATCACTTGAGCTATTTCAGTATGTTTATTTATCCAATCATCTGAAACATCAGCATTATACACTCGCACAAACACAATATTTTTTTGTGTATTTACGATCTGTTGAGCCACAATTAAGCCATGAGAATGTACAAACCGTTTAAATGGAAGTAACATTCCCTCACAACACGTCGGTTTTCCTTTGAAACCAGCCTTTATCACTGTTTCACAACCGGAAGGCACACATGTGTTTTCTTTACACATAACAACACACACATCGTCGGGGGTTTCACTTATCCTTGGATCTATGTTCATCACAAGATGATTTGTCTCGTAATCCCAGTTGCACTTATACATTGATAAGAAATCCTGTCCAAGTAGGTTACACTTTACTCCACCTACATATACTCTAAAATTCACACAAGTATGTCCAAAAGTCAAAGTCATAAACGCAGTTCCGAGTAGATTCAATTTACTCCCGTCCGCTGTTTCAAATTTGTTCCGCACTTCTTGCAGACTCGGCCTTGTAATTGGAAGAATACTGTAATACGTATCTTCAGTTATGAATGTTCTACTGGCTCCTGTATCCATCTTCCATTCTATCGGACTACCTTCTATAAGCCCATCCACGATCATTCCAGATCTCCCTTTCACATTAAGGCTATAGATTTTAAAACTACCAGAATCAGAAGAAACACTTTTCTTCGAACCACATTCACTATCAGGTGTAGAAATGAAACTCTTCATAGACATATGAGCAGAAGAAATTTCAGACTCGGAAACTCTTCTATGTTCCAAACTATCACACTGACTTTTTGTATGAGAAACATCTTTCTCGATTACAGGCCTATCACGAACGGCGACCGACGCACGGCCTACTGCCTCGGTCCCTCCTCTTTTAACTGCTTCCTTTCACTCTTCTCACAGTGACTCCTTGGAAAATGACTTTGATAACTTCTTCTCTTTGGACAGTCTTTAAAGAAATGTGTTGGTGAATTACACGCAAAACATTTTCTTTTATCAATGTTCTTATTTTCTGCACTTCGGCTTTCATGCGATGCTTTGTCTTGGAACTTGAGGTTCTGTCTATTTTCGAAAGGTTCATAGTTTTCTCGCGCATCATGTTTTAATGCGAAAACTGGCCTTCGTATGTCCTTTTGTATATCAGATTTACGGCTTTCACTTACTCTGATGCATTCTTCTTGCATCGCAGCCGTAACAGCATCTTGTAATGTCTTTGGTCGAGTTCTCTTTACAGCTAATCTAAAGTCGTCTCGTTCGCTGAAATTGTCCATAAAAGTCTTCATACTGCTCTTGGCAATATATTCACGATTGTTTGGATATGCTCTACGATATAAATCTTCAAGCGCTTGTCCAAAATCTCTGAATGATTCTGATGATCTCTTAGTGCGAAGCCTTGCCTCGGCAATATAACTATCCTTCATTGTATGGTGTCCAAATCTATCGTTCATCCTTCCTTTCAAAGCAATCCATCTGTTTCTCTTTTCATCTGGAAGTCCGTATGCAAACGATTCAGCTTGGCCCCTTAGGACAGTAAAGAAGATTTTTCGTTTTCTATCTTCATCCCAATTATTTAGGGAACTGACATTCTCAAAGTACCTTATGAATTCAGACCAAGTGTCTCTGCTGTCACCATTGAAAGTACGCTTTATTGGCACATTACTGGTACTCATGTTCCCAGATGTTGGTGAACTCGTTGATAGGTTAGGGCTTCCATAGTTCTCCGGTATTGGTAATCTAGTGCTCCTTGCGGGTATTGCTGATCTGGTGCTCCTTGCGGGTACTGAAGTCATTCGATTCACAGGAGTGCTTATCGCTTGATTATAACGGCGCTTGCTCCTCACCAGTTTCACAATAATACTACACAATATAATGCACAGTAATCCGAGTGATCCAGACACAAGTAATTCCTTAGTTAAGCACAAGAGCAAATAACTCGGAAAATACTGGTACAAAGCACCAACACAAACACATCCTAATAGAAACACTATGAACCACGCGAACCAAAACCAGCTCCATTCACTTGATTTCTGTTCGTCCATATCCATGCACATATTCTGCTCTGACAATGAAGGCAGATTTGTTACAGGAGGACTTTTTAGGAACGTATCCTCATTTATATCACTAACAGGAGATTCCTGTCGTGCAGCTTCGTTAAATGCCGACATCAAATTCCGCCTTACGGTCGGAGGACTATTTTGTTCTCTCTCTTCAATTCCATCCAGCGGTACACCAGAAATTAATTCCTGCGGTGAATAGCGTGTACTATCCATATCCTTATGATCTTCGGTTCACTGTAGTTTTGTATCCGCACAACGTACACAACACAGTATTAAACACAGTACAATTTTCCCACTTACTATTCTGAAAGTAGAATATTTCTTCATGAACAAATTACCGCATTTCGGACACAAAACACTGTCACAATATCCTTTTGTAGGGCACAATTTACCGGCAGAATCTACAACATAAGATTCCATGCACAATGCACAATAACATTCCGAGAATATCACATTGTTGATATTTTCCTCGAACTAAAAGAAGATTCGATCAGTTTCATGACACATTGGGCACATAAACACAAACACTCGCGCACAAACGCATTTCACAATCTTCTTATTTTTCGCATGTCGTCTAGGAAAAATGGAAAGGCACTTTTCACACTTCATTTCCACATTTCCGAAATCACAAATTGTTTTAACTGTAGCTTTTCCATTCGGGAAAATCTTATAAATCCTTATATAAGAAAATTCCATGTTCACAAAATTTAGAAAATTTCAGTCTTCCTGGAAATTGACACTAACACAATATTTCACAATTAATAATCTGCTATACCATCCCACCGCTGCCACCAGTTGTAACGTGTCTTGTTTTCGTGGGATGGCATGTTCTTAAAGCATAGCGTAGTGTTAGTGTGTATTGTAAAATCCGAGCGGTATGATTCAAAGTATATTCCAGGGTAAACTGTGATTTCCATATAATCCATGTGAAATGAGACATAAATCATGAATCTAGTTCACTACTTTAATATTTACATATATACAAGTGCGCACACATAAGTTAAATCCAAGAAATATAAGATCAAGGCATTTTGTAACAACAAGTAACAACAATATCAATCTACTCTATATAGTCTGGCCAAAGAGAATCGCTTCTCATATTTATAGAAAAGTCACAGTACTCATCATGGGTATTATCAGTCATGTGACATGAGAGTACTCGCTTTGAGTAATAGTACCCACGGTGGGTAATCATAAATTATGAAATAAAACATCGATCAACAATGAAGCAAAGATAATTCAAACAAACAAATAAGTCGTAATATAAAATCTGAACGTCACAGTTGGTCTAAATATGACCATGGATTTCATCTTAAAATGAGGAAAACAATGACCGAATGATTTTATACAAAGCTGAAAGATAGATACCCCCCCCCCCTTCCTCTCACGAATTCGAAAAATGTGGTGATAAAATAAAGAATATTATTGGCAGACAAAGTAAAAATTTTGTCGATGATGGCGAGATACAGGTTTCAATTAAGTATACATGTAAATATAGATTTATCTCGAGTTGAGGTTTCTCCTTTCGGTGCCCCTGACGTTGAACATTGCATATTTGCATAAAATTGTATTTTCCGGCTTTTTCCTGAGTGGAGAGGTAATCGCTGTTTCACGTCACTTACATTTATATAAATTTTCATTTCCATGCTTCATTAACATCGACGGCGGGTGCGGCTAGCCAACAGGGGATGCTTACTCCTCCCGGGCACCTGGTTCCACCTCTAGCTTGCTAGGGGTCCGTCGATGTTTAATTTTGTGCTCTATTGTGAGTGCTGTAGAGATTATCGTCAGGATCTTCTTTAACTCATTTACATCCATTGTCAAGGGCATGTCCGGTCACGATTATGCGAGATTTGTACATTATTATAGTTTTAAAGTAGTATTGATCATATCCTTTTCCTCGAATCTGGGTGCGGTTTTTTTCTGTGTGTTAATCATCCCGATAAGCAGTAGATTGAAATATTTCTTCCGGAGGGAAAATTAGATAAACTTGAACTTGTAGGCTTGAACTCTAAAAGGAGTAGTATTACATACATGTATAACAGGATTCATCACCCTGCATGGGCAGGCTTGACCCTACCCTTGTTGTATTTCTATCGTATGTAACATGTAATTTAATGAAGAAATTACGAAATGAATATGCTTCACTTAAAGCTTGTTAAAAATCGTATAAGTAAGTAAGTAAGTAAGTAAATTGTTTATTATAGTGACATGTGTATACAAAATGAGTGAAAACAGAGACATATAACAGATGATACAAACATCCGGCCCAACGGACCTATAAGTCACTTCAAATAGAAAATATGAATAAAATTTTACGCATTTATGAGTTTGAAAGAGAAAATGTTCTTCTTATTTTGTTTTGTCTTATTTCAAAAGCATACTTTAAATAACTTGCTAATTTTCTTGGATGGTTATGCATTATGAAATATTTGCTATCAGAACCGCCCCCGCCACCTACAAATATATAAGCTAGTAATACCCCCCCCCCCTCTCTCTCTCTCTCTCTCTCTCTCTCTCTCTCTCTCTCACGTGAACAATTATGGACCCGTATTATCACCAGCATAATTTAAAAGTGGAAATAAAAAAAATAAATAAATAAAAAGGTTTCCTGGGTGACGAAAAATAATTTCAGAAGATTCGACGATTCATCTGACCCCTCCTCCAAGCATTCTGACTAGCAGAAAGAAAAAAAATGAAATGAATGGATAGTACAAATGTATCAGAAAGACATGGCTATATAGTGATAAAAGCTATTAAGTTAGTGATAAAATAATAGAACCGTTAAAGAAACAGCGTCCCTGAATTTTTTTTTATTGAAAACGTAAAATTTATTTCGAAAGGTCTAGATTCAGGAAAAAGAAGCCATAAAATGTTTTATTTAGAAAATATGCAGTAACGACGATAACATCGTCGAATTTGTAAAATTAAATCTCCATATACCTCTGTTGTAAAAACGCAATATATTGTAGGTGGCGCTAGTGAAAAGAATTGGAGCTGCGCAGCCAAAATTAAAAATAACGCTAACTTTTCAAACGGTTATAACTGCAAATGTATGCGTGAGGGTCGCATGATAATTTGAATTTATGTATACAAACGAGAATATTAATGTTACAAACTTTAATTTAAAAAGAAAGATTTTGCATAATAAAATTTTGTAAAATAAATTAATTTTTAGGGACACCGTACCTTTAATTAAAATGATGCTTAATTATGAATTTATTTGAAAATCAATAGAAACCTGAAAACATTGTCACAGATAAATATTGCAATATAGAAAAGCAGAGGGGCGCACAAAGGGTTCTTTAATGAAGAGTATTCTAATCTACTGCATTAGATCATGAAGTCTTCAACAACATATTATAATAAATATTGACACTCTACACTTCAAATTCTTCAAGATAAAATATATTCTTGCCGAATTCACTCGATCATGCCGATTTTGAGACAGAAGAATATGAATTTTCGTCGAAATGTACATGTACCTGTACTGAAGCGTTTTTGAGAAATTATCTCCCCCTGTCAATCGCGCATCACTTGAACGTTTGAAATGGTTCTCGGGAGGAGAACTTTTAGGGGTACTCATAGAAAATAGATTAGCGCAAGTTGTTCCTCAAAATAAATTGAAAGAAGTTTGGTGTAAATCGAATCTTCCATGATTTATCTATATAGTTCTTGCTACGACAACTTGATTTTTTTTCATATTAAACCTATACAGGGACGTAGTCATTGAAGGTGTAACGCAAAAACCAGGGTGCGCCGTAGAATTCCTTAATTTAATCCATAAATATATGGAATTCACGACTTGTCGTAGCAAGATATATGAAATTTGAACATTTCTCTACACAACATAAACCAAAAGTTCACTAAGAAATTAGTGGAACAACTTGCGCTCGAAGCTTCTTTTTCGTACTGTGTATATGTGCTATAAATAGCGATCACGTGACTTTCAGCACACCTGCAGAACTCGCCAATGACCCTTGACTTTCCTTCTATAAAGTACATATTCATACTTTTGATTAAAGTATATTTTATTGAGAGAAAGAGGTGTCCATTACAAAGGTGCGATAAAGGTGATGATATTTCCATGGGACGCCTTAACATACCCGCGATATTTTAAATCCAAATTACGTAATTTACATGAAAAATTTGTCTTCGCTCCTGCAGATAAAGCAGCCAACAAACCATTATCATATGAAAACTTTACTATATATCAACTTTAGCTTCGGAACTTTCGTCTACAAATACTTATATCAAAAAGAATGAAAGTGTCCCTAACATTTTGAGCAAACATAGCAGTGAAATGTCTTCATTCAACATCCCTATTTCTAAATTGGATCTTCCTACAATATACTGCATACCAAAACTGCACAAATCTCCTTACAAATTTAGATACATTGCTAATTCTAGCAACTGCTCAACTACAAGTTTGTCTAGACATCTGACGTCAGCCCTCACGGCGGTAAAGGAACACGTTGCAAAATATTGTGAAACTGTTCTTAACAGGAATAATGTAAATTTATTTTGGTCTATAAAAAAATTCCGGGGATGTGATTGACAAGATAAAATCTAGAAGTTTTCAAGCCAATACGATTGCTTCATACGATTTTTCAAATATGTACACCACGCTTCCTCACAACAAGATAAATGATCAATTGTCCAAACTCATTAAATGGTGCTATAATCGAGAGGGGAAAATTTATATTTGTACATCTGAATCAAAGGGTTTCTTTTCCGCTACAGAATACAAATCATGGACATGTAGCGACCTGTGTAGTGCCTTGTCCTTCCTCTTGGACAACATTTATGTAAGATTTGGTGAGAATCTCTACAAGCAGGTTGTAGGGATTCCTATGGGTACAAATTGTGCGCCTCTTGTTGCAGATTCATTTTTATACACATATGAAAAGGAATTTATTCAAAATCTTCAAAAGCAAAGAAAACATGATGATGTGAAATGCTTCACTGGTACTTCTAGGTACCTGGATGATATTCTTACTATCGATAGTCCTGTTTTTGAAAAGTATAAAGATGTTATTTATCCACAAGAATTGACTCTAAACAAGGCAAACTTTACAGACACTGAAACACCATTTTTGGACCTAAATATCAAAATTGTCAATAGAGAAATTCATACAAGTGTATATGACAAACGAGATGATTTTGGATTCAACATAGTAAATTTTCCCTGGCTTGACGGTGATGTCCCTAGATTACCGTCATACGGTATCTACATTTCACAGCTCATCCGGTATGCTAGAGCATGTACTGATGTTTTGGATTTTCATAATAGAAATCTACAAATTACAAAGAAACTTTTAGGTCAAGGTTTCGCTTTCACAAACTAGTAAAGACTTTCTGGAAATTTTACAAAAATTATGATCAACTTCTTTTGAAATTCGGACCCATACAAGCAACGGAGTATATTACTTTGGGTATTTCACAACCTGCATTTTATGGTGACATAATTAACAAAATAAGAAGGATCAAAGGTAGACAGCATATGTATCGAAAATGCGTCAGAATCATCAAACGCCTTTTATACCGTGGATATGATCCTAATGTCACCAGACGGACACTAAGCTTGGTACTTGACCAATATACAGTCTTGTACGAGCGCATTCTTAAGACTTGCACTCTGACTGACTGTGACGACGGGACTCCATGACGGGCCATGTCCAAACCTCTTTAGAGAAGACAGGGCCCCGACCACCTGTCCTCTGAATGTCAGTCGGACTCCTCGGGTGATAACATATATGAGCTCGCTACAGCCGGCAGAGCACGGACTGTATTACGCACGTCCTCTTTTTATATCCATTTACATATTCATCTGTGTTGCTTGGACCCCTGTGTTTTACGGTCTTGTTTGTGTGTGGTCACCTAACAGTGAGGAGGTTGTTTTACACCATAATTGTGCGTTCTTCGAGACCTCTGGGAAATCGGAATAGTGGGAGGGTTGTGCGCACGTAATCCAGGATAACCACACCGTCTGCTATTTACGTGGCAGATGGCCGTCCTAAGTCGGCACCGGTTGCCCATTGGTCTCGTTGGTTTATGTGTAGTCTTTTATGTTTCGTGTTTCTATTTTGTGAGTTGGTGTTCCTTGTCCCTTTTGCGTCTCTTTCTGTGGGTATCTGTTCTGTGTTTTTTGCATGGGTGTTTTGGGATTTTGCTGTGGGTGCTGCAACCTAGTGTTGTTGGAGATCCCCTCCTTTCTTCAATGTGTCGAATTAAAACCCAACTCTTTAACTAGAATGTCGAAATAGTACTTTTTGCAAGTAAATGTGTAATTATTTGAGGCTTTGTCCGCTGGTATGATGGCATAATGTTTTTGGAGGTAGGTAAGCTCTGTGATAACATCAGGGTCTTTAAATATAGACTCGAATCTGGTGTTCACAGTTGATTTTAATCGGTTATTTCTACATAAAAGAAACCCTCTGATGGATTTTATCCATTCGGAAAGGGTGTGGAGCTGTACATCCTCATTCTTTGCCCAATGTCTTGCATATTCCTCACAAGAGTCCATGGTAATTTTGACATTTTGGTTCCATGTAAAGGACATACTTTTTCTGTATTTGGGACCCTTTCTTAACAATTCTCTTAACTTGTCGTTCTTGACTATACTAAGGTCACCAGTAATAACGTGTCCACAAGGAGAGTAGTTGAAATCCTATGACGAACATTCGCAAGGAAGTGGATGTAGGGAGGGATTACTTTAATCAATACACAGCAAGAATGTTTGTAATTGTAAATTTTAGATGCAACTGTTGGTGTGTACTAGCTATAGGAAATACAAGGAGTTTCTTTTCTTTTGAAATATGGTGGGATTTTTTATGTGACAGTCTTGTGATTCAAAATTTGACCAAGATTCAATTTATTAATACCTTTGTTTGCAAACCTTACTTTAATGAAAGGACGGTTTGTTTTCTTCTCTGATTTATCTGATCTAACTGCTTGAAATAAAAATTAGACATGTTAAAGATGACTCCTTGTAGTCGGTATTCTGGGGAACGTGTATCGGTAAATGTGAGGTCCTTTGTATGTAAATGTCGTGTAACTTCCGTAAAGGAACAGGGTATAATTTGGTACGAATATTATACAGGCTTAGAGGCTCATTCAAAAATAGAACCAAGTCATAGAAGGAGAAACTATGTATCTCAGTTCTATTATATTTATGAAATGGTCTTCTTTGGGGTCTGTTGAATAAGCTAGTCACATTTACCGATTGACAACCGGTGTTGTAGCATAGTTCTTCCCCCCGCATAGGACATCCCCCCGGATGAACTGGCCCAGTATAGGTCATCCCCCGGATGAACTGACCCAGTATAGATCATCCCCCGGATAAACCGGCCCAGTAAAGAACATCCCCCACGGATAAAGCGGCCTAGTACAGACTATCCCCCACGGATGAAATGTCCCAGCCTATTTTATCTCCTCTAAACACAGTACGCTTCATCCCCCCTCAAGATGAAAATCCGTTTTGATTTGAATATTAGAATATACCAAGTTGATTTTTCTTCAGTTTAAGTTTTCTTTATTGTGTGTGTTTTTTTTTTTTTTTTTCTTTCGTTTACACTCCTATGGTTTTTTTTTCTTTTTACATTAACGAAATATGAAAGTACCAGAATGCAAAGGATCGAATCTCTTAATTTATTTCCAATAATTTGTGCAACATTTGATAATTCTTTAAAACGTCTTTTCTTTATGATTTCGCAAGTTTTATTTCTAATTTTTAATAGTGGCTTAATATTCTTTGTGTATTTATATATCAAACAAGTTAATAAAACATAGGAGGGGATCTTCTTGGCAATTTCGTTTATCTTTGGCAATACATGTATTGCCAAAATGATTTAGGATGTCTACAAATCAGGGATTACCCACGAAGAAGTGTTTTTTTTTTTTCAAAGAATATAAGGTATTAGTATTTCCGATTAAATTTATACTGAAAAATATTTTTCATAAAGTCTTACTACTGACAAATATGGACAATGACTATATCCCTGTATACAGCACAAAATCGATAATTTAGAAAATCAGAAACCGAAGGCATACAAAATCAGGATAAAACAGAAACCAGCACCACATGAAATGAAGCGGACTCCCGATATGAGAGTGAGACTAGGTGCCGTGGAAGAGTAAGCATCTCCTGCTTGCATGCAACACCCGCCGCTTCAATTCGGTAGAACTGTCACATCCGGTTACTTCCATTTCGGAAGACAAAGAGTACACTCTTTGGTTGGTTCAAATGGTCTATGACAGAATATCATCCACCATTCTGGAGAGTGGGACATCATAGTGTATGACGAGTTCCCCATTTCGACCGTAGAACTTCCTCATTGACGATGTTAGTCGGTCACATACATATCCCTGACTGAGAAAGCTTATCTGAAAGACGCCTAGCTCTCAGAACAAAATCATTTCTTTATTTATATTAGGCGCCGTTTTATTATTCATTCCTTATTTTTTTGATATCACAAATTTATTTTTTAATGAAAATCTGAATTTTGATATCCAAAAAAAAAAAATTGTGATATCAAAAATTTCATTTTCTTATTCCAAAAATTTCATTTTCTTATTTCAAAAATTTCATTTTTTGATTTTAAAAAATCCATTACTTGATATAAAAAAATCAAAGTTGTGATATCAAAAATTCGATAAGATTTTATGATATCAAAAAATTCAATGTTTGATATCACAAAATTGATTTTTTTATATGAAATAATAAGAAAAATGGGTGTCATTCATACCCATATTCAACTGAACCACACTATGTTTTATGATAATACTAAGACAGTTTACGGTTTGTAATTTCCGTTTAAGAATGGAAATCCGGAATTAGACAGGGGAAGGTTGGACCCGGGCCGCTTTATCCCCCCGGGGGATGTTCTATGCTGAAACTCTACAGGGGGATAAACCGTGCGGATACAATATCCCCCTTACATGGGGGATGTTCTATACTGGGCCAGTTCATCCGGGGGATGATCTGTGCGGGGGGGGGGGTGATCTGTGCGGGGGGATGATCTATGCTACAACACCGGGACTTGTTAAGTTTCCTATGTTGCTGATATTATCGTTGCACCTATAGGGTGCTGCAGTGTTAAGATTTTTTATCCAGAACTCTTCTCTGTTGCGACGGAAAGGTGTGATACAAATCAGGATTGTTTGTGGGCCGATATATTTTCTCCAGGATTCTGACTCTCATAGATAAAACAGAATGATCGGCCTGGTCAAAATGTTGGTAAAGAAGTTGACTTCCTTTATTATTTATTTTTGGCCGATGTCCTGACATTTTTTTTTTCGGAGCTGACCTTTGGTTTCACCCACATAAATCAATCTACAAAGTGAGCACTCTATTCCGTACACAACATTAGATGTCATACAGTTTAGGTGTTCAAAACTATGCGTGTTAAATGTTTGTTTTATGAGATTACTTGAGAATGAAGTGCATGTTATTAGGATGTAACAAGTTTTTCAATTCTTCGTGCCGCACTTAGAAACCGAGCAATCGCTTTGTGAAAATTGGTGCTCTTTTAGAACATCGACCACTTCAATTTTACAGGGCTTGATTTTAATATACCCATCTGCATGTTTGTACCAAAACTCATGGTTTCTACTTACAACAAATGTTTCGTCTCTAATGTCATGTAAACTTATTCTAGGAACACCTAAATTACCTGTTGCGTATGTGTCCGTAGTCGCGACAGGTTGGGGCCTATTTATAGTGGGCGACGCCCCAGCTACTTTGTAGGTCTCCTGAGTACTATCCATTGAAGCAAAAGACTGCCCGACAAAACAGGAAACCGTCACAGGTTTGACAACAAGCTTCTACGCTAAGTGATCAAATGAAAGTCAAATTTTATCGGCCTTCGAAAAGACGAATCTTCGTTGGTTAGAAAAATGTAAAACATAAAGGAAAAATGCATTTTGAAAAATTGGAATTTATAGGGCCGATTTCGGGGCTTCCTGAACCTGCCCCTTTCTGTTATCAAAATTCCATGTGTCCTGCAGCATCATATCCCAGCCACCCTGCCACGCTTTTCGGTACATGTTTGAACATCATAGCTTTCACACTCTTTGGCCATATTACAACATTTAGATTGAGGATCACTGACGAGTGTTTAGTACCCGAAACGTGCATGTCTGGTCAATACTGTAAATTTATCTCTTCTAAAATGATGCTTATGAATTTGAAGACGTTCAACAATTCTATCAATCTACTTTACTTACAAATCTGTTTATGATTTTTACTCGTTGTAGGAAGACCAATTAATTATTAAATTCTATGACAAGACACTTTACTGATACAAGCAATATATGATGTTTCGACGTATAACAATTGTGATAAAGGAGGAGGGTGCAAGAAAATTACAATGCTATAAAAACTAAGGGTCATATTTCAATAGGAATGTATCAGGGTGTCTATATGTCTCAATTAAAGAAAGATTGAAAAATAACTTCAACATTTAGAACATAAAAGGCAAAACGCAGTGCGTCACTGTGGAACGTCAGCATAGGAACATATAATGGTTAAACGTGAGATATGAAGACAAACATATCAAGTTTTTTACGGAAAATAATTAACAGTGTTTGCGTTAAACGGACTTTATTATTGAAAATTAACAACTCAAAGATGTTCTAAGCAAAGACATTAATTTATCTCCTTTCGACAGTTACTTTTAAGCGCCTCAGTGATAATTTATAATTTTATACATATCCAATTGCCTACATCATATCTTAATGAAAATACAGTACTTGTTGATTAACAGAAAATTAAATAAGATCATTTTAAGACTGGTTGCCCTGGACCTTTGAATGGTTCATTAGGATCACTTAATGTCTTTTACGTATTTTACCTATTCAGATACATACTATGGTTGGGAGATCTATAAGATCCTTTCATTGTTTTCAGAGGATATGGGACGAAAACTTAAAGGAAAAAGTGATGAAAGATAACCTTTTCATGAAAAGGTCTGAAAAATGTACAGTTTTGAATTTCAAAAATCTTGCATAAAATTATTATGATCCGTGTATTCTTTTTAGAAATTATTATTCTTTTCTGCAGTATATGGAAACTATAGAAATGTTTGAAGTTTACGAATTATTAAAAGATATTCGATTATCAAATAATAACAATATATAGGACATAAAGAACGTTGGTAATTTGATTATCAATAATTGTATGTGGAAGTAGTTGGTGGGTTTATTTATTTATGACAGTGGCTATGTATGTCATTATTTCACATGTTGCTACATGTGATTATCTAGAATGTGTTGATTCATTAAAAACTCAACTAAAAAGTTTGAAGAAAATATGGGATCTTCAATAACACTCGGTTGAAGTACAAGAAATCAAAATATCCTATACAAAAACACAGAGCAGACTTGCACAGAATACAACGTCAACCAAAAACATAATGTAGAAACATTGAACACAAAAGGCTACACATAAACCAACGAAACCACTTGACAAACGATACCGTCTTAGGGGAGCCATCTGTCATGCCTGTACCAAATGGTGTCGTTACCCCGATTATGTGGTTACAACCCTTTATATTTCCGGTTAGGCAGAAGTCTCGATTAACGCACAATAGTAGTGTAACATTACCTCCTCATAGTAAACAAAGGAAGGGATCTCCAACAACACCAGGTTGCAGCACCCACAGCAAAACACCAAAACACCCAATGCAAAAACACAAAGCAGACAAGCACAGAAAGAGATGCATAAGGGACAAGAAACGTCAATGCACAACACAGAAACATCAAACACAAAAGACTGCACAAAAACCAACGAGACCAATGACAATGACAATACAAACAAGACAGCATAACGCAGGGGCCAAGCAACGCACGGATGGATATATATACAGGGTGTTCGAAATGCAGTCCGTGCCCTGCCGGCAGAAGCTTGCTCATGCATGTTATTACAAATGTCCATATTTCATTATTTCTATTTTAGTTTTAATCAATGTCCATTTTTTTACCTTCCGGTACAAAATACTTCTTGTTGCAGGGTGGTGTCCACTTCTTAACATCGTCGGTAATGATATAACAACGGACGGAGGATTTAACTGCTCTCAGACAGGAAACAGCACATGCCCACAGAGACAATATTTATCATCAGAAGCTTATAAATGTAGGTTTTTTCAAATACGTGTAATAGATAGACCTATATTAGCATAAAAAATTGAGATATACATTTGTACCTTTAAGATCTTCATATAAAATATATTTGTAGTTCTAGTTGCTCTGAATATCTACGGGTTTTTTTTTTTATTCTTAGCAATATAATACTTTGGATTATTTTTTCATTCGTAATTTAATTCATATGCATATGTTTGATTTTACACTTTATCAATATCCATACATGTATGTTTGATTTTACACCTTTGACATCCGATGTGAAGGCGAAAGGCCGAGAAATATCAATTATTCACAGGAAAGAAAATGGTGCGACGCCTTAGTGAATATTGGATCGCTTCGAGGTCTTTCACCGACTTGGAACATGAATTGATTCATCATTCAAACAATTATTAACAAGCAATTAAATTATCATTTATTCTACAGGTGAACTAAAATACTATCAAATCTTTCTTAGTTTTCTGTGTTCCCTTTAAAATGCGAGTACTGAGAATGTTGGCTTGATGACGTTGGCTATTCTTTAAATTGCGTGAACTGATGAAGTTGGCTGTTGTTATTCTCTTCGACTCACGGTTATTCGTGTAAAGGAAACAGTACATTTTTAAACGCCCATCATTTGACGGAAAGTATTATAATATGACGATGTCCGTCCGTCTGTCCGTCCGTGCGCTTATGAAACGCAATAACTTGAATATACGTCATCGGAATTTCATAATATTAATTAATACTTTGATCGGACTGTAGTATAGTATAGTATAGTTTATTGTCATAAGCAATATTACTTACAGACATTTCATATAATACATATAATAAAGTATATATAAACACAATGGTACATGAAAATAACATGACGAGTATAATACAGATTACATTGAAGTTCTTAATTTTAAAGCATTATTGATAAATTTTCCAAGATTACAAAGCTCTTTTACATTTTCGGTACTTAAAAGTTGTATTAATTTAATGACAGAGGGTCGTTTTTAGTAATATTTCTTAATGTGTTTTTCTCTGAATGAAGCATAAAAGGGACATTTCAACAAAAAATGAAACTCATCTTCAATGTCAGTTTTACAAAGTGGACATACTCGTAAGTGCAGAGGAACATTTTTGTATCTTTCTGTCTCTACAGATAAATAATGTGAAGATAAGCGTAATTTACAGATAAGTTTTTTTGTAATATACAGGAATAGGTTTTGATAAATTTGATTGTAAAGTTACTTGATTGACAATATTTTTATAAACGATACATTTAGATGAAGAATTAATCTCTGATAACAAAGTTTGTTTAATATTATCTGATATACGTTGTTTTGCAACATGAAATATGTAATTTGTATATAAATTCTCTTTATTTTCCCCGCAAATCAAACATACATAAATAGTTTTTAATATCAAAATTCCAATTTTTCTTTTTGTGATTTTCGCATTCTGTAACCAAATAGTCATAACATGCTTTCAAAATACAGTTCCCACGGGCAGGAACACGTTACGTCGCCTTACAGTATACTGGAAAAAATGCAACGTATGATTATCATACGTTAAACGCATGTTTACCTTGAGTTCACAAACGTACGTTCAACGTAAAAAAGGGCCCGATACGTTTCACGTACGTTTCAATAATCACGTTAAACGTACGTTAACCATATGTTCGTTATACGTTTGGGTCATGACATGAAGAGTAAAACGTACGTTTATTATACGTTTAGGTCATCATATAAAAAGGTACGTTCATTTAAACACATGGTCTTTCCAATTGAATGCAAGTAATTAGAATCCAAGGCTCTTTATCATATATGTATTCTCCATTGGATTTTTTTTTTTTTGTGTACGAAACTCAAGGTCCTTGTATGTTGTACCAACTTTTTTGTTTCCTTAATGTATCTTCTGAAATATCTTTAAGAAACAAAGTTTATTTAAGAAATGACCATCTGGGTTCTGTCCACACACAATATAGGGCAATCTTGGCTCTGAACATATGTTTTACAACAGATTAAGGCTAATCAGTTTAGCATCACTTCTTATGAGTCTGTTATATCATCTCTGTATTCTGTGATCTTTCCTTTAGCAATTCATGAAATTCCTATCTAGTTGAAAAGAATGAGTTGAAAAAGATGCATGTTTTATTACCAAAAAGTTTATTCATGATTTCATCTTCAATAACAGATAATGTTTTAGCTATTCTTTACTTTAATTATCTTGCAATTTAATACTTAAAAGTGAAATCAAAATACTTTAATATATAAATATATAAATTAAAATTCTGTGGAAGTGTCAATTACTATACATTCAACAAAGTTAAAATTAGAGTCTATAAAACTGAAGTCTATTATAGTGTCCATTTCCATTACATTTTGAACTAAGTAGATTCCATATTGAAGCAAGTTGAATGGCATCTGAAATGTAGAGATAATAAAAATAAACATAGGTAAGAAATATATGGCACTTAGACTCAGTCTGTTTATTTCATTTCAATCTAATTCAAATTCTGTAAACATTTGTCTCATTGAATTTGTCAACAATAGAACTGCCCTAAACATGATGAGGGACAAATATCCCCACTGTAGTGTTAGTCAAGGATGCAGCTTCTAGTTCCCCTGCAAAACTGACTAGTAACTTTGAACCTTGACATACAGTCAGAAATTAACTTTGAACCTTGACAAACAGTCAGAAATTCCCTTTGAACCTTGACCTACAGTTAGAGATTCCCTTTGAACCTTGACATACAGTTAACTTTGAACCTTGACATACAGTCAGAAATTAACTTTGAACCTTGACATACAGTCAGAAATTAACTTGTAACCTTGACATACAGTCAAAAATTAACTTTGAACCTTGACCTACAGTTAGAAATTCCCTTTGAACCTTGACATACAGTTAAATTTGAACCATGACATACAGTTACAAATTATCTTTGAACCTTGACATAAAGTTTATCTTGAACCATGACATACAACCAGAAATTAACTTTGAACCTTGACATACATTTAACTTTGAACCTTGACATAGTGTTAACCTTGAACCATGACATACAGTCAGAAATTATCCTTGAACCATGACTTACAGTTAACCTTGAACCATGACATACAATAAGAAATTATCTTTGAACCTTGACATACAGTTAACCGTGAACCATGACATACAATCAGAAGTTATCTTTGAACTTTGACATACAGTTTACCTTGACATACAGTCAGAAATTAACTTTGAACCATGCCCTACAGTTAGACATGCCCTTTGAACCTTGACATACAGTTAACTTTGAACCATGACATACAGTTACAAATTATCTTTGAAGCTTGACATAAAGTTCATCTTGAACCATGACATACAACCAGAAATTAACTTTGAACCTTGACATACAGTTAACCTTGAACCATGACATACAATCAGAAGTTATCTTTGAACTTTAACAAACAGTTAACCTTGATATACAGTCAGAAATTAACTTTGAACCATGCCCTACAGTCTGAAATTAACTTTGAACCTTGACCTACAGTTAGACATTCCCTTTGAACCTTGACATACAGTTAACTTTGAACCATGACATACAGTTACAAATTATCTTTGGATCTTGACATACAGTTAACCGTGAACCTTGACGGAAAGTCAGAAATAAAGTTTGAACCATGCCCTACAGTCTGAAATTAACTTTGAACCTTGACCTACAGTTAGAAATTCCCTTTGAACCTTGTCATGCAGTTAACTTTGAACCATGACATACAGTTAGAAATTATCTTTGAACCTTGACATAAAGTTCATCTTGAACCATGACATACAATCAGAAATTATCTTTGAACCTTGACATACAGTTAACCTTGAACCTTGACAGAAAGTTAGAAAATAACTTTGAACTATGCCATACAGTCTGAAATTAACTTTGAACCTTGACATACAGTCAAAAATTCCAATTACAGTCAACAGACAACAGAGCTCACAAGAGAAAGTTTATTTTTCTCTATATTAGCTTGATTTAAAAAAGCTTGATGAATCTTCAAAAAGGCATGGACACACTGCAGCGATTGTATATTACAGCACCAGGCGATAATTAGTTATGTAAACATTTTAAATAAATAAAGAAGTTTCACATTTTACCTGTCCATATCAACTACTGGTTCAACAGAAGTTAAAATTGCACTTGTTGTTGGACGCTGGGACACCACCATTAGATTGCCTATCAAAATATTTTGTTCCGAACAGTGGCTTTGGAAACCAATCATTTCTGTACAGCATAATCTCAGCCAGGGTATGTAGTCTGTCATTCTTCTGTAACAGTTAAATCAATGAAACAATGAAACTCTTTTTAGCACAACAACATGTTTACAATATTACAGCAACTGTATTGTTTATGAGTTATGTGTACTTTAGTTTAGAAAAATTATTTTCACAAGAGGCCCAAGGGGGCCAAATCGCTCACCTGAGTTGCAAACAATGTTATTGGACAGTTTGAAGGAAGCCCTCGAGTATTTGCTTCCTATAAGGTTTAAAGAAATTATGTGCTTCAGTTTCTGAGATGTCAAAATATAAAACTTTTACGCTGGACGACAGACGGCCTGTTATCGCAATAGCTCACTTAAGCTTCACCAAGGTGAGCTAAAAATGACTGTCTTACTTTTGGTCTTTATGTAAATATACAAGTATAGTTCTGATTGGTCACATGCAAATTCCCTGAATTGTGAAGCGATTGTCGGGAAATTTGCATGTGTGCCAACCAGAATTATATACCCATGAACACCAAAAGTAAGACAGTCATTACTTATTTTTACAGTCTTGCTATATACATGTATTAGACATCCTTTATTTGCACAAACATTGCTTATACGATGTGTCACAGAATCAGAAGTGTTCGAACGTTGGTTAATGCACCCTACTTTCAATCTTTAGAAGTGACGTCACATTAGGCATTTACCCAAATTATTGGAATATCATTCTACATGTAGTTGCCTGAGGCTCTGGTATTCAACATGGAAAATCTTATTCAAAAGTTATGCCCAAGTTTATTTTTTTTTTAATTGCGTCTAACTCCAAGGTCAAGGTCACAAAGTCAAAACTTATGGAATCAACAGAAAGGTCTTGTCACAAGAAATGCACATGTGAAATATGAATGCCCTATCACTTACCAATCAAAAGTTGTGACCAAGGTTAAAGTTTTTGTGACTGACAGATGGATAGTCAAACTAGTTTCAATATCCCCGCACTTTCGCAAAGGAGGGAGAAAGAGAAGAGATTGCATTTTTCGAATGCAGTGGTTTTTTCCCTTGTTTTGCGGCCGAGTATCTTCTTTTTATACCAAAAAATTGCTCTTAAATTCTCAAAGAGGAATTATGAAAAAAATCACCCGAGAAAACAAGACTCAAATCCTTGAAGTCAGCACAGAAGATCGTATATCTAAGTGCATCTTTAAGTTTTTTATTCATTCCTCAGTTCAAGCAAATCAATGGATAAGCAGTGTTACAAATGTAATAAAGGCAACGCAAGCGTTGAATCCCCTTGCAATTTCATCTTCTTTGCAATCAGCAAAATAATCTTAAACTGAAGTCCACTGTGACCTTGACCTTTGAACCTTGAAAATCAATAGGGTTCATCCTCTCTCTAAGGTGAACGTTTGTGGAAGGTTTGATGTTTCTATGACAATTCCTTTGGCTTCTATGCTGTTCACAAGGATTTTAAGCCTAAGTCCACTGTGACCTCGACTTTTGACCTTGAAAATCAATAGGGTTCATCCTCTTCCCATGGGGAACATTTGTGGTAGGTTTGATGTTTCCATGATGATTCCTTTGGATTCTATGCTGTTCACAAGGATTTTAAGATTCTATGCTGTTCACAAGGATTTTAAGCCTAAGTCCACTGTGACCTTGACCTTTGACCTTGAAAATCAATAGGGTTCATCCTCTCCCCATGGGGAACATTTGTGGAAGGTTTGATGTTTCCATGATTATTCCTTAATTGGCTTCTCTTCTGTTCACAAGGATTTTAAGCCTAAGTCCACTGTGACCTTGACTTTCGACCATTGCCTTGAAAATCAATAGGGTCCATCTTCTCCCCATGGGGAACATTTGTGGAAGGTTTGATGTCTCTATGATTATTCCTTTCGGTTCTACGCTGTTCACAAGAAAATCCGGACACACGCACCCACCCACCCACAGAAGTACGGCAGCGACTTTAGGGTTATACTGTGGTGAGAATTTGTATAAAGATTTTCCAAATTTCAGAAATATTTTGCAAATTTTCCCAAATGGGACAGGGACAGTCACCTCCCCCCCCCCCCCCCCCAAAAAAAAATAAAAAGAACCCTGCAATGAAAATGTGTTCATTGTAGTTCTTTACATGTGGATACTTACGCAAACCATTCATTGAAGTGGGAGGTACGGTACTCCTTATTTCCATGAACATGTGTACATATTCAAGATCTTAACTACAAGGACATCTGGACTGGAGTCTTTCCTTATAATCTATAACAGATAAATTCAAAATACAGTGAAAAGACTTATCCTTCCACAACTTCATACAAATAGTTAGTTCAGTCATAAATTCTAAAATGTAATTTAAAAAGTTTTATTGTCACATCACACTGCAAGCAATCAAATGATGTCATTTGTTGGAATTTTTGTCAGACTGACTCTGTGGAAGGGTAGTACTTGAAACCTTGGGCTGGGCCCTGGCGGCACCACCAATGTGTTTGTGAAACTGAATGCCCTGTCAACATCTTTGCCAGTAAAACAGTTCTAATGTAGGTCATACTCATAGTCAAATTCTAGTTCATTCAAAAGTTTTTGTTGAGTTTTTATAGAGTTTTTCCCATGACGAAACAGACAAAAAGTAGGTCAAATGTCTAGGTCAAGGTCACAAGGTCAAACATTATGGTATGTGTAGAAAGGTCTTGTCAGAAGGAATACACAAGTAGTGTATCAAAGCCCTATGACATACCAATCAAAAGATAAAGCCAATCCTAGATTTTTGAAGAAGGTCATATGTCTAGGCCAAGGTCACTAGGTAAAAATCAAATTCAAGGAATTGTGGTCCTACGCTTTTGGGTGTTTGTCTTTAAAGAAATGTTTACAGACCCCCCTCCCCCGTCCCCCCAATTCTTAAGTTTTCATAGTATATCTCATATATTATCAACATTCTAAATATGACAGATTAGACTCCAAGAAAAGGTAAAAGGATCCAAACTTTTGTTTTGTAGGTATGCACATGTGAAATATTAAAGTCCTATCATTTAAATTACCATCCAAAACTTATGGTCGAGGTTGAAGTTTTTAAATGTGGGTCAACCTCCAAGGACGAGGTCACAAGGTCAGAATGTTGTTACCAACAGAAAGGTATCGTCACAAGGAATACACATGTGAAAGCCCCATCACTTTCCGTTCAAAAGTTATGGTCAAGGTTAAAGTTTTTGAAAAGTATGTTAAACTGCAAGGTCAAGGTCACAAGGTAAAATATTTTGGTATCTATGGAAAGATCTTTTCACAACGAATACACATGTAAAATATCAAAGCCCTATCAGTTTCCATTAAAAAATTATGGACAAGGTTAAGTTTTTGTGCCTGACGGACGGACAGACAAACCGGTTTTAATGTCCCCAAGCTTTCGCGAAAGCAGGGGACAATAAAGCCTGTTTGTGAAACACGAATGCCCCTGGTGGCATCTTTGTTAGTGTAAACACTATTTTCTGTTAAGTACATGTATGTAAAAGGTCAAAGTCAGGGTCACTGGGTTAAAAGATCAAAGTCAAGGTCACAAGGTAAGAAATTTTGGTATCAATGGAAAGGTCTTGTCACAAGGAATACACGTGTCAAATATGAAAGCTCTATCACTACCCATTCAAAAGTCATGCCCAATGTTATAGTTTTTGAAAAGTTGGTCAAAGGTCAAGGTCACGAGGTCAAAAATTTTGGTATCAATGGAAAGGTCTTGTTACAAGGAATACAAATATGAAAGCTCTATCACTACCCATTCAAAACTTATGCCCAATATTAAAGTTTTTGAAAAGTAGGTCTAAGGTCAAGGTCACGGGGTCAAAAGTTCTGATATTCATGGACAGGTCTTGTCTCAAGGAATACACATGTGAAATATGAATGCCCTATCACTTACCATTCAAAAGTTAAGCCCAATGTTAAAGTTTTTGAAAAGTAGGTCAAAGTCAAGGTCACAAGGTCAACATTGTTAGTATCAATGGAAAGGTCTTGTCACAAGGAATACACATGTGAAATATGAAAGTCCTATCACTTCCCATTCAAAAGTTATGTCCAATATTAAAGTTTTTCGGACAAACAGACAGACAGACAAACAGACGAACAACTAAATGCCCCCCTAATCTTTGATTCCGGGGGCATAAAAATTATAGTATGTGTAGAAAGGTCTTGTCAAAAGATATACATTTGTGAAATATCAAAGTCATATCACTTACCAATCAAAAAATATAGCCAATCAATTTTTTTAAAAGTAGGTCAAATATCTAGGTCAAGGTCACAAGTCAAAAATTATGGTATGTGTAGATAAGTCTTGTCACAAGGAATACACATGTGAAATATCAAAGCCCTATCACTTACCAATTAAATGTTCTGGGCTTTGACACTCTTAGTGTGACAGACAGACAGACGGGCAGATAAAGTGATCCATAGGTGTCGCTATGTTTTGCAGGCGACACAGAAAACCACTGCGTAAGGATGTGACCGTTAACCATAAAGTATGACCGTGGTTCAGAATCTCCAGATTTTCCAAACTTCTTATTTGGCCAAAGTCGAAAAAGACGTAAAAATTTAGTTATAGTAATTCAACATAAAGCACCGCTAAAGACGGTTTGGCCGGATTGCAAAGTAAGTTTTTGTCACCAACTGGGTCAAGGTCACTAGGTCAAATATTACAGCATACATTGAGAGGTCTTGTCAGAAGCAAGACCTGACATGAACAATATAAAGTTTCTACTGCATACAGTTCCTTAATTTTGCTCAAACCAGAAACTTTTACCAAAATCTTTCACAAGGTCAAAGTCCAAGGTCAATGTCACAATGTCAAATGTTACAACATAAATTTAGGTCTCGTCATGGGCAACCTACATGTATAATATAAAGTTTCTACTGCATACAGTTCCTTAGATTTTGCTTAATCCAGAAACTTTAACCAAAATCTTTAACTAGGTCAAAGTCCAAGGTCAAGGTCACTAGGTCAAATGTTACAACATAAATTAGGTTTCGTCATGGGCAACCTAAATGTATAATATAAAGTTTCTACTGCATACAGTTCCTTAGATTTTGCTTAATCCAGAAACTTCAACCAAAATCTTTTAACTAGGTCGAAGTCCAAGGTCAAGGTCATTAGGTCAAATGTTACAGCATAAATTGAAAGGTCTCGTCATGGGCAACCTAAATGTATAATATAAGGTTTCTACTGCATACAGTTCAATAGATTTTGCTTAAACCAGAAACTTTAACCAAAATCAAGGTCAAGGTCACTAGGTCAAATGTTACGGCATAAATTGAAAGGTCTTGTGATGGACAAGCTTCATGCATAATATAAAGTTTCTACTGCATATAGTTCCTTAGATTTTGTGCAATTCCGAGAGAGAGTGAAGTAACATTTGAAATCTTCATCGCATTCAAGTATTTCATTTTTCCATTTCAAAATTTTATTTTCTTGGGTAATTGTTTCTCTATCCCTTATAGATTCATAAACAAATTTTATTGATTTATTTGATATAATTTTTGTTAAAAGTAAATCATCATCACATATATCTAAAGTTTCATTATTTTCTTTAAATGTTTTTATCTTGCTTTTCCAAGAATTCGGTACCTTGTCAATAATTTGATAATATTTAAGAAAATTCTTACAATTAATCTGAGTCTTTATCTCCTCAAAGCTTTTGAAATTACCATCACTTTTTAGTAGGTCATTTAAGCAAGAAACACCATTTTCTCGCCATTTTGTATAAAAATCATATTCTGAAAAGCTACAAAAGTTCCTTATATCTTCTTGTATATATTCAGATACACTTAATTGTTCCTTTTTCACTTTGATAACAGATTCGATAACATCTTTCCAAGAGCTATTTTTTACATGTTTCTTGAGTTCCATTAATTTGTTCCTATTTAGCAACCATACACCCTCTGTATCTGTTTTAATTCCAATGATAAGGGAAAGGAGTTTCTGCCAAAGACCATTAGGATTTTCATGAATTCTTTTCAACCACTTTATTTTTATATAATTTATAAATGATGGCAAATGGATCATATTCAAAACCTCCCTTTTCATATGAACTAATCAATGTTTTTCTTTTTATCTTATCTGGTTTATTGTTCCATATAGATTTGAAAAAAATCTTTTCTAATTCACTGAGGATCGATTTTGGTGGATTTGGAAGTGATGAAAATAAATGTATTAATTTTGGAAGTGCCAAAGATTTAATTACAGTAATTTTTCCTATTGGTGTCAAATCACGTCTTGACCAAGTCCCAAGAAGCTTTTTTATTGAGAGTACTTTCTCTTTATAATTAAATTCCACCATATCTGTCAAATTAGTTGTAAATGTTATACCTAGCAATTTAAAAGATTTACTTGACCATATTATGTTCAAATCTTCACATATCTTTTCTTCACTCCCTCCTTTAGATCCTAACCATAATGCTTGTGATTTATGTATATTCAGTTTTAATCCACTTACATAACTAAATTTTGAAATTATTTTCATTGACATTCTTAGTGATTTTTCGCTACCATCTAGAAGCAGGAATGTAACATCCGCGTACTGATTAATAAGAAAATTTATGCCGCCAAATTCTATTCCTTTAATGTCTTTTTCTCTTTTCAATCTTGAGCTTAGGAGTTCGACAACCAAAATAAAAATGTAAGGGGCAAGGGGGTCACCTTGCCGGCAGCCCCTGTGAAGGGAGAAGAAAGAAGACATATTGCCATTATTAATAACACAGCTTTTTGAATTTTTATAGAGAGTAGAAAACCACCTTTTGATTGAGTCGCCGAAATTAAAAGATTGCAGTGTATTTTGAATAAAGGGCCATTCTATGGAATCGAAAGCTTTTTCGAAATCTAATAGTAAGAGTAATCCTTTTTGTTTTATTATTTTCATGTAATTCATTAAATCATATAGCAGCCTTGTGTTTTCTCCGATAAACCTATTTTTTAAAAAACCTTTTTGAGAGTCACTTATAATCGATGGGAGCCCATTTTTCATTCTATTTGCTATACAGCTTGCACCTATTTTATAGTCAATGTTTAGTAACGAAATTGGCCTCCAATTTTTTAAGTATCTTCTGTCTTTTGATTCTTTTGGTAAGCACAAAAGACACTAAACTTATATACTTTCAGTACAAAATATTAAATAGAATATTGTCTACAAATACATTTTTATTCCAAATCAAAATAAGTCAAACACAAAATTGTTGTTTTTGTAAACAAGAGCCTGAAACCCTTTGTCATTTATTTTATGATTGTGTACATGTATTGCGATTTTGGAAATTAGTTGAAAATTGGTTTGAAATGAATTTAACAAATAATATAAAACTTAACAAGTCAAATGTAATACTGGGTAGCAAATCTGGTACTGTCTTTGAAAACCATGTTATTTTGATTTGCAAAAGGTTTATATATACATGTCGATTCAATATGATCATCCCAACCTTTATTCAAGCCATTGAACGTATTAAATATATCAGAAATATAGAGAAATACATATATAATTCAAATTCAGACTACTTCAAGAAAAGATGGATGTTTTTTTAGTAATATCAGCGATTAACATGATATTATATTCTTATTCTATTACATGTAGCATACGCATAATGATAAATTTATTTCAGCTTCGAATATTTATTACCATATTAGTACAAACAATAACCTTATTTTAAAATTGATTATCATAAATTTCAAATACCATTACTGAATCATTATCATATCTTCTTTTTGAAACTGAATATGTAAGAGTGAGGGTGGAGTGAGGTGTGTAAATGGGGGGGGGGGTTTGTGAGATAGAGTGTGTATTCTATTATATATCTGAAATGCAAATAAATAATTAAAAAAAAAGTTCCTTAGATTTTGCCTCAACCAGAAACTTTAACCAAAATGTTGACGGCAGACGGACGGACAGAGGGACATCGTCAATCTATAGACCGGAATTGCTTTGCAATCCAGCCAAAAATGAACAAACTTGAACAATTATCAATACATCCAGTTTCCAAAGTGAGCCGCGTGTACAGTAGTAATGTACACCCACATGCAAACTTTACTGCCTGCATGCGCAGCTCACTACAGACACTTGAAAATTGCAAAAATTTCTTCATGGCCTGCACTTTTGAGAATACATAAAAGGCAGTGGCTCCAGATACAATGTATGAACATTCGTAACTGTGGAGCTGGGTCTCCGCGTACAAACATGAATCGTAGTTAGCTTCTGCATATGAATGTGGTTAGGTTTATCTTTTCATCTTGTGTTCAAATTTTATCTTTTTTGTGACATATTCGGAAAAGCGAATAAGTAAAAAGCAGTTGCATCTACATGTACATTTTTGTTATCTTCTCACAAACTCTCAAAAACTTCAACTTCCGCTTGAGCGATGGAACGTCAGTACTCACGGTAGCTGACAAGTACGTGTCTGTTACTGATCACTATAATGATTGAGAGCAAAGAAAATACTTAATTACTGAGTATGCAGAATAATTACAAAAAAACCCAACTTCTTTCTCTGTTATGGACACATCACCCGAGTCATGTGAGTCACAGCCAAATCAGAAACTTATTCGTACACTGAGACATAGGTCTAAACTTCTAAAGATACGGAATGCTCGTAATCTGAAGCCAGTGCCTACATAAAAACAAAAGCTCTCAAGAGAATTTGAAAGACTATAAAGTGTGTCATACACCTGTGGTTTAATTTTCCCCATTATGAAAAATGGTTATATTCCATCTGAATTATAATAACGTCCTCCATCTTGTTAATAATCGATTATATTTATAAATATCTAAAGTCAGAACAAATTCGAGCTAACATTTCATGGATATAGTACTGTATTTCACATAGGAAGACGTTAATTACCATATTGATCTAAACAATGTGACATTACGTTAAGTTATCCAGGTGCTGCATCTGGAACTGTAAAGTTGACCGTAAAAAGTTCTTTTATCTTTGATTTGCAGCTTCTACACTTCCTTCTGGCCATTTTGTCGTCTGCTTCGCGCACGTGCTACTTCGCGCCGTTCTGTTTCGCTACGTAGAAGCAGGGACGTAATACTATACAAATATATATATATATATACGTCCCTGGTAGAAGACAGGGGTCATTTGAGAAGTGGCATTTGATAGTTTTAGTAAAGAATGAAGACTTAACTAATAGAACTATGAAGAATCAGAATAAATGGTAGAGTGGGATCTTAAAAATTGCCCCCCTTCATCCTTTTGATTTCTTTCTTTCTTATTGTCTATTGGGTCAGTTGGCTGTATTGATGTTACATGTATTGCGTGGAACGGCAACTGCCCGTTCCAGAGTACTCTGGCCAGGACGTTCCCCTTTGGGGTGCCTCATAGCCTCTTGAACTTGAAGGTTACGCTTGATCTGCTACTACTCTGCTGACGGTACTTTGTATGTATCCGGATAACTACACCTTAATGGTCAGAATTTACCCCATTTACCATATACCACCATCTACCACAATTCGTGGGTGCACCTACCTAAAGGTGGAATATACGAACCACGACAACAACATGGCTGGAGTCATGTAGGCCTGAGTTAATTTATGGTATACAGGTAGTAATTATTTCGAACGAGTCGCTTCCCTTCTGAGGCCACCCAAAGTTTGACAAGGAGTAAAAGATAGCGCTTCTGTGATTGGATAATATTCATTAATACAGATATGAAAGAAAAGTACTGATTGTGGACTTTCATTGCATGTACAGCATTTTAATGAAATTTATTCAAGATAGAAATATTTAGGGGTGCCAAATGGGGGTAATTTTTTTTAGTTGAAACAGTTCATTTCATCCCCCCTTTTTTCAATCAAAATTTAAGGGGAGAAAAGCAACGTTAACCCCCAAATTGGTTTTGGTCAAAAGTAAGATAATTTATTAGTCTCTGTTATGATGATTAGCATATTTTTCAAATCAACTTTTTTTACTGAGTTATGGAAGCCCAATGGGGATAACCCCTTCCCATAGAACTCTATGTTAAAGGGACCGAATAAATAATTACTACCTTCATACCCAAAAAGGGTGTCAATTTGGCAAACGTAGTTCTAGAATGTACTGCTGAGATTATTTTATCATCCAAAATTCAAATTGGCTCCATTCAAGACGGATTTTTAATATATAGGCAATTTGAATAAAATGTTGGAAAAAAGGGGGAGGGGCTCCGTAAAATAATTAAAATCTTACTTAAGTAATTAGCTGAAAGGATTATGTGTTTATTTGAATGAATTGATGGGTAAAAGCATATGAAATCGATAAACTTCCTCTGGAATGACATATAAACGTATCTAGGCACTTAAAGTTTTGCCGTCATATGCAGCTGAAAATTTGCTATGGATCTATAGAAATGCCCGCTTGTAAGCAGGAGAGTAGTAATCCTGGCAGCTCTCGCACGAGGAATTGTTCACTGAGTCTTTATCGCTATTTATGTTCAGACATATTTCATAATTTTCTTTTAAAATCTTAAGATTTTGCAACATGTTCACATGAATGTAGTAAATTTCAAATTTCATTAAGTTTTATAGAGTTATTACCCTTTGGAACCTTATACATGCCCTTTTCGTTACCTTGGTTGATTCTGAAAGTTTCCTTGGTACTCAATGAAAGAATTGATACGTCAAACATAGACATCTAATTAATGTTCTTCATCTCAGAGAATTTTTTGTAAGTATACCCCCTAAAATTGGATGTAATTTAACAAGGGGGTCACCTGCATTGATGACCTTTACTGCAAATACTTTGTTCATGGAGACGTATTTCTGTAAAGAATGTGAAAGTACACACTTTAATCTTCTGAAATAATGCCAATTCAAATCCAACGTTGAGATAGGATAAGAGCACAGGCCTGATTCTTGAAATTGGGTGTAAAAACACCACCAAAATTTTTCAAGAACAGATAACTCCTGCAATGATACTCTTTTCGTCTTTATCATACCGTGATTATGTTAAGATAAGATTGAATATTGTGTTGATTGAGCTATATACAACACAATTCCTTGACAAATGGCTTTAAATTCTTTTTTAAATCAAAATTTTCTGTATTTTGAACGAGTCAGAAAAACGTAAGGTTCCAGTTAGGGGGTTGGGTACTCTCGTATCCCAAAATTTTCATCCATCAGAGAGTTTCACGACAAATGATGATGTTATAGATAGAAAATAGAATAATCTTTCCAGTAGGACCACATTTGCCAAATTCAAGACATTTTAAATTTCATTATTATGCTTCCTTTAGGTATACAGGTAGTAATTATTTCGAACGAGTCGCTTCCCTTCTGAGGCCACCCAAAGTTTGACAAGGAGTAAAAGATAGCGCTTCTGTGATTGGATAATATTCATTAATACAGATATGAAAGAAAAGTACTGATTGTGGACTTTCATTGCATGTACAGCATTTCCATGAAATTTATTTAAGATAGAAATATTTAGGGGTGCCAAATGGGGGTAATTTTTTTAGTTGAAACAGTTCATTTCATCCCCCCTTTTTTCAATCAAAATTTAAGGGGAGAAAAGCAACGTTAACCCCCAAATTTGTTTTGGTCAAAAGTAAGATAATTTATTAGTCTCTGTTATGATGATTAGCATATTTTTCAAATCAACTTTTTTTACTGAGTTATGGAGGCCCAATGGGGATAACCCCTTCCCATAGAACTCTATGTTAAAGGGACCGAATAAATAATTACTACCTTCATACCTAAAATGAACAGAAGGTAGATAACAGGCTGACATGATTAAAGCATAACATCTTGGAATAGAATTACATTTAAAGAAAGAGAGAAAACAGGTATTTATATGTAATTTAAGTTCACTCATGCATTTTGACTCGACAAATTATGAGGATGGAATCTAAAAATAAACATCTGTACTTTCGTTTTACATTATAAGATAAACTACAGTAGCGAAAAGCTGATAACAGTACTTTTATGTTATGAGGAGATCTAATTGGCGATGACCTACTGTCAGCAACGAAAACGGAAATTTGAACAGGAAAACTATCCTGTCTCTTAATTATTTGATTTTATATACCAATTTTATGAAGAAAATTTTCGACAACATTTTACAAACTATATATGTGAATGGCAGTCTTTTACATTACATATTTATTGTATACTTTGATTATTTGATAAGGAATGTCCGTTGTTATGACAAGACAAGAAGATATGGTCCGTTGTCATGACTCTTAACAGTATTTGGGCATAAATGGGGAATTGAATCTTTATTTCGAATCTAAGGCTGAGCAATTAAATTAGCTTAGTTAATTATTAAAGTATTCAGCTCTCTTTTTTGTAAAGCTGTAAAGGAGGATGCCATATAATTGCCATATAATTTTCAGGTTACGTGAATGTAGATCGTATGATATAGATTTAAAATTGAAAATATGATTCATGAATTAGAAGAGGTGTAGGATGAGTTCATGAATTTATACATTGATTAATTAAACATAATTGTTAAAGGGATTTTGAAGTCACATATAGCGTAAAAAACAAAGACATCAAATATCGGTCATTGAAGACATTTTGATAGCCTCAGCCTTTATCACTTAATTGTTCCGAACGTTCTTAACATGTATATGATATAGACCTTACATGTATATCTCAGGTGATGATGAAAATTGTAGTTGATATGTTATTTACATTTGTGTGTGTCTGTATGTAAGTGTGCTTTTTATGTCAGCGTCGATATCGGTGTCTCTGTCTGCCTGCGAGTGAACTATTTTGTCCGCGTTTGTTAGCATGTGTGTCTGTATGTGAGTGAGTGCATCTGTTTGTGTCTTTTGTGTGTGTGTCTGTCTATATACATGCCTGTCAGTCCGTTTGTTTTTGCGTATGTCTGTGTATACCCTGTGTCTGTCAGTCTGTCGTTTTGCGCATGTCTGTGTATGTCTTTCAGGATGTTCCTTTCAGGATATTCATGTCTGTGTTTTGATCAGTGTCTGTCTGAGTCTGTCTGTGTGAATCTCTTTTTGTTTCTCCCTGTGTATATTTTTCTATGAGTGCTTGACTGTGTGTGTCTATCTGCTTGACTTGATGAGAGGTTTTTGTCGAAAAAGATATATTGGCCTAGTCTGATTTTTCGTCTGTTTTGCATGCTGTGATAAACTGTGGATTTACTGAAATCAAAGTCATTACATGTTTTGTTTGTGTGCTTGTGTGTGTGAGGGTGAGTACATCTGTGTATATCTGTCTACCTGTCTCTCGTCTGCCTATGCATATCTTTCTGTATGAGTGTGTCTGTTGATGAATGTGTTTGTCTGTATATATGTATTTGTCTGAATATATATGAAATTGTCTAAAACCCCATATATGTGTGAGTGTCTAACCCTCCCCCTTTCAGAAACCTCTTACGTATTCTACAGAAGAAAAAATAGGAATAGGGTCAAGTGTCCAGGAAGAGTAATTATATCCTGCTCTGTGATTTTTTTATTATAGCACACGATCTGTCTTCCGCCAGTCTGTAAACTTTTCAAAATGTCGCGTTTCTTCTGCAGAACCGATGATGAAAATCAAATTATAAAGTCAGCTTTTCAAGAGTGATAGAGACTATTGGTGGGTAAAGAGGGGCATGGGTGCAAGATATATATGTAAGACCATTGGAGCAATTTTCATGTATTTTGCAATATTGGAAGCCAATTAAAGATAAACAAAATACGGACTTAACAGGGGGAAAATGGTTATATAACATTTCTTCTCTTTGGGGAAAATACATGCTAATATGAGGAAAGTGTAATATATAGCAGAATATCTCCAAGGGGAAGAAACCTCTTATATAGCAAATTTCCCTATGAGAAAACTACTGCATTACACCGGTTTATAATACACTATTAAGTAAGATACTGAATACATTCAAATTTTCGCCTCCATTTATATTTTACCCTTTTCACCCATATCCCAGAAGATGAATGACAAATATGGATAATGACCATATCCCTGTCTACAGTACAAAATCGAATTTAAGACGGGACGAATTAAATTTAATGTTAATGATATCTTAACAAAACGGATGATTCGGCGAATTCAATTCAGTCTCCATTCTAAATTGGTTGAAAATTAAATTGTACGTATTGATTGATGAATTTTAATGATTAGTACAGGTATCATAGTATCATTCCATCCATTAAAATATAAAAGCAGACAACGGTCATCTGACAACGGACAGAACTTTCGCAACATGGATTGACAACGGACTAATTTTAGAAAAGTCCCAAAAAAGTGGTCCAAAATTGAATTCGTCATCATTACACTACCAGAGGAGCATTATATAGACTTGATATTTATTATTAGTATATTTCTGGAATAAGATCACCTGAATATTCAAAGATTTCAAGAAAAAGGAAGAATAACACATGTGCAGAACGTGGTGATCAAAGGACGCCAACTCGATCTCCTCTTTTCAAACTGTATATAAGTACCAGAAAAGCATATAAACCAATAGCTTAGTGTTATGACTACCCCCCATTGAATTTTCGAGTGTATTACCTCTGAAATTTCAACGTTTATTGGAAAATCATACTTTCCACACATGCTCATTATCACGACAACGGATGGTTTCCTTCATATCCTTACCTGTGGCATAATGTCAACGGACGGTTTTAAGTGCAGAACTTTAAATACTTCTGACAACGGTACTGTAAGGCGACGTAACGTGTTCCTGCCCGTGATTCTGAGACTGCTGAGTGAAAGACCCAGACTTCACACCCATAAGAAGCTATGGGACTGATATATGTATCAAAAAGTGATACATGTAATTAAGTTACATAGTTTAGAATCATATCATTACATTTGCGTTTAAGGAGGTATGAGTGTGAACCGCATTTTCAGGGAATAATAGAAATTGAAAATAATTGTCTGCATATTAAAGAAAATCTCTTCCTTCATCGATTGCAATTTTTCATGAAAAAAAGAGTGTAGCCGTTTGTCCCCTATATACCGACAAAAAGGGAGGTAACTCTGCACATTTTTCTGAAACAATGTCCCAACTTTGGACTTTATTTTAAAATCAGCATCTTAAAGTACGAAGTAAATTTTTATCCATTGATGTAGCAAATGAAGTAAATTTATCATTTTAGAAAAAAATATTTTTGTTGTCATGGTAACCATGCTGGAGAAGGACATTTATTTCATCCCATTTTTGACAGTAAAAATTGTATGAAAAGTTTAAAGACATTAATTTTCGAAGTAGTTGGCATAATAGAATTTTGATAAAATGTTTCTTTTATCATCTAGTGATACATGCTAAAGATAAAAAAATAATTTATAGAAAAAGAGTGTAGCCGTTTTAAAGATATTTAGCTTTGAATGCCTCTGACCAAGCCTCTGGATATGAGAAATCCGTTGTTTATGATTGAAAATGGAAAATTGTTATATATCTATACATTTTATCTGAGATTTCTGATAATCTGGACTTCAGACTAAAAATTTGAGTCACATTCTGATTAATTTCTTATTCATTTCCCCAACACTTAGCGCTTTTAAGCACCGACAACGTAACGTGACGTAGCGCACATCGTGACGCTCACTTTAGGTAATGCGCGGCGATATTGTATACTGTTAATCTCAGTGAATGAGAAAAAACTGAATATTTTACATTTAGATTCCTATCTGTATGCTTCTTCTGTATATCCTTTCTCTCAAAATTGATTTTGCGGCATCTACACGTATCTCTTTATTCATGTACATGTAGTTTTGACATTCGTATATGTTGTACCAGATTTAAAAAAAATAGAACAACGATACGAAGGATCTCTTAATCTCTTGATCAGTTCGCTTTGAAATAATTCATCTAAAGTTAGCTGAGGCACATTTCTAGTTTCATTTTACTAAGTGCTGGGATTAGAAGAGGGGGGGGGGGGGTCGGTATGATAGAAAAGGTATAACGCACACCTTCTCTTCTGCATTGATCTCCTGCACATGTTCTCTTCAATGAATGTCGTTATATCATAGATAAATAAAATTGAAACAGAACAATTCCCTTTTCAACTGGGCGTACAATGGGACGTGTTTTTACGGAGTCCTTCCTTCGGATCCATTTATTTTACAACGTAAATGTACGTGATCATTGGTCCTTTTGATGATTTGACAGTCGGTCGTCATACTCACTTATTATAACTACTAATCAATAGGCCTCGTGATATAAATTCTAGCTAAATCATTATAAGACATACCTTTTGTAAATGAAAGAAAAGTACTTTCAAGATATATTAGTTTTACATGTTTTCAATATTTGAGGTAAATTACGTCGTCAGTGACGCCGCATCGTCAACTTGTACTATAAAATATAATTATTCTTTTGAATTCATTTGTGTCTTTTTTATGCAAGAATAAATTTGAAGTATTAACTTAGTACTCAATTCAATCGCAATCAAATTATTCCGCTCCGTAAAGTTGCCATGGCGTGAAATAATATAAGACAAACTGAATTACCGGACTTCTAAAGAACAAGCACAAAGCGCTTTCATAGTAATTCGTTGAAAAAATATTACAACGTCATAATTTAGTATGACGTCAAATAAACTCCCGTTGATGACGCAAACTATATGCCAAGGGTAAAACGATGTCGTGATAGAAGCGTATTTTAGATGTAAACTAGAAAGGTTTCTTGTTGCGGTTGCAACAAGAGTGTCTTCCTCCTATACAATTTTTGGTTTGGAAATATGAAGGACGTCACATTACATGTATTTATATTATATATTTAAGTTTTCAAATAGCAGTAACATTAAATTTTCAAACCGATAATTGTTGGTGAGCAACCATTTGATTGGGGGGGGGGGGGACAGGAATTCTATTGCCAGCCGGTAAAATTTTTTCAGCAATTTTCTCAGCTGGCCATTTTTTTCAGCCATTACCAGAGTCGGAGAAAAATTTTCGCCGGTTCTTCGGGCCGGATTTAAACAAATTGTCAAATGTTGTGAATGTCTGTGTAAGTTAAACTCCCCGCTGTTACAGAGTATGAGTTAATAACCGTTCCTTCAGATGTCTCTTTGCAATTAGCGAATTTCAGACAGATTGTATGATGTTTAAATAGAACCTTTTCTAGATTTTTGTGCCTATGCGTATTAGGTCTCTGGTAGATACAGCTATGTGAACAGTTTGTATTTATATTAATTAATTTTTTGACTTCAAATTGTCTGGCACAAAAGGCCAGCAAAAATTTCCATATCATGCAATGTATCCTTACTTTTGCATGGTCCGGGAAAAAAAAAAATTGCCGGCCCTTTGGGCCGGAATATTTTTTTCAGCATTTTTCAGAGCCGGGATTTTTTTTTTTGCAAATTCTTCCTGCCCCCTTCCCCCATAAAAAAGGCGAGCTCGTAGCTGTAGAACCAATTTTCTTGAGAAGAGAAATGGTAATAACAAGTTACGTTCAATATATATATATAAATACCATGAGGTTTTCGCTGTGCAGGTTCAAACTTGGACCCCCCCCCCCCCCCCCCCTTCCTTTTTTTCAAAGTTTATTTTGAATTTCCATCATGGCGACATCGTTCAATATAAACAGAACTGTTTTCGAAAAACGAGGGGAGGGAAGAATGTTGGAGAAATTGTTCATCAATTTGTAAATAAACCAACCGAAAATTATGTTCGAACGTTTGCTAGAATTAGAAATTAAACTTGATGTTCAAAATATAGTTATTGAAGTTTAGAAACAGGTTTGTAGGTTAGAAATCGGAATCAAACTACCACTTTTTGTGTGTAAATTCTGGTTTGTAGCTGATCCCTTCTAAATTAATCAACTGTTTTAAAATCAAATTGTGTATATCGAAATGTATTTATGAAATGCATATTCATCATTGCCGTGAAATCGGAATTTGAAAATCTCAACACTGCTTTTCTCGAGTCGGACTCGGACTACCAATTTTAGTGTGCGCCCGATCTGTTGGCGTGAAGGTGTATCGAAATACCCAACTCAAAATTTCGATGCTCATATCTTTTCAACAGTAAGAGATAGGAAAAATCAGAAAGACTAAATAAGACAGATATATGGATAAAAAATAATAATATTGAAATTTTGAGGAAACTTCATAAGCTTAATTTTTGTTTACTATTATAAGCAAAAAAGTGTCTTCCTCCTATGAACTTCTGAATTTGGAAATATGAAGGACGGTGAAGGACGTCATCGTAATAAATCGTTACAGTGTGCATCTAGCATTTCATATCTTGCATGGCTGTCGACTGTCAAAAAGAATGGAAATAGTAGATAGCAAAATACGAGATATTTAAGCTTACAAATAGCAAAACATGAAATTTTCGGTCCTTTTGAGTAATTCGACGCTCCCGTCAAATATTTGAATCTACTAAAAAACATGATAAAAAAAATAACAGAGACCAAAAATAAAAAAGACCAATCTAGCTTTTACTCCAAACGTAACGTTGGAGAACTTTCATTGTCCTAGCTTACAGGGTTCTTGAGAAATCGCTGATCCAATTTTCCACGGTTACGAAAACAATAGGTCTTCCGACGGAAGTCGGAAGACCTAACAAGGATATATACTGCTCGTCATTCGAAAAGCATTGCTCTTTAATCTAGAGGTATAATCAACCATTAGTTCAATAGGTTTTCAGATTATGTTTTCTTTACGACATCGATACAGTTTACGTTTGATTTGTTCACGCTCATACCCTCTTAAGAGAAAAAAGAGCTCTTCTACACTGAATAGACAGCTGTTTCTGGGTTTTTGAAAATTTTCCATTATAATTCAATAAAATGCCTAAGTAGCAAAATTGATCAACTACTTCAATCTGTTCGCCATTATAGAGCCATGATTCTTCTGGCTTTACAATGCCACCATTACGAAATACCATAATTTTAGTTTTTTTCAACATTAACAACTAGTGACCATTTTTCAGTGTAATCATATATGTATTTAACATAGACTAACCTACTGACGGACGTCTCACATTTCTCCAAACTTCCTTCTACCTTCTCCAAACGCTGCATAAAAGACTCAATCTTTGTAAGCCGATTTTCAAATGTTTCAGTTTTATTTAATCTGAGATCCATTTTGGCCAGTAATTAAAGAATTTTCTTGAGATCTTGTCCCTTGTCAGGTAAGTCCGAGTCGTTAACTACCGCTAAGCTATCACCGATCACTGGTGACGTTTCATTTAATGAGGCCATGATCATGAAAAGTTGTCACTTGACCACAACAAAGAAATTTTAAATCGGTTTTCCTGCAAAATTCACTTTTCTGATTTTCTATATCTATACATAAAAATCATCCGAGTAACATGTACAAAACATCTTCGAACTTTCACGATTCTACAGTTTGCAGTTCCGGAGAAATTCCAAAAAAATACGAGAGCCGAAAATTTCATGTCATCGCTCATGTACCACGTGACTCTCTCTCCACTGTAGAGAGGAAGCCGCATCTTGATGTGATTCAAAATTATTGTTTTACTGCGTTTTCATATATAAATTGAGACAAAGATTTTAATTATAACAGTTTAAATTTGCAAGAGAAAAGTTGAAATATGTGATTATTGCATGAAAGTTTGAAAACATATCATAATCAGAAAATGTGAAAAATAATTATTACTATGGAAAAAATGTTAAAAAATAATTCTTATAATATTAGGAAATGTGAAAGGATAATTACCATGAGAAATATGAAAGGAAATAACCACACCTTCTGCTTTTTCCATGGCAGATGGCCGTCCTAAGTCGGGACCGGTTGCCCATTGGTTTCGTTGGTTTATGTGTAGTCCTTTGTGCTTGATGTTTCTGTGTTGTGCGTTGACGTTCCTTGTCCTTTATGCGTCTCGTTCTGTGCTTGTCTGCTTTGTGTTTTTGCATTGGGTGTTCTAGGGTTTTGCTGTTGGTGCTGCAACCTGGTGTTGTTGGAGATCCCCTCCTTTGTTTTTGATTCATCTGACACTGAAATAAATTTTTTCTCATTGTTATTCTGATGATTTCTCATTACAAAGTTTTAGGACAGGGATTTTTTGGTATTCTGAAAGTATACAAAAATTGTTGTGACTTATTAAAAATCTTTTTTTTTTGTGAAAATGTTTTCAAAATCTTTATACTTCAAGGAGAACGGATGTCCTTTTATGTTACGGGTTTTTACTTATTTTGTTGCAGTAAAATACACTTAAGGTATTCAACCCCTAATGCATTTTCAATTAAGTATACCAGAAATAAGAATTTTCAATTTTTTTCAAAACGAACGCCATACATACAATTCTAGCTAAACTTAGGGGTTACACTTCTCATACCATGATATACTCTGTCACTCCGGAGATTCCCGATCATGAAATCATCAGTATTTGTCGTAACCGGAAGTACTCTATAAAGGTGCGGGATCCTTAAATGTTATGCCAAGGGAATTTTGAAATAGTGTTAAAATATACTGAAATAGTAGAACAAATTCTTGAAAATTCCAGTTTTGGTGGAAATATTTAGTAAATAAATGTACTCAGGTAAGAGGTAATGCTCTTTTACATGATTAACCGGGGTTTTTTTTTATTTTGATACGTTTTGTGGAATAAGAGGGAGTTTGTTATGCACATACATGTTGAGCAAAGTACAAAGTATAGACGCATGGAACGCGATAACTTAAATATGCTTTAACTGTTTTTCAAGATATTTATATAACTTAGTCAGACTGCGCAGAGGAAGATGCTTCTGTTTTTTTTAGGTTCATCAGATTTGTAGTTTTGGAGTTATGGGACTTACATTATTTCAAATACTGTGAAAATATACTAAAATAGTTTTAAATTATTAAAGTTTTTTTTCTATTTTGGTGAAATGTTTTGAAAATTTGCATACTTCAAGAAGAAAGGATGCTGGCTTTCTGTGGCATATTTGGGAAATTATTTGTAATGGGAGGGTGAGGGGTGTATGTACAATGCTATAAAAGTTGACCCAAGTCAAAGTAAAGGCCAATGGAACGTGACTCGAATATGCGTCAATAGATTTTCATGATATTGATACACTGTGATTATAATGTGAAGAGGAAAGAATATTTAAATTTGTGCATTTACTCGTTCTTTGCAGAAAGTACGCGGCTCAAAATTTTGTGAAGGATTGATTTAGTAGAATAATTATAGAAAATAAATTACCAAAATTGTGTTGGGAATGTTAACTTCCTTTAATTTCCATAATAATCGTGAATGAAAATTACAAGTTTCCGAGAACACAAAATGATATATACATGTACTTGTATATATGATGATACAATTCCATATATTATTAAATCCATACCATCAATACGTAAAAACATCCACATCCGACATATGTTGGAACTGACTGTCGCTGAACCTTAATGACTACATATCATTTTGAGACAGTACCACATACAAAGAAGTAATTGGCTAATAGGATAATATCAATGTAATTTCAAAATTATAGACCATTCTTCTGCCATAGAATATCCCCCCACCAAATGATGACTTCCTTCAGATATTGTACACAATTTGAACGCTAAGCTTAAAATAAGAACATTTAAAGGCGTATAATGTACAATTGTTATAATTACCTTGAAGGACGTTTAAGCTAGGTACCGGTATGTTACCCTGACATGCCATAAGGTGGGTCCCTACTCGAACCGTTATGGGTTTTCCTAATACACAGCAGTCTGCATCCATAACGTTTTACCATAATTGATGGTGGACGAGCCAGCACATTGAAAAACGCAGACAAAAGTTCTGAAATGCCAAAAGAAACAAAGGATCGGGCAATCAACCAATGTCCACAACCATCATATAGTAGATATTCTTACTTGAAAATATGATGAATTTCAGAAATTACAAGGGGGTACCCTTATGTTTGGAACCATATCTTGATCATTTATAAAACTGTATATATGTGTGTGATTTTTCACCATCTATATACATTATCTTATGACATGATGCAATATGAGGAAATTCAATCTTTTCTTCTTTTTTTTTTTTGCAAAAAGTGGAATATACTTTCTATTATTAGTAAAAAATGTGATGAAATTATAAGGGGGTACCCTTATGTTTGGAGTTATATGTTGATCATTTATATAACTGTATATATGTATGTAATTTTTTCACCATCTATCTAGATGATCTTATGAAAGGATGCAATATGAAGAAATACCATCTGTCCTTTTTTTTGCAATATTTTTGGGATATACTATCTATTATTAGTCAAAAATGTGATGAAATTATAAGGGGATACCCTTATGTTTGGAGCCATATCTCGATCATTTATAAAACTGTATACCTGTTGATATTGTGTCTTCATCTACATAAATAATATCATGAAATATTACAAAACGAAAAACAATCATCTGTTTCTTTTGGGATAAAGTTAGATTTAGTATATGATATTGGTAAAAAATATGAAAAATTGTAAGGGGGTACCCTTATGTTTGTAGACATATCTTACTTAGATTTATGTTAGAATATCATTTTTTGTGTTATGTTTCTTCTATATTACTTGTTATCATAAAATAAAACAAATAAATAAATATATTCTTATGATTACTGAATTTCGAAGGTTCAAAAGCATATCTGTATATTTGATATTGGTTTTATTGTGCAAGGGTACCTTTCTATAATGTACTAAATCTTTGATGAAAAAAAATTCATATCTATGTCTGAGTTTTATTTCTCATTTGGACCATTTTGTCTAGAAATACAAATTTCATCTGTTAAATCTATGAGTAGGGACCCGCCTTAAGAAGTAATCTAAGTTGCAAACTTGTACAGTTAACCTTTGTTTTTTCTCTCTTCTTTTTCATTTGTTTGTTTGCTTGGTTTTTATATATATTGTGTAAATATATTTGTATATGAATTGAAAAAAAAATTATATTCTTCTTTTAAAATTTGGTGAAAACGATTTTCTATTTTTAAGATTCAGGATGTTTCCAACAAGAGTAAGTATGCGAATGATTTATGGATTGAATAAGTTTGTAATATCCTAGTCAGTGACTCATTTATATATATTTAATATGTAAAATGGAAAAGAACATTAAAGTGTTATTAGAACACATGAGATTAAATTTTTTTCTAACACTTTCACTTGAAATAAAGAATTACACACCAAGGCTCTTACTGTACACATACGCGCATTAGTTTTGTAGTTGCTATTTTAAGTCATTTACAGAAACACTGATTCTATAGTATCACGTCCGGTAAATTGATTATATATAGTAAAGGCGAAAGCAGTGTAAAGAATGTTATTAACCGTAGAGGTATTGAAGCTGGGTTCGCATTTAATTTTCTCAGTTTCATATCTTTTCATAATTTCATGATCATCTCCAGTAATAAAATGTAAATGTTTATTGTTAGTAAGAGTCTCTTTCCTTTGGCATAATACTGAGCATCTGGGGAGAAAAAAGGAGGGATAGACAATTACTTACAGGTCACGTCATATTTCTGTCCTATTTTATTGTTTTTCTAAACATACCCGACTTTAATCAAAGATTGAATGAACAGCCGTGCCTATTTCAGTCTAAGGGGGAGGGACTCAGTGCATAACATGCCTCTATTCATATTGTCATATACGTTCATTAATGACTGATTACTTCAGATATTTATTTGACATAGAAGGATTTAGCCTGGAATTTTACCGGGGAGGGGCGTGATTTGAAAACAATCTTATAGAAGTGTAGAAAAAAAGGGGGGCTGTAATGAATAAAACAAAACATTATTAATTTATCTTTACTAATATTCATTTCCAAATCTATCTGCATCGGTGAATTGTATGGAATATAGTGTTACCTTTTGTAATATTATACTGAGGATTTCGATAACACTGTATCCATTCAAAAAATGTTTTAATTCTATTCTATCAATTTATATGGTGATAGGGAATAACAAAAAAAACTATTCGACTTTTTCCCATATATTTTTTAATCATTAAGTTGGAGTCACAGCTAGCTGATTTTAAGGGAATATCACAAACATTTAGTTAAGAAGCAATAAATTTAAATCGGAAAACATGTTTATAAATACATGTATGTTTCAATCATTAAAGGCAATTGATGCTAGAAAAGATAGGAAGATCTCTCTCTCTCTCTCACCCTCTCCCTTACACCCTAACAGATACACACACTCACCGTCACACATATACCCATCGACTCAAAACTGGTAGGATTGTGAGGGGGGGGGGTTGACCATCGCAAACCACTTTCTATATTCCAGATCAATATTTCGATTTATAGATAAGAATCTATCAAAATTATTGGCCCGATAAGTTAATGATCAATAATAAAAAATATTATTGTTAACGAAATTTGTCAAAACTTTTCTAAATCTACTGGTGATCTCCATCTATGAGCGTGTTAATGATTTGAGTTGTTTTTTTTTTTCTGTGGTTATATCATAACAATTTCCATTTTTCAAGAGCCAACGCTATATACTATTTTCATAGATGGTCTTATAACACTTTAATCTGAATAATGAAATAAAATAATAATGAAATTGTAAAATACCTTTTGCTATTCATATGTTATCATTTTACAGTTTTGATACAGAAGAGTTCAATTCAACCCAAGGTACATCTATAGGTAAATTTGATAAAGCTTTATTGTATTATCATATATTTTTACAATTATGATGATTATAAAAATGAATAAAAACGGAGATATGAAAATATGGTGAAGCTAGCTGCAATGCAAATGTGCGTATAGCTAAACTACATGAAATATAATACGTAAAGTTTCTATGACAAATATGGATAATGACCATATCCCTGTATACAGCACAAAATCTATAATTCAGAAAATCAGAAACCGAAGGCATACAAAATCAGGACAAAACAGGAACCAAAGCAAACAAACAAAAACCTCCACCACATGAAAAGAAGCGAACTCCCGATATGGGAGTGAGATCAGGTGCCCAGGAAGAGTAAGCATCTCCTGCTTGCATGCAACACCCGCCGCTTCAATTCGGTAGAACTGTCGCATCCGGTAACTTCCATCTCGGAAGACATAGAGTACAATCTTGGCTTGGATGGTTCAAATGGTCTATGACAGAATATCACCCACCATTCTGGAGAGTTGGACATCATAGTGTATGACGAGTTCCCCATATCGACCGTAGAACTTCCTCAGTGACGATGTTAGTCGGTCACAAACATATCCCTGACTGAGAAGCTTATCTGAAAGACGCCTAGCTCTCAGAACAAAATCCGTATATTTCGTACTTGTTCTGGCATAGCGTATCAACTGAGATATGAACACGCCATAAGCAGGCGATGAAGGGATGTTGCTACTCAGAAAAGGAAAGTTTGTAATGCAGAAATTGAAGTCGTCACGTTTGTCATAGAGTGAGGTGTTCATGTGACCATCAGTGTCGTAGGACAACATTATGTCCAAATAGGATGCTGAATTATTTGTCTCTGTAGTTTCTTTGACTTCAAGCTCTGAAGGATAGATTCTGCTCAGGTAATCTGCGAATTTCGGATTATTGATGGACAAAACATCGTCTATGTATCTATAAGTGAAGTTGAAGTCAGAAGCTAAGTATCTTTTCCCTTCAGAGACCAAAGATTGAATGAATTCAGCTTCGTACGAGTAAAGGAAAATGTCGACAAGGAGTGGGGCACAATTGGTCCCCATTGGAATTCCGACCAAAAACAAACCACAACAGAAGAAGGTTGAAAATGAAATTAAATAGCAAACTCAAATTTAAGCCTTCCTTTTTATTTTTAGAGTTAGATAAGATGCCCATCAACAACTCGGGGGCAATACTAGCAATAATACTAAAGTGTTCTCTTGAAGAAAATTTCAGACAAAAGTTTATGCAACAGACATGTGTTTAGGATACAAAATCCTCATCATGCCTCCAGTCAAAATGCTTTTTATTGCCGTCGAAATTAATTTCACTAGCGCCCTCTCGTTTTATTTTTTTAGAATTTTAATTTCTGTATTACTGAGAGTGCGCGGCTACAAATGAATCTATGATCAAAATAGCGTTGGAGGCATGGTGCTAAGATGTTTACCTCCTTTAATTTCGATGATAATTTTCGAGAAAATGGTAAGTTTCCGAAATAGCAAAAAAATATGTATGATGTCAAATTGATAATGGGCCAAAACAAAGCTTTGTTCATACGACAAAGCTTGAAAGAAGTAATTAATACACTTAACAAACATCAAATCACGGGAAACGACTTTCACTGCTCCACACTGCAACAAGAAATAAGTTTTTATATGTATACTACGGAAATTATCCAGCTCTATACCTTCTTGGTGAAAATTTCAAAGCAATTTTCATGCACCAGACACGTGTTTCAGATATTAAATCCTCATCAGCGATGCTTTAATTTGCAGCTGATATTCCGATACCTGGACTCCTTTGCAAAGTGGATTCTATTCAAACATAAGATTTGCAAGTACAGAGATGCTGTTTGAGACTTACAAAAACACATACTGCTTTATGTTGTACTTTGAACCGTTATGTTTTTTTCTATAGCTGTGGCCTTTGATATAGAGCACATTACAACGTACGTCATAATGTACTACACTTAGTGCAGTTAGCTCCACATCTTGTACTACGCTACACGTGAACGTGTGTATAAGAATTGACAAAGAATAAGCATTCAATTCTTGTTGAGAGATCATTATCATTGCATCATCATTATCAAAACTTGAATGTATCCTTCGGTTATTCGCCTTTGATATTCAACCTTACACATATATTAAAGCGCATCTTATTTGTTGTTTTATTACCTTCAGAAATATCTACGAATTCAACACCAACGGAAATAGAATTCAGTTTCATTATTGGTATGTGAAAGAGTCTTCAATCATTACTGTGCACGTGGCTCATTTCGGAAACTGGATAATCGCGACTTTCATGACTTTGTCAGTAGAAATTCGAATTAAGAATACATTAATTGAAAAGCTTTTTCTTTCGTAAATTTTGTTTTATGTTATATGCGGTTATGGGTCTTATGCAATCATAATTTATAGACAAATCAATAACTTTCAATATCAAATTTGAGCGTGACTTCGCCGAATTTAATGTTGAGTCTATAACATCATGGCGTAAGGCGAAAATCTGCATGGGAAATGACCCATCAAAAACTTGTTTTGCTCACTATCGTATAAGTACGACTAATCGAGATCTGTTGAATGATGTAAATTCTATTCTGAAATCGCGTTTATCTAGTTTCCAAAGTTAGCCACGCGGACAGTAATTATTAATGAAAAGTATAAACAGAACCCAACATATATCTTTACAATATTTCATACTTCAATCTGCATTTTTCATTGTGTCACTTACAAAACGTTGCAAAGGACGTGACATCGCTGTTTATTTAAATGGATAATCGAGGTGATGCTTAGTCTCAAATTGAACAATATTGTTATATTCATTTGACGTGAATAAACTTTTACATTTTCTTCTATACTTTGAATAAATGTGTAATAAATTTATGTGTGGCCTTTATGGCCGGATTCTTTGACGTTGATGTTTATTCACACATTTCCTTTAAATGCTTACAGAACTGATTACTAATAGGGAATATATCTTTTGTAGTGACTTTGTCTATAATTGGCTTCCTCTTACTTTCAATCCTTGTAACAACATGCTGCATTCGTAAAATGTAAGTATATGTTCAACATTTCGAATCCAAAACTTCTTTTGTCGAGGTAGTGAACTCTTTTCAGACAAGGTTTATCTGGGCTTCAAATATATTGTTCGAAAGTATATTCTCACAGTGGTATCAACCAGATGTTGATTTTAAAGAATTCGAAAACCTGAGACAGTGTAGCTTATGTTTTTTAATGTTTTAATTTTCGAGCATGAACATCGACGGTGGATGCGGCTAGCCAACAGGGGATGCTTACTCCTCCCGGGCACCTGGTCCCACCTCAAGTTTGCCTGGGATCCGTCGATGCTCAATTTGGTGCTCTATTTTTAGTGCTGTTGAGATTATCGTCAGGATCTTCTTTAACTCATTTGTATCACACTTATGCCCTTTGCCGTGTGAAGCTCGTAAAAAAGTTCCCCGTGAGGGATTTGACAGTGAGTGCTTTGAATATTTTCCCTGACACGATCGCCAAAGCACTTTCTATATAGAAATGACATGAGACAGTGCAGTTCATGTTTTTTATTATTTTCATTTTCGAGCATGAACATCGACGGCGGGTGCGGCTAGCCAACAGGGGATGCTTACTCCTCCCGGGCTCCTGGTCCCACCTCTAGCTTGCTAGGGGTCCGTCGATGCCCAATTTGGTGCTCTATTGTGAGTGCTGTTGAGATTATCATCAGGTTCTTCTTTAACTCATTTTAGAACATCTGAAATCCACTCGTTTTAGTAGAGTCCATTCGATCAAAGCTTTGATTTTTCGACACTTTACACTACAATTCCACATTCTAAATTGAAAAAAAAATGACTTTGAATTTGGATAATGACCATATCCCTGTATACAGCACAAAATCGATAATTCAGAAAATCAGAAACCGAAGGCATACAAAATCAGGATAAAACAGACACCAAAGCAAACAAACAAACAAAAATTCACCACATGAAAAAAAGCGGACTCCCGATATGAGAGTGAGACAAGGTGCCCAGGAAGAGTAATTATCTCCTGCTTGCATGCAACACCCGCCGCTTCAATTCGGTCAAAGAAACCATGGAGACAAATAATTCAGCATCCTATTTGGACATAATGTTGTCCTACGACACTGATGGTCACATGAACATCTCACTCTATGACAAACATGACGACTTCAATTTCAGCATTACAAACTTTCCTTTTCTGAGTAGCAACATCCCTTCATCGCCTGCTTATGGCGTGTTCATATCTCAGTTGATACGCTATGCCAGAGCAAATACCAAATATACGGATTTTGTTCAGAGAGCTAGGCGTCTTTCAGATAAGCTTCTCAGTCAGAGATATGTTTGCGATCGACTAACATCGTCACTGAGGAAGTTCTACGGTCGATAGGGGGAACTCGTCATACACTATGATGTCCCACTCTCCAGAATGGTGGATGATATTCTGACATAGACCACTTGAACCATCCAACCAAAGATTGTATTCTGTCTTCCAAAATGGAAGTTACCGGATGTGACAGTTCTACCGAATTGAAGCGGCGGGTGTTGCATGCAAGCAGGAGATACTTACTCTTCCTGGGTACTTGGTGTCACTCCCATATCGGGAGTTCGCTTATTTTCACATGTTCGAGATTTTGTTTGTTTGATTTGGTTTCTGTTTTATCCTGATTTTGTATGCCTTCGGTTTCTGATTTTCTGAATTATCGATTTTGTGCTGCATACAGGGATACGGTCATTATCTATATTTGTCATTTCAACATTTTTTTCGCCATGATTTTACTTAAATACGCTTCTGAATACACCCTTTACAAAATTTCAGTCCCTCAGTTTTGGCGAGAGGAAATTAAAAGTTTTTATTGTAAATGGCGCCAGGAATATTCACTTTGTTTTTATTCAACCTGCTTGACATTAAGTACATTTGATGAGGATTCAATATCCGAAACACGTGTCTAGAACAATAAACTTTGGTACTAAAGAACATATATTTAGATATTTCTATTAACATCTCTTCATTTTCTGCCTATGATGAAAAGGGAAGGATCTCCAGCATGACCATCCTAAACAAAAGAGACATATAAATGACATCAGACAAAACTACAAACCGCAAAGAGACAACAATATTCACAAGAACATCTTTTTAAAAGTACTGAAGCATGTATAGGTTGTGAGAGATTGATGATTAGGATGCAATTATAACATAAAACACTTGATTATATGATTTTTAAAAAATCGCTCACCACTGATAAGCTGAAATCTTGCCTTGAGTGTTAGTATCAGGCGCGGTTAGTATCAGGCGTAAATCTAGAATTTTACAACATTGGAGATTAAAACTATTGTCACGAAACTAGTTTTGAAGAGGAGTCTTTATTCCCTGTCTGTCTGTCTGAATGTCTGTCTTTAAGTACGTCTCAGTTTCCCGGTCTTTTATCTACAATGGATAGAAGTTTTGAGATGAACATTTATAGGCAGCGAGACAGCCTAGTCTTGGCCAGTTACAGTGCAATCAGACTTTGTCATGTTGATGACAAATATGGATAATGACCATATCCCTGTTTACAGCACAAAATCGATAATTCAGAAAATCAGAAACCGAGGCATACGAAATCAGGATAAAACAGGAACAAAAGCAAACAAACAAAAACCTCCACCATATGAAAAGAAGCGAACTCCCGATATGAGAGTGAGACCAGGTGCCCATGAAGAGTAAGCATCTCCTGCTTGCATGCAACACCCGCCGCTTCAATTCGGTAGAACTGTCATATTCGGTAACTTCCATTTCGGAAGACATAGAGTACAATCTTGGGTTGGATGGTTCAAATGGTCTACGACAGAATATCACCCCTCATTCTGGAGAGTGGGACATCATAGTGTATGACGAGTTCCCCATATCGACCGTAGATGCTGACATTGAACTCCTATATGTTGTATGGGTTTATCTGTAGTGTAACAGCCCATGCGAAAATTTTACTTTATTCCTGCTATCCTCAAAAGTTTGATTGCTGTGCAAACGCATTGAGACGGCGGCAGTAGTTTATCGAAACGAAGATTTGTCAACATTTTGTTGATATTTCGTAAAAACAATCCATGTACTTTATTTCATTTATTCATTTGCAATCTTTTTTTTTCAGTTCGAAGACCTCTAAAAGGAAGAGTATAAGAAGGACAACAGATAACAATATCTCCGACAGAGTGAATAGAATGGAATCTCGTATTTACTTTGATATAGAAGAGATCAGTGAACAACCAGTTAATGAAACGGTTGTTCCTCCTCAAGTTGACAATAACTTTGTTGAATTAAGACACCCTGATGAACAAAACATGTATAGCTTTGCTAAATAATTTGAGAATGAGCCCCACAACAACAGTTTATTTTTTCACAAATTTTAAGTCATTTACGAAAATTCGGACACCATTTGACATAGCGATAAACTGTGCTGTTAGGTTCGATGTTTGTACGATATGTGTGCAACGGAAAAGTACTTAAAGCGAAGTGTTAAACTTTAATATTTTTATAATACTAAGTACTTCTCCTTTTGATTAATTGTTAAGCAAGAGTGATATATATACAGATTAGCAGACTTACCAGAATGTTCATTTTATGGTAGGCCTTTTAAATCCAAAAAAAAAAACATTGCTGAAAAGATATTTTATAACATTTTGAATGCGTAATAAATAACAAATATGAACATAAATTTGAATTAAACGTGCTTGTTCTTTTTTATTTATCAAAATGACCGAATGACGACATAAATCTGCTAAAATCCTCTAGTCAATTCAATATGTTTATTTTGACGAAGTCGTAGTCTTGCTCCCGGGTCTCGGTTTGAGTTTTGTGTGCAAACAAACATTTATACCTTATCAAAAAATGCTCCACATGGTCATATCACTTTTCAGCAACAAAAGACCTTCTTTTAAAATTGATAGACGCTACTTGAAGGGTTTTGTCTCTCGTGCAAAACATATAGGGGACAGTTTTATTACTCCGTTGTTTACATGAATAATACGGAAGTGTTCCATTCCTTCCCGAAGGAAATTTCTAACCAATTTATTATGCACCGTAGATGTGTTTCGGATATCAAATCCTCATCAGTGATGCTTCATCCAAACTGATTTATGGAGACAACTAAAATTCATTTTAGTCGCGCCCTCTGGTTTTTAGCTCACCTGAGCGAAGCCCAAGTGAGCTATTGTCATAGCGTGGGGTCCGTCGTCCGACGTCGTCCGTCCGTCCGTCATAAACTTTTTACAACTTCACGACTTCTTCTCAAGAACCATTGAAGGAATTTTGATGAAACTTGGTAGAAATAAAGTACTCATGGTCCCCTACAAGTGTTGTTGTTTTTGTCCGGATCCGTAAATAGGTGGCGCCACCACTGGAAAAAGTAGGTCACGGCGGGGGTTACCCTTCTTTGACAAGATTCTTGAAGAAGCACATATCGAAAAACCGAAAACATCTGGATGGTCTAGAAGGATGTCTTAACAAGTGTTGTTTTTCGATCCAGCCAAGTCAAATTTTTGACGCGTTTTTGACGTCTTTTTGGACTTTGTCAGAAATGCTTATTGTTTATCTGTCTATCAATGTTTGGTTTTGTGCCCTCATTTAGTGCATGTTTGTCATATTTAAGTTACTATTTGATTTGATATATATTACATGCTTTAATCTTCTTTTTTGGAATTTTAATGAATTTTCTAAAATACGAATAAATATGTTTACTGAGCACATGGACCCAAGGGTTGTGGGTTCAAGTCCCGGCACCCGAAATATTTTTTTTCTTCCTTTTTCATTTTTGTCAATTTTGTTACCTTTTTATGCACTTTTAAATCATCTGAATACCTTTAATTTCATTTTTGACCAAAACTTTTTCTTCTATTTTCATATTTTTTCCCTTTTGCACACTCTTTCACTGTGTATTTAACATACATGTATTTCAGTCTGTTATTGCTGTGATATATACAATGGTTGTGGGTTCAAATTCTGGCACCGACACTATCATAATGCAATATTAATGAATTAAGAGTGTGCATGGGTATCAGGTGAGCATTGTGCCCCCTGGGGCTCTTGTTTATAATTCAAGTCACGTGTCAACTATCTATAGCATGCAAACAATGTATTGTATAAAACGAGCTGGCGCAACACCATCCATGCAAAAACAGTTCCATGCTTACTACCAAAATACCTTTCAGGTATCGCCGTTTTCGAATTCAAGAGCGCACTTTTCTTCTTTTTTTATACTTTTGGAATAAAACACGATATTTATCTAACAAATGACTAGAACAGCGCCAAACCTCCAGGATTGTCATATATTTAAAAAAAGTCATGTACAGAATCGAATAAGTGCCTTTTTAGAACTAGGAGGACAACCATCTATCGGACTAATTTAGCGTAATCCCAACACATAGCATTGTAATTCCAGCCCACGTCACGCATTTTTATAGCACCACTGTCCTTTCTTATCCTTTTTCAAACGTATACATTTGTATGTGGCTAGCGATGGGAAGCAACTCGTACTTTTTAATAACAATTCTCTGTTACCATTTAAACAATTTCGACACGCATTGTCTCCAATTTTCATGACATTTCACACATTAGTACAAATAAAAAAGGTAAATTTGATCAAATTTTATTTCTAGGTCATCTGATTACCATGGCAACGGTCTTTAAGGTTGAGAAATTGGTAAAATCGAGCTAGTGTGAAGATCTATAATTTGGTCTATATACGACATTTATGGAAGATATAAGCATCCTAAAGATTAGGACCTTAAATAAGCTGAATCGTAGTGTCTGATATTGTCAAAAAGGCTGATTACCATGACAACATAATTAGATCATTTTCATATATTGATTTCAAAATGTCGTTTGTATTTTCCAATTTACCTTCTCTCTTAATGGGTACATGATAAGGAAATGGAATTCATTTTATAGAATGAGCAAATTCAAGATAAGCCCACTTGTTGCTATGTACATAAGTTACCTTCGCAACGGTAATATTGGTCTATAATATTACTTATTTTGCACCTTTCTTTTAAATTTTTATATCATGATGAAAAGATAAGAAATGTAAGAGCTCTTTCAAAAACCGTGAAAAAGATATTGGGGACAAATGTTACCATGGCAACCATTTTTTAATATTGATTTTATAAAACATTCATTTTTCATCCCAGAAAGTTTAGAATTAATGTTTATAAAGATCAAGTAAGCCTCTATCAAAATACAAGAAAAAACTTTCAAATTATTAATGGTTGCTATGGTAATTCGGCCATACAATCTAAAAATAAGCTTTTTCTTGTTGTTGTTTTTCGAAGCCTTTCCTCCAAAAACGAAACAGGCTTACACAACTTTTTTTCCATAAATGATAATGCAAAGTCTAAACACTATTTAAGATTTAAAAATTTTCAGATAACTTAACTTGCCAGTATCCAAGGACTTAAATTTGGCCTATGTACAATTTTATACAATCCTTCCCATAGTAACACAGGCTATTTCATCATCGAAATTCAAGGAGATTAAAATCTTAGCACCATCCCTCCAATGCTATTTTGAATTTTATTTTGATATGCAACTGAATCGACCCTACAGGGATTTAGGAGCCGCGCACTCTCAGCAAAGTAAATGCAGAAATTTAAATTCTATAGATAACACAAGAGGGCGCTAGTGAAATTCACTTGGACTGCTTATGAAAAGCAATTTGGCTAGGAGCATCACTGATGAGAATTTAATCCAAATGCCAAAACACTATTTTATAGGGTACCTGTGTTGTTGCTATGGAAACATATAGATAAGACCATTAACCCAACATTGTTATTACTCGACTTGAAAATCAGTGATAGGGTACAGATAATTCATTACTTTATTCTATAGATTATGCTGCATAGATAATGTATGCGTCTCAAAAACGCCCAAAAATGCACTTTTTCAATATTCAAAGTCCGTTCCCATGGCAACCGAATGATCAGAATAATTTTATCATTTATTTTACTTTTGGGCCAGACCCAACCTTATGTATAAATTTTATCAAAATCTAAGACGTGCCGTGCCATGCGTCCTTCATAAAAGTGTAAATGCTTACAGAGAATAGCTATTAAGGGTTATGGACAAACTTTTATTAGCCATATTTGATTCTATGTAGTGTGCTATTGAAAATCTTTCCTTATACCGAGTCATGGGTCCAACTTCAGCTATTTTAACCCCAAGTATTCTCAACCTCAATAGCTACATTTTCCCATATTTTCTACGGAAAATTACATCACGATTTTAACATTAACTTTTTAAATTCATGCTTCGAACGGCACAGCTGCACCTCGGAAGAATTTATGAATAATACTATAACTTCCCTTAAGCATCACATTGATACTATATCTGCAAACATTTGTCCTTCGATTTTGAGTACCAGGTCTCATAACCTTATAAATATCTTGTTGATAAAACATGGGGTCTTTTCGAACACGAATTTTACAGGTAGCCATTTTCACGTGCCGATCCGCCACAACATAGGTAGAAAAAATAAACGATTTATGAGTTCCTTGGGTAATTAACTAGAATTTCGACTGTTTGCGATTAATTTATATAATTATTTAAATGATATATATTAGAAAAGTGAGATAGTTGTGTGAATTATTGCTGGCAAATTACAAATGTGCAACATTCCGGGGATCCGTCCCTGGATTCCTTTCTATGTTGATATGGCTAGTAGCCCCACGTGTAAAATGAAGATACCCGGTATTTTGAGAAAGTATGATCAAAATTGGTAGACAATTTTTTGTAGATATATGATGATACAAAGGAGGGGATCGCCAACAACACCAGGTTGCAGCACCCATAGCAAAACCCCAAAAGACACCCAATACAAAAACACAGAGCAGACAAGCACAGAAAGAGACACAAAAGGGCGAGGAACATCAACGCACACCACAGAAACACCAAACACAAAGGACTACACATAAACCAACGAGACCAATGGGCAACCGGTACCGACTCAGGACGACCATCTGCCACGGAAATAGCAGAAGTTGTGGTTATCCTGGATTACAAGCGCACAATCCTCCCACTTTTCCGATTACCCAGAGGTCTTGAAGAACGTACAATCGTGGTGTAAAACAACCGTCTTACTATCAGATGACCACACACAAACAAGACCGCATTACACAGGGGCCCAAGCAACACAGATGAAAATGTAAATGGATATGAATACAATCCGTGCTCTGCCGCCGCGAGCTCATGTCTGTTATCACCCGAGGAGTACGACTGACATCCAGAGAGGACAGTTGGTCAGGGCCCTGTCTTCTCTTAAGAGGTTTGGACAGGGCCCGTCATTGAGTCCCGTCGTCACAGTCAGTCAGAGTGCAGGTTTTAAGAATGCGCTGGCACATAGATCGGTCAAGTACCAAACCCAGTGTTCGTCTGGTGACATTAGGATCATATCCACGGTATAAAAGGTTTTTTGATGATTCTGACGCATTTTCGATAGTTATGTTGTCTATCTTTGATCCTTCTTATGTTGTTAAATATGTCACCATAAAATAGAGGTTGTGAAAGACCCAAAGTAATAGACTCTGTTGCCTGTATTGCTCCGAATTTCAAAAAAAGTTGACAATATTATTAGATAAATTTCCAGACAGTCTTTACTAACTTGTGAAAGCGAAAACCTTATCATAAAAGTTTCTTGGTAATTTGTAAATGTTAAACGTCTTCAAATTCAATAGCATCAATTATAAACGGATAATTTTGCAGCATGGACCAGACATGCACGTTTCGGATACTTAACCCTCGTAAGTGATCCTAAGTCTAAACAATGTAATATGGCCAAAACGTGTGAAAATTATTATATCCAAAAATGTACCGAAAAACATAGCAGAATGGGTTGGATATGATGATACAGGACCCACGTTTTAGAAATTTCAAAAAAAAAATTGTAACAGAAAATTTCAAATGCGTTGAAGAGACAGACGATCGACGAAGGAATATCTCAAATCATCAGAAGTGCCTTTACCTGCACAAATGACAATTGCAGATACAGGTACATTGTTGTGGGTTACAATAAAACCTATTTTGTGAGCGGCAAAAATTTGTGGATACACAGAGGAGGATGTTATCAAAATACTGAACATGGCAGAGATGGCCGAATGGATAAGGCGTTCGACTCTCACGCAGACGTCCTGGGTTCGAATCCCGCGGGTGCGGTCTTTAATATGAGTGTTGATAGCCATATCCATACGTTCATCCCTACCCAGTCTCCTGACCGGGGGAACCATAAAGGGTCCTGTTGGGTACCCACGTTCATGATGCGGCAAGGGTATCCAGGTTTGGTGGCACCTTATAAAAGACGTTGGAAATACGGATAATCCAAGCAGTACATAATTATACAACCCTCCTGCATGCATGCATACACCACATACACAAGGGGAGGGTGGGCATTAAATTGCACTCCGCCCCTTAAATAATAGATATGATATTTGAGTTATTAGTAAGGCGCATTTTGACAGCACTACCTACAATGTTTACCACGATTTCTCACGTACTAACAGTGTAGATACATGTAGTTCATGAAATAAGGTGCCCTTCGTTTTTCTGTGCAGCTTTGTCATTGTCGCCGTCTGTTAGTCTATTTATTTTTCAAGTAAGAAGGTTCTGCTGTGTATTTGTTCAAAATTTCGTTCCGGTGTGGTTTTTGGAATCTGATTTCGGTTTTTGTATTTGACTTTCATCAACTTATTTTGTAACAAGTAACAAGTAAGCTTCTTGTTCAGGGTTATGTAACACAACGGCTGAAATCATCATTGAACAAGTTCTTCGGTTGCTACGGGATGTAATAAAAGCATTTGAGATCCCCCTTTCCAGAATGATCAGTAACATTCTACATTATGATCAAATGGCTGTCATTATCACCAAACAAGACATACTTACCTGATATGTACATCAAAATGAACATCGAGACAATCACCGAATTTGAAAGGTTTCCAAGCAGCTGTTGCGACGGGTGTTGCATGCAATCAGGAGACGCTGACTCTCCCCGGGCACTTGGTCTCACTTCGGAATGTTGTTCATTCTGGGGTTCGCAACCGTTTCGATGGGAATTCTCACGATTTTGCCTTGCCTTCTCGACTTTAGACTGAATTACTGTTAGGTTCTTCTTTGATGTTTATTTGCCATATTTGATTTAATATCGCTTCTGAATAGCTCACTGCAAGAAATTGTAAGACGCTCTACCTTTGACAAAAAATAGATCTACAGAACTAATACATAAACACCATTTTATTATTTCCAGATACTTAATTCAGATTCTCTTAGACTCATTACGGCACATGTAAGATTCAAAAGATAACACACACTTATCTTTTGAGAGTGAAAGTGGTCTTTAATTTTTTTTTACTAGTATAAAGAAAAACAAAGTCAGTAAATGCAGACATTGAAATCTTATCAATATTTCTTAATTAATTATAAGAAATAACATTGGATATTGAACACGTATGATTCATGCCTCCATTACATAAGTGTATAAGATTCATTAAAAAAAGTTGATGTAAAGTAAAATTGTTACCCAAAAATTGCAGTATATACTGAATAAAAATTTAGATCATTAACAATAAGAATCAATATACCGTATAACCAGAAATTTTCGCGAGTACCAAATTTCGCGATTTAATTGTAAAATAGAGTGTCTTTATTTTCGCAAGTGCATTTTTCCCGATTCCTTGATTAGAAACAAATATGAACATATGATGTTACTGTTTTGTATCTTTTATTATTAAAGTTATTTTTATCATGAGAATACTGTTATTTGAATACACTCAATTCACTTCTTTTTACGTCTTGTTATATAATCAGGAAAAAATGAGCAATGACACATGTACAATATGAAGAAATGAAACGGATATACCAATTTATGATCAACATTATCAAACACAGTTTTTCGCAAGAATAATTTTTCGCGATTCTAAATCACTCGCGAATATAGCGAAAATTTGTAAATCGCGAAAATTTCTGGTTATACGGTAAGTAATTCAATATCGGTATGAAACATTCTAACATTCTAGCATAAAAGATTTAAACCCGTTTCAAAGATGACAATAAAAAAGACCAAGTGCAGCAAGCATTAAAAGCAGAAAAATCTTCATGAATAATTGTTTTGACTTCGTGATAGTAAAATGTCTTGAACTGGCCAATTGCTGAGGGAAAAATCTTTCAACAACAAGCTTCTTGTACCACGTTCTCGGTTATCGAACAGGTCAATTTTTAAAGGACATTTATTCATGTATACATGTAAAAAAGCGAATATAATATATCGTTGTTGCACTTTAACATTTTTTCGATTATATACATGTATATAGGGACAACTTTACCTTAACTTGAAAATCACTTCAACAAAAACAACTAATCATAATGAATGACAATTGGCAAGAACATGGCAAGGCAAGCATGGCTCTTATTTAGAAAAGTGTATGAACAAGAGGGACTTCGCTACTGTACCACTAATATTTGCATATTATAAATATTTCTATGTAAAATGGAACATATATGACTAGAATGAAAAAAAAAATGGCATTCATATAAAGAGCTCAAGTGTTTAAAAATTATGCATAAAATGAGGGTATGATCAGAACAGTACATGTACATGTATATGCATATTATTCTAGGGACAAATTAATATACTTTACCCGTTGGAAAGTGTTTGTTTTGCATAGAGAACACCGTCGGCCTTTTATAGATTTTTACGTTTTCGGCATTTGAATTCTTTAATGTCAAAAGAAAGATAAGTAGGTTATTTAGAGAGGAAAATTAATCTGTAACAAAAATACATGTACGAATCATAAATTATCTGGCGGTGTCTACATAGCTTATCTATGAAAAAGGAGGGGATCTCAAACAACACCCGGTTGCATACACCATAGCAAATCCCCAAAACGTTCAATGGCAAAACAGAGAGCAAACACGCACAAAAAGAGACGCAAAAGGTACAAGGAACACCAAATCACATTGAGATACCAAACAAAAATAAAGGAGACTAATATGTGCCGCTTAAAAGTTTATTGACATTATTAAAACTTATCTGGGGATCGCCATATAATGATGTAGCGGCCGTATGATAATTATGATGTGACCACCAGTTGATTATGTGGCGGCCGCATGATTGTAATGTTCTGGCATCCAAATAATTGGTTTTATTTTATTTAGATGCAGCCACGAGATGCGGACGTCAGTTAAATTTAGTAGCTATCGCAAAGAAAAGTTTAATTTATACCTGTTATTGGCAATTCGTATTTGAAGCATTACATGAATCAAAAGAATACGTTGCAGTCCAAAACTAAAAGGAACATATCTTTTTAAAAAAGCCTTATGAAAAACAGATAACAACGGATATTTCGTAAATAGCAAATATCATAAAACCTACATTTTACCCATTTATATTTGTTCTGTTGTCCATCTTAATTTATTCAGATAGTAAACTTGCGTTCAAAAGCACCATATAAATTATGATCATTCAATCACAATCAATAAAGAAGTCGCTTTGTTAAGACATATAACACAAAGGTACACTAAAATTCAAAATGCATCGATATAAACATCCTGCACATATAAGCTGGATAACAATTAGAACATCTGCAAAATACCTATGCATAGTTGTGCCCATCGTCGGAAACCCATGGCATATTCTCCGTTCTACTACGAAAGGTACCGTGGGACAGTCTAATGGAAACCCTCGTATTCCGAACGATTCTAGCAGGGAATTTAAGCCAATCAGAACGAGCGTTATAAATCCCTCCAACATAAAAGAGCCGACTATTTCATTGGTTACTATATATAACCGTATGATGCATTAAAAGAGAATTACCCTTACAATGGCGCTCACGGCTTATAATCGTAGGACAATAGGCTGTGGGTTTCAGACGATGAGTTGTGTCGGATTAACACTAGTCCGTTTTCTGTATTTACGTTTTTATGTAAATTATCAATATTGAAATAAATGTTCTATTATTAAATTTCAATACACCATATGTTAATTTTAACAAGTTATGTCTCGATCATTGGTGATTCTCGAGGTCGATAAAATTAAATATCTTATAAATACAAAATTATGAAGAGTATTTTGTAAACATGCATTTGAATTTTCTGTACAGCGTTTTTTTTTTTCAGTAAATTTTACACATTTCTGGGTATTATATTCATTTCATTGAGTACGTTTATACTCTCTAATGTTAAATTCTTTTCATCGGAAATTTAACCTTTATTTGCGTTCTTTTTATATATTTCACACATGTATCTGTACTTTTCACACTTTTATCTGTAAATGTTACAATTATATAATTAAATCTTACCCCTTATATATGTAATGTTTTCACTTTTGTGTGTTTATTTGTAAATCATATACTTCTATGTGTATATGAAAGTCTATGAATAATAGGAATTTTTTTAAAGGAGTATATATGGTTTATATAGTAAAGTGGCCCCCTAAAATAAACTACTCCATAATCAAATTTTGTTGGAATTTTTAGAGAGTTAAATATCTATATTTTAAGAAATCTAGTCATACACACTACCTCTTGCTTTCTAAAACATTATAAATGTTGCCTAGATATCATGAAAACCGGTGATTTTGTCTATTTTTCCCGAAAAATTTCAAAAGTTTTGATTATTTTCATTGAGATAACATCGAGCGGGATCTTGAACAACTTTTTCCTTTTATATGCACTTAAAGACGTGCAAATGTAACAACATATCAAAATATAAAAGTTGTTCCGAAGCCCGCTCGATACTAGCTACTAGGAAGTTTGTCGAAAACAAGCCCCAAAATGACGTTTTTCCAGAAATATTGCTAAATATACCATTTTTGATGCTCTAATTCTAAGAAATTGAAAAAGGAAATTAAAGGATATGTATCATTTCATAAGTAGCCTACATTGTAGAATAAATATTGGCACAAATTCATTTCTTTATGTAAATTTGATATTTTGCCCCAAAAGGGGGCCACTTTTCTATGTAAACCGTATATAGTCCTTTACCAATAAAATGAAAGACATAGATATAAAAAAGTAAATTTTACAGTGCAAAGTGTAAAAAATGACACTTTAGGCATAAGAGGATCATGTTTAATACTCTACTTCCAGTTGTTTTGATATCAGAAAAAAAGAAATACCATGAAGTTGGAAGAAGAAGCATGAAAATTGGGGACCATGCATTTTCATTGTGAGTTGAATGAAACAGTAGATAAACATCAAAAATCAAAAATATGTATCAAATGGCAGTACATAATTTCTACCTTACCCTATCGACGATATTGTTATTATACCCCTTATACTTTAATATGAATAGTGTTTGACTTTCATTCACTGATGAACACATTGTCATGTTAAAATAATGAATACAAGTGTGCAATTTCTAACGTGAAATATACAAACAAACATGTGAAATATACAAATAAATGACAGATGTAGAGAAAAGTGTAATATTTGCAGAACAAAATGTGTTAAATTAACATCAACATATATAATGTTACATAAAAAGGGAATATCAAAGTCACAATTATTCAAATTGAATCCTTTTTTTATCAAATATTCTACTGATCTTACGATACTCATCTATACAAGCATTTAAGTACATCACTACTTTTAAAAATAAATAGATTATACCTATAATATGTTGGATTATCAATTATCAACGGTAAATTTGGCATTCGATACATGAAAAATAGGTGGGCTTTATATCGATAAAAAGAAGATTTAACCTAACAAAAAATATCTTATTTGTAGGCTAAGAGGCTTACATCTACCCAGAGTATCACTAAGGTAGTGGAGAATAAAAGATCAAGTATTTTCCAGGTGACAAAGGTAAGCAGTAAATAAATTACAACAACAGAAAAACACAGTAAGAGCTCGTTAAAATTGCAACACTATTTTACTCGTGCACAAGATTGTATTACGTACAAAAAACAAGAGCCCCAGGGGGCACAACGCTCACCTGATACCCATGCACGCTCTAATTGACATACTGCTATTGAATACTGATAGTGCCAGTACCGGGATTTTAGCCCACAATTTTTCTAAAAAGATTTTTGCCGGATGCAGAGAAGTTTTTTTTTCAGACAACCTTTAAAAGTACAAACAAGAAAAAATAGTCACATTTCAAAACAATAACTTTTTTTAAGTCATATGCCCAACTAGTATAGTTCAATTATGCAACATCAAAAATAAAATCATATTGTAAAATCCCACTTTAATGCGCAGCAGAAAAAGAATAAAACAATGAAATGATTTCATAAATTAAGTTTATTTAAAACTGAACGACCATACCTTTCATTATTGATAGCTAGCATGCCAGAAATTATAAAGCCTGACAGGCTGTGTTTGTGAAACGAGAATGCCCCCGGCGGCATCTTTGTTAGTATAAACGCCATTTTCTGTTAAGTATGTGAGAGGTTAGGGTCAGCGTAATATTGGTATCTATGGAAATATCTTGTCACAAGGAATACACATGTAAAATATGAAAGCCCTATCACTAACCAATCAAAAGTTATGCGCAATGTTTAAGTTTTTGAAAAGTACGTCAAAGGTCAAGGTTATGGTCACGAGGTCAAAATGTTGGTATCAATGGAAAGGTATTGTCACAAGGAATACACATGTGAAATATGAAACCTCTATCACCAACTTCCATTCAAAAGTTATGCCCAATGTTAAAGTTTTTCGGAAAACAGACAGACAAACAGACAGACGGACAGGCCAAAAACTATATGCTCCCGAATCTTTTATTCCAGGGGCATAAAAAACAAAGATTTTTCGGTTTTGCCTTTATTCATATTAAAGTATACTGAAATCTAAGAATGCTTTTGAATAGTATTGATTTCATCTCAAATACATGAAACGTACAGTTAAAATCGTTTTAATCCAATATTTATCAATTCAAGAGAATTGTGCAGAAATTGGGCCAATTTGTTTTCCAAAAAGCAGTGTACGGTGTATCAAACCTCATGATCCAGAGGAAGAGATTACTCATTCGACGTTTCTTCAAGAAATCAGTCCGTAAATTACTTCATCTAAGAGAGTCTAAGACAGAGGAAATTCGAGCAAACTTTATACATGATAACAAGTATATGCAAGTGTTCCAAGTACATGAATGATAACCATTATGAAAGTGTTCCAAGTATAATGCACACTAAATAAAAATCTATTCCGTTTGCACTGTATCTCCTGAAATGTATCGCAGTACTAAAGGGTTGTGGAGGAATTAAACGGATCAAATTTAAAGTACAGCGACTTTGTTTACAGTTACAGTTATAGGTCAGAGACCACTAAAAGGCCGGCTCTGATTGGAGAAAAACCTGTAGGGTGAGGGGGCCTGTTATTTTAAATGTGACAGAAGATGTGATTCTATTTTCTTTTGGTATATTGTTTGAATATGATATATATAGGTAAAAAATAAGTGCAATTAAAATGTCGATACCCGGATATTTCCCTAGCTCCCGATCCGCTAAAGGGGACGGGCGCGGGAAAATTGGAAAATTCTCTGCGGGGTACCTTGTGACGCAAATAGTGCGAAAAAGAGCAGGTCATGCTATATTTTTTAATTTAGTTTCGTATAAAGCTTGAATCAATGAACAAATCGGTATATAACATGCATGGCCAGTAATGTTAGTATAGACGTTATAAGGCATTTCGTTAACATTACAGCCTATGGAAAATGATTTAGTTGTCTCTGACCTAGAAGGTGTAACTACAGTTAATCATTTTAGCAGGGAATCCCTTCCCTTTTGACTGGTGAACCGGGCTGAATAAAAGGTGTCACCTCATTGGTCATAACTATTGAAAATTTAAAAAATAGCACATAAAATCAATGTATGAATCCCTGCTGTCTGTAGAAATTGAGTTTTGAACATGATTTTGCCTTATATGTAATCAATAGATCGATTTGAAAATATATAAAAATTAGCAAATTTTCAATTCGGAAGGAGGGGTCATTAAACAAGTGAATTTTGCAGAAAAGGTATGCATGACCCCCTTTTTTCTTTCGTTTTTATACGTGCCAAAGATGACCTAGGCCAAAAATATTCCTTAAAAATCTAAAAGTGGATATCTTGACAAAATTCTTTCACTTGTAGGGTACCATGCATGAGTACCTCATATCTACAAAATGTCATGACAATCTGAAGAGTGGTTATAGAAAAGAAGCAGAAAATGTATGAAAATCACCCCCCCCCCCCCCCTTCCTTTTTACATAAGAAAAAAATTCATAAAAAATCAAAAAAATAAAATTAAAGAATAAAATACATATCAAAGCATTAAGTAAGTTAAATATGATAAATATGTAGTAAATGAGTGTGTAAAATCATACATTTATTGAGTTATTTAAAGAAATAGTGCATAAATGTGCATTTCTGACTAAGTCCGAAAAGACGTCAAAAACGCGTCAAAAATTTGACTTCGAAGTGGAACCAAAAATAACAACACTTCTTAAGACATCTCTCTAGATCATCCTGATGCTTTCGGTTTGTCGATACATGCTTCAGTTCTGAAGAAGAAGTTTGTCAAAGGAGGGTACCCCCGTGACCTACTTTTTGCTGTGGTGGCGCCACCTGTTGACAGATCCGGACGAAAAACAACAACACTTGTAGGGGACCATGAGTACTTCATACCTACCAAGTTTAATCAAAATCCCTTCAGCCGTTCTGGAGAAGAAGTTTAAAATGTTAAAAGTTTACGACGACGACGACGACGACGACGACGACGACGACGACGGACGCCGGACGCCGGACGACGGACGCCAGACGCAACACTATGACAATAGCTCACTTGAGCCTTTGGCTCAGGTGAGCTAAAAAGGGAAAACAATTTTTGTCGGGATCCCGTCGGGGTTTGAAGCCAATCCCTATGGGTCCATTTGGCATGGAAAACATACATTATACCTATGTACAATCTTAAAAAATATTCCTTAAAAATCTAAAAGTGGATATCTTGACAAAATTCTTTCACTTGTAGGGTACCATGCATGAGTACCTCATATCTACAAAATGTCATGACAATCTGAAGAGTGGTTATAGAAAAGAAGCAGAAAATGTATGAAAATCACCCCCCTTCCTTTTTACATAAGAAAAAAATTCATAAAAAAATCAAAAAAAATAAAATTAAAGCATAAAATACATATCAAAGCATTAAGTAAGTTAAATATGATAAATATGTAGTAAATGAGTGTGTAAAATCATACACTTATTGAGTTATTTAAAGAAATAGTGCAAAAATGTGCATTTCTGACTAAGTCCGAAAAGACGTCAAAAACGCGTCAAAAATTTGACTTCGAAGTGGAACCAAAAATAACAACACTTCTTAAGACATCTCTCTAGATCATTCTGATGCTTTCGGTTTGTCGATACATGCTTCGGTTCTGAAGAAGAAGTTTGTCAAAGGAGGGTACCCCGCGTGACCTACTTTTTGCTGTGGTGGCGCCACCTGTTGACAGATCCGGACGAAAAACAACAACACTTGTAGGGGACCATGAGTACTTCATACCTACCAAGTTTCATCAAAATCCCTTCAGCCGTTCTGGAGAAGAAGTTTAAAATGTGAAAAGTTTACGACGACGACGACGACGACGACGACGACGGACGCCAGACGCAACACTATGACAATAGCTCACTTGAGCCTTTGGCTCAGGTGAGCTAAAAACCGTTAAAATTGAACGCACTGTATTATTTGTTGAAATGCCGATGAACATACAATTTGCTACTGGCATGATACATCTATTCACAACGGCTGTAAAAGAAAGAAATATTTGGATAAACTATACACCCAATATAGCGAAAGTCAATATATCATCAATATTGAAATATTTGTTCTATCACTTCAGAGTAACAATATGCGCATGTAATAACATAATAAGTATATAAAGAGTGAAATATTTCTTAAGATGTGTTTCCGAATGAATGTTAAACGTCTTCAATTGAAATGTTATTTGAACATGCATCCATTAAGCAAACAGAAATTATGAAAAGTTGCTATGGCAGAATGAGAAACATCAGTCGGTAAAGTGTATTTGGTAAACTGCTGTCTGTCTATCTGCCCGTACATGTCCATCAGTGGTACTTGATTACGGTATCCGATGTACTATAGGGCAATTTGTCATGCATGATAAGGTACGGTAAAGTATATATTATCTGGGAGGTAATAATGTCAGCAGCCTTGAAATAATAATTTTTGGACTGAAAAGTCAAAGGGGAATAAGTGATGAAGCATAAATGATCTTTATTTTTTTCTATCTAAATATAAAACAAATACCTTTGTTTGCAAGAGTTTTTCCCCTTTGACTTCTTAGCCCTGGGAGTATTTTAGCTTTATTCAGGACACTATTACATCTTGTTAATATATAGTTTATATCAACAAGTCACCCCGCACATGTAGCCAAGATCGATTAATTTCCGTAAGTCGTTTCTTCAAAGTTTCTTCAAACTATGAAAAATTTCTGTTTACAAAATTTCCTCAAATTTTGAAAACTTGGGTCCTGTAGCATCATATCCCAGCCATTTGCTACGTCTTTCGGTATATTTTGGACATAATTTTCACAGATTTTGGCCATATTTCAATGTTTTGGATTTAGGTTCACTGACGAGGGTTAAATACCCGAAACGTGCATGTCTGATTCATGCTATTAATTTACCTGCTTTTAAATCATGCTAATGAATTTGAAGACGTTTAACCTGATAGTACCATTCACCATACTTTACATTGGAGATGATTAAATCACTGGTATATAACTCAATTTTACAATTGATACCTTAAATGCCGAAGGGATTTTCAGACACACCTAAATGTATTCTAGTAGCGCTTTTAGCTTCATTGTTTACATTCAAAGAAGGGAGGAGATCTCCAACAAGACCCCGTTGCAGCATCATCAGTAAAACACCAAAACACCCGATGCAAAAACACAAAAGACGAGTACAGCACGAGACGGAAAAGAAAAATGACCATATTCAAGTATACCATAGAAGATGTACCTATCGTAATTCACGAGTCAAAACTCCAGGGGAATATAGCATTATTGTGTAAGTCTCTATCATCAAAGCAATCGCGAACCCATTGATGGAGGCAGGGCAAGGTACGCAGGAGGAGTGAGCGTCCTCTGACTGCATGCAACACCCGCCGCGAAAGGCAAATAGAAACATGACAAATATTTAAAATGACCATATCCCTGTATACAACACAAAATCGATAATTCAAAAAATCAGAAACCGAAGGCATACAAAATCAGGATAAAACTGGAACCAAAGCAAACAAACAAAAACCTCCACCATATGAAAAGAAAAGAACTCCCGATATTGGAGTGAGACCAGGTGTCCCAGGGAGAGTAAGCATCTCCTGCTTGCATGCAACACCCGACGCTTCATTAAATATTATATATTAATAATGCGGAAGGGTTCCAACTTCGTACAATATTATTTGCATGATACGTTTGAAAGGAACACGTCGGATTTTATGAATAAAAATGTCGTCATAAACAAGCAGCATGGAGAAATTAAGCTCATTCCCCGTGACATTGGATGTTTTAAGTGTATTTATAACTTCTTTCAAACTCTGCCGCCTGAAAGAACATTTTTATTTGGTACTTTATCAGTCTGACATTATACACATTATTTTGTTTAATCGGAAACTTGTTATTTCATCCAAAAATAATATCGAAATTAAAAGAGATTAACACCTTGGCACCATCCCTCCACAAATATTTTTTAACATAGATATGATTTGCATATGCCACTGAATCGACCCGAAAGGAATTTTGCAGCCGCGTACTTTCTGTAAAGTTAATACACAAATGTATATTCTAAAAATAAATCCAGAGGGCGCTACTAAAATGAATTTTTGTGGCTTATGAATAGCACTTTGGCTAGCAGCATCGCTGATGAGGAATTTTTAATATCCGAAACACGTGTCTGGTTCATAATAAATTGGTTTGAAGTTTTCTTCAAGAAGGTATAGAGTTGGAACTCTTCCGGATTTTTCTAGTGTTGTACCTGGATGTCAAATTTCAATGTTCAAATCTGAGCCCTTGGAACTTTTGATAAGAAGTTCTGTTTTGTACGTATGAGTATTAAAGTATTTAAGAAAGAAAGGAGGAGATCTTCAATCAGACTCGATTGCAGCACCCGCATCAAAGCACCAAAACATATATTATCATAGTTTGATCAAATACGTATCGACACGTGAAATTAAAAACAAAACAATTTGCATCGTTTGGATCATGATTACCATAGATCTATCTCCTAATAACCATGATGCCGGCTTATCAAGCATCCTTTACAATGTAGAGGTACCCTGGTAATTGTTTATTGAGCTTTGTTTTGGTCCTTTATCAATGTACCCTAGTGTTTGTTTATTGAGCTTTATTTTGGTCCATTATCAATGTGACATCATATCTACATTTTTTGCTATTTCGGAAACTTGCAATTTCATCGAAAAAAATCATCGAAATTCAAGCAGATTAATATCTTAGCACCACCCCTCCAATGCTTTTTTGAACATTCATTTTATTTGGATATGCTACTGAATCGACCCTACAGGAATTTGGAGCCGCGCACTCTGTAAAGCAAAAGCAGAAATTTAAATTCTAAAAATAACGCAAGAGTAATTTGGAATACTTATGAAAATCAATATGGCTGGTAGCATCATTGATGAGAATTTAATATTCGAAACACGTGTCTGGTGCAAGAAAACGGTTTGAAATTTTCTTAAGAAGGTATAGAGTTGGACCCCTTCTGCATGATTTATGCTTCAAGTTTAAAGAAGTTTCAACAATAAAACAAGAAGTCACACCATTTCAAGTGAAACAATCAAGAGGTTAATACACCAGATTAGTAGACAATGCCTATTGTACAAAAAAATTAGGATTTAAGAAAAGGGAATGATCTCGAGCATGACCACCCTACATTGCCCAGTGAAATAAACCCACAAGAAAGTGACGCATAAATGACACTATGCAAACTCCAAATCGCAAACATACAACAATATTCACTAGAACATCATACAAAACAATCGTAAAAGACGTACAGAAACATTAAACATTGATGACAATACATAAAAGGAAGGAGACCAATGTGCACCCGGCGCCGATATTGGACGGCCATCTGCTTTCAGCAAAACTTAATGGTGTGGTTAATTTCACTATTATGAAAGCAAAATGCTAACCTATAAAGGAAAATAGTATATCCGTTGCAAATTGTTCTCTTTTTTGCCCAAAGCAAAACACCGAAACACCCCTATGTGATAGCACAGAGCAGAAAAGCACAATTACAAACGCAAAAGGGACTAGGAACACCTATTCCAACATTGAAGTAGTAAAGACAAAAGAATTATGCCCTATGATACGACATTATCAAAGGTGATTTTAATCTTACAAAATAGGTAAAAGAAGGCCGGAAAAAATTATCCTATTTTCCGAAAATTTATGGGTCAAATATCAGATGAGTAAAACATGTGCATATCTAAAAATTGAAACCTTTCATACTTCGCAATCAAATGTTTTGTACATGCAGCCCTTTATGTTAATGGGGAAAGCCCGAAAAACTTTTTTCTAATAAAAAAAGATGTATTCATCAAAAGATCAGATCCCCCTATACACACTAAAATTACATTAAATAACCCTGGTTGTTCACAAATGCCGACAATAGACCGACATGCATACAGACACACAAACAGAAATACAAGACGAAAAATACCCAGTGGTATAGCATAATACGGCCACATTTTATGCGGATACATGAAATTGCATGCATATAAAAGTATATTTATAAAACTTACACTAGTATTCATCAGCTCAGCCGGATCAGAATGCTCACGACCATCTAAAAGGAAAGAAGGAACCGATAGGTACTTCAATTAAGTAGAACAAAATAAGACGTGACATGGTTCCGTAATGGAATTCATTGTACCCGTGTACTAGAACATGAATGGACATTTATATGAGAACAAATATTGCTCGTCTTCAACTTCATAACATCATTTAAGAACAGATAAATACGACATGGACCAGACATGCACGTTTAGGGTACTTTACCCTCGTATTTGATCCTCAATCCAAAAATGAAATATAGCCAAATCCAATGAAAGTTATGTCCAAAAATACCGAAAAAGTAGCAGAATAGGTCGGGTATTTTTTATCAGAAATTTAAGGATGTGTTTGGGTTTAACCGAAGTTGATCGATGTGCCATCGGGGACTCCTTGTCCACCAAAAATGACACTCACAATGCTCACCAAGCGTTACAAATATTACTGGTCTTCAAATTCATTGTTTCATTTAAGAACAGATAAATTCGCGGTATGGACCAGGCATGCACGTTTCGGGTACTTAATCCTTGTCAGTGATGATCTATCCAAACAATGAAATATGACTAAGGACTATGAAAGTTATGCAAAAAAGTACCAAAATACGTTGCTGGATGGGTGGAATATAATGGTTCAAGACCCACTTTTCAGAAATGTAAAAAGAAATAAGAACGCATTGAAGAAACGATCGACCGCAGTCATTGTTGGGGCCCTGTCTTCTCTAAAGAGGTTTGGACAAGGCGCGTCATTGAGTCCAGTTTTCACAGTCTGTCAGAGTGTAATTCATAAGAATGTGTTGGTCCAATGCTGTATATGTATATTGGTCAAGTTCCAAGTGTCCGTCTGATGTCACCAGGATCATATCCACGGTATGAAACGCGTTTGATGATTCTGACGCAATTTCGATGATAATTCTGTCTGCCTTTGATCCTTCTTATTTTGTGCATTATGTTTCCATAAAAAACAGGTTGTAAAATGTCCATAGTTATATACTTTGTTTTTGCATATACCCGAATATCAATATTTGTATATGTGCAGACGTTTTCAAATGGTGATAATGAGTTTGGCTGCTTTACCCGCAGGTAGTAATACTTTTTTATGTAAATTATAGATCTTAGATTTGAAATATCTTCATATTTAGAACATGGATATTCGAAGAGATTAGGGTTTTTCAGGAAGTTATCTATTCGAGTATCAGTGATTTTGATTCGCTCCGATTTACACCACCTTAATGTATGTTGTTAAAAACACATCTTGTTAAAGCAAATAAAAAAAAATTGTTTCAATCCGGCAAAAAAATTGCAGTCGAGTTGAGAGGAGAAGCGCAGTCAGGAAGTAAAGTCGGGACAATAGGCCTAGGGCTTTTACTTGATGGTTAATCTGGAACATCGCGCCGATCCCCCACCCCGACCTCAGCAATTTTCAAGTAGGGACGAGTCGGGGAGCCAAGCCGGGACAGTGTTAACTGGGCTTAAAGAACAAGAGGTGTGCCAAAGAAAGCAACTCAGTAAACAAAAGATATTTAAAAAGTCTCAAAACAACCAAAATTTGGTTTTGCCTCATTTGGTTTCCAAGCAACCACCCAGCAAAACAAACCCACAATAAATTGATACGTAAATGACATCAGACAAAAACTCCAAACCACAAAACCTACAAGACAAAAATCACTAGAACACCATACAAAACAATCGAAACAAGTTATATGTATTTATTTCTAAACAGTCAGTGGCACCAAATGTTTATGTAGGGTGAAATCAGAGGCTTAAATGAATGAAACATGCTTGAATTATTTATGAAAAGATGTTTCCCTCTTGTTAATATGAAAATTTAGAATGAAATGGTAAATCTGAAGAAAGGGATTGTGTGAAATATAACATTGAATTAGTTTGACGCGAATAAAAACTTTTGTCCGTCATCAGTATTCTAATGTACTCTGTTTGCAACGAGCATTTTGATTGATTGATCGATGAAAAAACTGCAAGGGGATTCACGTTTCAACTGCAGTTTGTGCAATGACGTCATACGTTCCCATGGCGACTTTAAAAGCCACCATTTTAAAGCAATGCTGACCAAAGCATTATAATAGGGTTACTATACTGATAATTTACATACACTGACAGGTTATCGGCGAATAAACTGTCAGGAATATCCGTTTTACCGCTCGACTGGCGCCTCGCGGTTAAATTCTGACAGGGGATTCGCCGATACCCTGTCAGTTTTTGTAAAACATCAGTTTGGTAACCCCTAATTGCTATGTAAGGAAATCGAAGAATTCACCTACGCTGACAGAGAGCAACCTTCTTGAAAAAGATTATTAATGCGCTGCACAGACATGTATGACATGTATGTTCTTATCAGCGGTGATTAAATGACGGATTAATAGTAGTACCTCCCCCTAGTTGTGTTTTGAAACTTAATGTTTGGTTTTTTTTTTTTTGGTTTTTTTTTTTGTTTTTTTTTTTGTGTGTGTAAAGAGTAAGTGGTTCCAAATTTCCTGTCGGGAATATTCATGAGTATAAGATTAAATTATGCAAAATGTTACACATGTGTCAGCTAAGCAGAACTAATATAGAGGTAACATCTGACAAAGAAACCGTTTAAATTCTCCTTAATTGTAGGTAGCTTTTAACACTTGTGTCTTGTGCAATTTTTTTAACTTCCTTACACATGTTACAGCGTTTGTAAGAGAATAATTTGCGTGAAAAACAGGGAGATAAGGGAGCAGAATAATCTAAGGTTGACATCGAGGTTTTCTTTGAATAATTCGTGTTTTTCACTGACCAAAACAGCCAAATAGCCAAACATTTAACGTACCTCGCGGGGAAGCATTCATCAGAATCAAATGTGTACGCAGGTTTCACCCTCGAATTTTTTTATATGCACATCTACGCTATGACGTCATAAACCTTACTTGATCGTAACGTCACGTTACGTTGCGCGACATTTATCTATAGGGCGCAAATAATGGCGTTTTTTAATACTTTTAAAAATAGTATTTTTGAATTTTCTAGTGAGCGTAGTGAGCCGAAATTGTAAACATAAAGTTTACATTTTGTCTTAATTCAATGTATAAATTTAGACACGCTTGTAATGAGAATCGGAAACTTTAAGGATGTACTGTTATATTTTAACTATTGAATGCTAGATGAATGCATTTTTTCTTCAAATATTACGTTGGAAATTCTTTCATCCACCCTCCTCCATCCTTATCTAATTTCTTTATTGCACCATTTGGACGGATGGAGGAGGTATTACTTACGATCACTCTTTTTGTCGCTCTCCTAGTTGCCTGTTTCTGTGCACAAATGTGGAAAAAGGGGGGTGGGGCGTGTGCGACAGAGAAGGAGGAGGGACTGCCTTATAAAATAAAATTAATATTCTCTGTACTTTTTAAATGATATGCAAAGCGTTGGAAGTTCGATTATGACGTAAGACAAATATTTTTTATATGCAATGTATATCAGCAAGCAGAGCGAACCGGAATTGTTTTGTAATATAGAATAAGAATCTTTTGATATCGTTTGGTTTTTTGTTTTGTTTTTGATTGGTAACAACACACCACATCTAATCCCCCCACTCTTGTCATTAAGAATCTAAAGGTAAAATATTGAAGATGTAACAATTAAAGTTTAAAGAATTTGAAAAGGTCAAACTTCAAGTTCTATGAGACTAGGTCATGCAAAGGTCCAGGTTTTCATTGAAAGATTACGTCACAAAGAATTCCGGTGAGAAATGTATAACCCCTATCCCATCAACAAATTAAATGAAGATGCAAGCTTTGAAAGAACCTAATGTCAAGGTCATTAGGTCAAAGATGGGACAAAAATATTAGCACACAGAGTCCATTCCGCCATTGGTTATCTCCTATTACAGTTACTTTTCAATGTTCCTTATATTTTTCTCCTGCTCTTGAATGAAACACAGAATTAATGTCTTTTCTATCTCAAGGTCATATTGATGCGTTAGATTTGTCTTAGTATGGTCTGTTTTATAAAGCTGATCCGATCAGTTTTTATTCAGCAGAATATAAGGGAGGGGGTGCGGACACGGGGTACATCTCTCCCCTCCCACCCCTTTCTTCCCCCTCCTTTTTCGCCCTTCCTTTACCTCCTCCCTCCCCCTTCCTCCTCCATTCCCTTTTTCCTTCTTCCCTCCCTTCCCCCTCTCACCCTCCTCCCGCCCTCCTACCCTTTCTCCCTGTCCACCCCCTCATATAACTTAACAGCCTCCTCAAAAATGTTGAAGCACAGAAGTCAGACTGAGTGCTGACGGACGGAAAGAAAGACGCGGACTTCGCCATTTCATAGACCGGATTTTGCTTCGCAACCTGACAAGAATGTATGGCAATTCAAAGATTTTTACAAGCACTCCAGAGTCAAGGTCACAGTGTTAAAAATTTGGGATCCACGCAAGGTCTTGCAAGGTCTTGCCAAAGAGACTACATATGTACAAGTTGTTTGTTTGGATTCTTTTTTTTTTACCGTATTGCCTTCTTGAGGAATTCCTGAACTCCGAGATTGAAACGTGAATTCCATTTTGATTATACATGTATATATAACAACAATCGAGGCGGCTGAATGTAATGATGAAAACGAGCACGAAATGAAAATCACAATGTTTATTTTATATAGCCCGCCCATCCCCAACTCTTTTCCGACATTATAAAGTAAATGTACATATAAACAAGAGGGAATTTCTTTTTGCATACACCTCCAAAACATATCGGATTAAATAGTAATGAACATGTCCGCCCGACTGTTCCGTATGATGTTTTCAAATATTTGAAGAACAAATGTTATGTATGGAGAATAAATTTATTTCTACATTAAGATAAAAGGTCTTGTTCGAATATGGCACATGTAATTGTTGCTTCATAATCTAAAAAATAAAATAAAATTGGGTTTCTGGATGTTTTAAAGAAGACCGTTACAGAGAATCAAATATTCCGCATACTACTTGACGTCATGTTGACACCTGCGATCCTTGACGTTGCGAGTAAAATTGACGCCGAAGACACGCAGAACAAATTTTCAATCTTTAATTGCAAAAAATCTGCCGAGAAGACCTATCGATGTTTTTATATATTCGAATTCAGCTAATTCTCTACTTTTACGTGTAAGAAGGGCTTTAAGGATCGCCACAACTTAGTGGAGAAAGTGGAAATGAAACAAGCCGTGTTTTGCCTTTTTAATGTGTGCGTATTTTTTAATAATAAGTTGCAAAATGGCGATGAAAATTGCAAATTTTCCCCAAGATACATAATAATCAGTAGAAATACAATACTCAACATGGCAACAACATTTTCGGTCTCCCTTTTCACCCTCCTTTGTCAATTTTCTAGATTAAAATTATTTTTGTTCAGAAAATGCATATTTTCGAATTAGAACGTCAATGCCGTATTTGAAGCTTAAAATCTCGAAAACTTCGTGGAACAATTACATGAAAATTATATCAAAGATTGATCAAATCTTAAACTTCATGTACACAAATTTTCAGGCTATGTCTTCTCGCAAAGTTTTGCGTGCCGTAACGCCGCAATGTACCTTAAATAGACTAGACTCCTGACCCCCTCATTAGCCGTCCATTCCACTCTTATATTTACATTACTAGTAGATTCCCCATGTTAAACACCCATTAGGCAACTAAAATAATATTCAAATAACTTGGTTTGCTATTGTGACGTCACGGTCATGTTTTGCATGTAGGGAGAATTTACCAACATAAAAATATATCTGACGCTGTTTTAGGACAATTTGGGATGTGTATGCGAATAAATATGACCTATAATTAGAATAAATGTAAATATAAGTAATGACTGTCTTTCTTTTGGTGTTCATGGGTGTATAATTCTGCTTGGACATGTGCAAATTTTCCGAGAATCGCTTCGCGACAGTCATTTCCTAACAGATTGTTTTCTCTTTAAATTTCAAATTTTGGTGTCTGATTTTCTGAATTATCGACTTTGTGCTGTATACAGTGATATGGTCATTATCCATATTTGTCATTGTCACCGGTGTGAGTGATCTGCTTTGTATGCTTGACAAAGACACCGTACGCAGTTTACCAACTTTATATGTTTTATAAGGCTTTCTACTCTACCTTAAAGAAAAAGTAGGAAAAAAAGTAGGAGTAGTCAATGAAAAAAGTAGGAGAAAAGTAGAAAAAAAAGTAGGAATAAATACAAATTATTGACGATCAGAATTTTGCAACAGAGCTGTGCAGTTATTGCTCATATTTTTTAGAATCTGTTATTTCTGAATTTTAATGTTTCAACTTTGAAGAAAGTAATGGAGTTCTCCCCTGAAAGTGTTGGTGCAATAGATGCAAAATCTTAGCCCTATCCTGAATGAATAGATTTGTACTTTTCAGTTTTGGTCTAATTTTCATATGTCATTAAAATAATGAAGAAAAGGACAAATAGTTTTCCATTTATTTATCATTATACAAATATATTTTATAACATCTTAGGTCAATTTTATACATGTTTAGCATGTTTAGAGAAAACTTTGGCGAGCAAAACGAGCCAGAAAAGTTTTAGGATGTGCAGCAGTATTTAGTGCTTATTATTCAAATCAAAAGATGTAAATAACAAATATAATTTTAGTGCAAGAATTTGCTTTCAACTAAGTCTTAGATTATAAGGATAATAGAAAGAAAAATGGGTCATTTTTAGCCATAATACAGAGAAAGCTACGGGATTTCGCCTGATGAATTGTTCAAAGCCAGCTCTTCCTTCTCAGTCAGTTTTCTTGGCAAAGCTTAAAACTGCTAGTGGAAAATCTTTTCACAATTCTTAATTTAATTTTGTTCTAACATTAGTTCAAGCTGTGAACATCCATGGTATAAATGATGGATATACTTTATACAATTAAGAGACACAAATTCACTTCTAATTTTTATTTCCATCTGGCATCGTATAACCACTATTTTTTGATATTCTGAGATGAAAAAGTAGGAATAGTAGGAGGTTTTGAAGAAAAAGGAGGAAAAAATTGGATCAAAATAAAAAAAGAAGGAAAATAAGGCAAAGTAGGAACAGCAGATAGCCTGTTTATAGATATTTTGTTTATCACTACATTGTTTTTCATGTTGATATTTAATACATTGTACATAGTGAAGTGCAGAAATATATATATGACAATAATGGCCAAATAAAACTAGCAAATAATACTTAGCCAAACAATGAGTTGTGTGACTTCGGAGATCGTAGAACACGTCCGTACATTCCAAAGGTGAGATCACAATTGAGTTTAAAATCAACTGGTTGTAACGTATACAGGTAAAACATAAGGGCCTGATCCCGTACAATTCTACTACATGCCTCCCCATTTCAAATGAACACTAGCTTAACTAATATTCGAATATTAAAAGACGCATCTCGAGGACACATGTCAGAGGATCCGACTTGTAGCCATCAAGAGCGTATTTATCCTACATAAAAAACCCTATAATAAAATTCTAAAAATCCTACCATAAAAGTAAAAACTAATATCCCTTAAAAAGACGGAATAGGATACCGGAATATTAAAAATAGCGATAGTTTATAAAACAGCTGAGTAGAATTAGATCATACAACTAATTATCGCAGTCATAAAAATCATATCGTACACATCTTTCCCCCTTCTTTTCTTTTGAAAATAAAGTGTATGTAAAAATTTTAGCTAAGTGAAAGCTTAAACTGTTTTGAAAATTCAGATGTTAATTAATTTGCATTGAGGCAAAATTGATATCAGACGCAAAGTCAAACTTAAAATGAAATAGAATGAAATTTATTGTTGATCTAAGGATCAATGATACCCCCGCCCGGCATATTTTACATATAAGCAATAAATAAAAAGTTTGAAGGGGCACAATTCAACACAAAATTGAGGAACATGACCTTTTAGTTGAACTTGACCTGTATTTATAAATGTTAAGTTATATCAAAGAAATAAATATAATCCCTGTTACAGTTTTCATTTAAATGTTAGGCAAGCACAAAATATTGATTTTTTTCCAAGTTTAAAGGGGCACAACTCTGCATAAAATTGAGCCATATTCTGACGTATACCTAACCTGTAATTTTTGGTATAATATCTACATTCAACAAATGAATTTATTATCTGTATCAATTGTCCTACTAATGTCCAGAAACCACAAAATTGTGAATTTTTCTAAGTTCCAAGGGGCATAACTCTGCACGTAATTGAGGGACATGACCTATATTTGAAAATGACCTGTATTTCTTGGTGTGAAAGCTATATGGAAGAAATGAATTGATTATCTATAACGGTTTACCTTTAAACGTCCGGAAACCACAAAATTTTGAATTTTTCTAAGTTTCAAGGGGCATAACTCTGCACGTAATTGAGGGACAGGACCCATATTCGAGCTTGACCTGTATTTCTTGGTGTAAAAGCTGTGTGCAAGAAATGAATTGATTATCTGTACTAGTTTTCCTTTAAATGTCCCAAAACCACAAAATTTTGAATTTTTCTAACTTTCAAGGGGCATAACTCTGCACAAAATTGAGGGACATGACCCATATTCAAACTTGACCTGTATTTCTTGGTGTAAAAGCTGTATGAAAGAAATGAATTGATTATCTGTACTAGTCTTCCTTTAAATGTCTGGAAACAACAAAATTTTGAATTTTTCTAAGTTTCAAGGGGCATAACTCTGCACATAATTGAGGGACATGACTCATATTCGAGCTTGACCTGTTTTTCTTGGTATAAAAGCTGTTTGCAAGAAATGAATTGATTATCTATAACAGTTTACCTTGAAATGTCTTGAAACCACAAAATTTTGAATTTTTCTAAGTTTCAAGGGGCATAACTCTGCACAAAATTGAGGGACATGACCCATATTCCAACTTGACCTATATTTCTTGGTGTAACAGCTATATGCCCGAAATGAATAGATTATCTATAACGGTTTACCTTTAAACGTCCGGAAACCACAAAATTTTGAATTTTTCTAAGTTTCAAGGGGCATAACTCTGCACAAAATTGAGGGAAATGACCCATATTCGAACTTGACCTGTATTTTTTGGTGTAAAAGCTGTATGCAAGAAATGAATTGATTATCTATACTAGTTTTCCTTTAAATGTCCGGAAACCACAGGTGGGACGCACGCACGGACACACGGACGGACAAGTGCATCACTATATACCCCCACCATTATATGGCGGGGGTATAAATATTACACGATTTAGATTTTAAAAGCAATTTCGCCGACCACCAGATCCCGTTTGTGTACAATTGGCTGGTTTATTCTGTATGGTTGGTACTCTACAGGGGTAGGTCGTATAAAGAAATAAAAGGTTGGAGATTGACCTTCGTCTTCAACCTTTACCCATTTAAATTTTCATGGTGGCAATTGCTGTTTTTCGACATGTACACATGTTCTTTGGTTCCGAGCGAGCGCTTATTACATGTATAATCCGTCATGCGTGTGACTACTGTTTTGAGGTATTCAACTGCACTAGAAATCGTGGGTGGACCTTGGTTCTTAACATGTTCGGCGGCTACTTGATTGTAACAACTCTTTAGAAATGAGAAAACCGCGATTTTATGTCTGTCATTGTCAGCTATATATTAGTAATCAGCAGACGCCATTTCATCAACACTGTAAGCAAAGTCGTCAAGTGATTCCTTAGAAAATTGTTGTATCTTGTAAAGGTACCTTCCTGATGGCATAGGGGGGGGGGGGGGGGGGGCTTTTCCTCCATAAATTCTTTCTCAAAAATAATTATGATTTCTGTCTCTTTATTTTTAGTTCGTTTATTTCCCATGCTTGTCTGAGAATAGTTTTACTTTGTTCTTTGTTCTTTGTTCAAGTTTTCGTTCACATTGTTCTAGTTTTTCAAATACGAACTCAAATCTATCGTTTTGATATTCTACATTTCCCCTCCTTCTTTCGAAGATAAATGACAAGATGCAAAATTGAAGAAAACAAATAGGATACCTAATTTTGAAAGGATCTGACAAATAAAAAAAAAAAGAAGAAAAATTTGTGATTTGTTATCTATCAGAAGATGCGACTGATAACCGAGTGTTACATTAGTGCTATCAGAGGATCCGACAGTATTGTGTTCGTGTTCGTGTTATGTAAAAATACAAAAAAATTACCGAAATTGTACATACAAAAAAGGAAACAATTTCACAACATTTATAAACGATCATACGATAATAAGATGACCGAAGGAGTGACCAAGAAGTCAAAGGTTCCCAGCCACAAAGAAAATCGCGTGAGATTCAAATATGACACAAAGAAAATAAAATACAAATTCGATTCAGATCTGCACTTCACCGATGTTCGCTACATCCGACTTCTGACACCAATGTAGTGAAGTGCAGAAATATATATATTACAATAATGGCAAAGTAAAACTAGCAAATAATACTTAGCCAAACAATGAGTTGTGCGACTTCGGAGATCTTAGAACACGTCCGTATATTCCAAAGGTGAGATCACAACTGAGTTTAAAATCACCTGGTTGTGACGTATACAGGTAAAACATAAGAACCCGATCCCGTACAATTCTACTACAACATCAACATGAGAGAAAGGAGGGGATCTCCAACAACACTAGGTTGCAGCACCAACAGCAAATCCCAAAGCACCTAATGCAAAAAAAACAACACAGAACAGACACCCAAAGAAAGAGACGCAAAAGGGACAAGGAACACCTACTCACACCATAGAAACATTAAACATAAAAGACCAAACATAAACCAACGAGGCCAATGGGTAACCGGTGCCGACTTAGGATGGCCATCTGCCACGTAAATAGCAGACGGTGTAGCTATCCTGGATTACGTGCACTCAACCCTCCCACTATTCCGATTTCCCAGAGATCTCGATGATCGCATAATTATGGTGTAAAACCACCTCCTCACTGTTAGATGACCACACACAAACAAGACCGTAAAACACAGGGGTCCAAGTAACACAGATGAATATGTAAATGGATATAAAAAGAGGACGAGCGTAATACAGTCCGTGCTCTGCCGTCTGTAGTGAGCTCATATATGTTATCACCCAGGACATTCAGAGAGGACATGTGGTCGGGGCCCTGTCTTCTCTAAAGAGGTATAGACAGGGCCCGTCATGGAGTCCCGTCGTCACAGTCAGTCAGAGTGCAAGTCTCAAGACTGCGCTCGTACAAGACTGTATATTGGTCAAGTTCCAAGCCTAGTGTCCGTCTGGTGACATTAGGATCATATCTACGGTATAAAAGGCGTTTGATGACTCTGACGCATTTTCGATAGTTATGCTGTCTACCTTTGATCCTTCTTTGTTAATAATGTCACCATAAAATGCAGGTTGTAAAATACCTAAAGTAATATACTCTCTTGCTTGAATTAATTACTTCTTTCCAGCTCTGTCACATGAAAGAAGCTTTGTTTTGGCATTTTATCAATGAGACATCAAATATATTTTTTTTTGCTATTTCGGAAACTCATCGAAATTAGAGGAGTTAAACATCTTAGCACCATCCCTCCACGCGCTCTCTGTAATGTAAATGTAAAAATCTAACTTCAAAAAATTAAAGAGGGCGCTACTGAAATTATTTTTGGTGGCGCCGCTGAAAGCATCACTGATGAGAATTTAATATTCGAAACACGTGTCTGGTGCATGTAAATTGATTTGGAATTTTCTTCAAGAAGGTAGAGAGTTGGAACCCTTCGACATTATTGTATGGGTCCGAATTTCAAAAGAAATTGATCAAAATTTTCGTAAAAGTTCCAGAATGTCTTTACTAGACTTACCTTGACTTAAAAATTTCTTTAATTTGTAAATTTCTACTATGAACACCCAAAACATCAGTACATGCTTTAGCATACCGGATGAGCTGTGAAATGTAGATACCGTTTGAAAAATAATGTAAGCTACTGATAAACATTTTTTCTTACTGTTTGGTAATCAAAGAAAGGAGGGGAGTGTTGTGTTGCCTGAGAGGCCGCATAACAAGCATGTTCAACTAAGCTGGCATTTTGGAACTACTTTATTCATGATAATATTACTACGCAAGTCATCAATAGCATACTAAAAAACAATCACGGTTATACAATTCCGGATATACAACACTCCTCGGCGCTCCCTTTAAGCCAAAAGATATTACAATGTATTATAATTAATCAGATATGTAATGATTCACATTCTTTTGATTATCAATATCAATTGTTTATACAATCTGAGGAAAAAACATGAAGAAATTCATTATTCATATTCATCATTTATATCCATAATTATTGTAAATATATTAATATTTGGTATGGTATATATATTTTATATCATTGTATATGTTTCTGTCCATATCATAATGTAGGAGTGTTTCAGCCTTATAAAATGTAACATTGCCTTCTAAATAGAGTTAAATAATTGCTACAGTAAAATATGTTCTTTGGGTAACAGTTCAGCACAACATATTTAATTAGAAATACAGGTGAAGATATTTGCTAAGCTGACGACACTATCTCTTATAGAATATTTTTGAAGGATATTTATCAAGACAACAATGAACCGTGTGTCCATTCATTTTCAGTATAGCGATCCAGTTATCACTGACTGTATAGAATGGACACACGGTCAAAGTATGCTTAATGAGATTTACTTTATAACCTATTTTAAAACAGCAGTTGGTAATGTCGTCAGCTCAACAATCACAAAATATACATACATAATAATACTGCTAAATGGATGGATGAGAAGAGTAAAGATTCCAAAAAAAAAATCAACAAAAACAAAACAAAAAAAAAAGGAAAAAAAAAAAAGAAGAAGAAAGAGAGAAAGGATAGATATTTATAATGATATATGAAGAAAAGAAAGGAAAAGGAAAAGGCTGTAAATGAATAAATATATGAAATAGATAAATAACTTGACATATAAACAGAACTGTATAATTTCGGTAATTGATCTACATCATTTCATATTATTCTTCTTTAAAAAAGTAAAAGATCTTGTTCTTAAGCATTCGTTACATTATAATCATTAAGCATCTTCATTTAAGAGGTTAATGAGGTTTTCCCATTTCTTTTCGAAATCACTTATTCTGTTATTTTTTCTACTTATCATTTTTTCTATTTTAATGTACTGGATTATTTTCATTTTCAGAATTCTAAAATACGGAATTTGTTCTTTCATTTTCATTTCATAGATAAATCTTTTATATAACAATATAATCGTGTTGATAGCCCTATTGCGTTCGCAAAACATTCCTAGTAAGATACAATTTTTTTCAAAGCTGATCTGATAATTTGATGTACTATTTATCCATTGTTCTAAAGATTGAAGGATTGGAAAAACTATATCACATTCAAAAAAGAGATGTTTTATAGATTCATTGACTGTCTTACAAAATGTACAATTGGGATTTTCTTTGATTTTTATTTTAAAAAGTAGTTCATTTGTACCCAGAGTTCTGTGGATTACCCTATATTGTATCCATTGAAGATATCTATCAATAGTAGTAGAGAACACATATGAGTTACATACATCCCAGTTGAAATTTGTGAGATTTAATTCGTTTTCCCATTTGATTTGATATTTTGAATTAAATGTTTTTGATAGAAGAAACGAATCATAGAAAGATTTTGAACCTTTTTTGTCTTGTAGGATAAGAAGCAATGTTTTTGTGATAATAGGAGTTATCTTGATGTAGTTATCAGATAAAGTTGGGTAGTTTTTAAGAATCGTCTGACGTAAACCTAAGTATGTTGTGAAATATATGTCAATATTAAATTTTTCCTTGAATTCATTGAATGCCATAAAATGTCCTGATTCATTATATAAATCATCAATATAAATTATGCAGTTCTCCAAAAAAGATTTCATATAAAACGGTTTTTTATCAATAAGTAATTTTGAGTTGTATAGTGTAACGATTTTTGGGGGTCAAAAATACTAAATTTTTGTTAATTTGTAATACATTTAAATTCTATTCGAAATATTACTTTTATTTGATAATAATCTATTGTTGTTCATTGTCATGAGAAAACGGCTACTCCAACATGTTTTATTGTTATTGTTTTGGGGGATTAAGAGATTAAGTACCTAGATAAGTGTTAGGCATGGCAGTCGAGCCCACTGCTTCTGTTTGGATAAGTTCTATTCTTAGTAAAAATGGACACATTTATCGGGTTAATCGGACAGGGGAGAGTGACGAGTTAATCCTCTTAACGCCCGTGCAGGTCGCTCTCTATTTGGTATTTCCGGGGAGGGTTTTCAGGAATTGGGAATAATTGACAAGCAAAAAGGGGGATATCTTTCGAATCAAGGCGTGATCATTGGAATCAAGGGCGTAGCTTCTTCTAAATTTAGGGCCAGTATAAAAAGGGGGATCACGTCAAATTTCGGCACTTAGACTACTTTTCGCCTCTACTTTTTAGAGTTACTTCTTTTAGGACTTCGTTTAGATTCACTTTTACTTTTAGACGGATCTTTTTAGCGTACTCTTTACGTACATTTTGTTTCGGAATCGTAGTTATTTGAGTAGATTTTTATAGCGTAAGTGCGTGGAGTAGCCGCATCTATATTGTGGAATCGAGAATAAGAATAAATTGTAGAAGCTTATAGAACTGTATCGTTTAGTTAAGTATCTTCCCTAATTATATATCAATTACGGACCTCCGTTTAAAATTTCGTAATATTGGTGTACAGCGGTGGGATATGAACTTACACACGCGCCTTTGTACTTTATTTTTGGACTAGCTATTTTAGAAAAATTCATTTCATTGGATATGAACTTACACACGCGCCTTTGTACTTTATTTTTGGATTAACTATTTTAAAAAATTCATTTCGTTGGATATGGACTTACACACGCGCCTGTCGCGTTCAAAATCTAATTTTATTGTCTAAAATTGTGGATTTTATTGATATGGAATTATACAATCGCCTTTGTCGTTCAACGTTGGATTTTATATTATAGAAATTTGGATTGTATGAAAATGGTAAAAATGTTGAACTTTGTGTTTTTGTTATCCTCTCTTTCCTTGATTGGATCTTCAGTTCCTGGTCACGTGAACGATTTAATTACGGATTGCCCAACTGCAAATGATGCTCAAAGAAGTGATTTAAGGTATCCATGTGATAATGGAAAGGATTTTGACACACTGTTTTGTAATGGGACAATGGATTTAAAATTACGAAAATTTGGAATTACAGAAAGTCTTGTTGCGACCGGAGATACTTAACTCATACCATACTCATGTTGCAATTTTAAGTGCAATTAATCAGAAATGTGTATATTTTTCTTTGGAGATTTGTGTGTTTGACGGTAGTGTAGAAATGGGACTTCGATCGTACCATTATGTTATCACAGATTAGTTTGGAATTTTGGAATTCGATCATGTCTTTTTGGAATCTTAAAACAAAAACGTTCTTGTTAAGTATATCTTTTTGGTTCGCAGATTTGGCAAAGTGTTTTTGAAAATTGAAATATATACTAGATTGGTTTCGAGGAATTGTCAAGAAAAATGAAAACATGGTGTCATCAATGTTTGATTTAGAAGAATCTATTTGGATTTACGCTTTTGAAGATTCGTTCATGGTACCTAGGGAGTTGAAGAAAGGGAGTCGTTGTCGCATTCCTGGAGATTGTGATTTGCAGACGTATCGTGTGATTCGTCCTCGAGGAGATACGGAATTGGAGGATATGAAGTTTCGGGGAATACTTCTATTTTTCCGTAGAGGAGCATCACAGTCCGTTTTTCTCACGTCAGCGGGATAGATGGGAAGTCCAAAGAGGTTGAATTGGATTATGACGGATGTGTGCAGAGACTGGATGAAGCAATGGGAGGCTTTCCAGACACCGATACATTGGCTGGGCCACTGCAGGAGATTTCACAATAGGATCGACGTCGGTTTTGCGATTCTCGTAACTCAAGATGACGGTGTGGAGAATTTTTGAAGCGTTATATTCGTTGTTTTGGAGTTTATTTGGAGACATCCGATTAATTTGAAGATATCTTTAAAACTGAATTTGGGAAATTTAAAAGCCATTGCCAGTGTCTGCAGCAAAATATTGAAATTTGGAATTTACGGTGTTTTGGATTTAGTCATTTTTGGAATTTAACAACGCTAATGGCCATACCGATATACTCCTATCTTGGTTTTATCGGGTAAGCGGGTCCATGACCAGTCTCTTGGACATGAGGGGCTGATCAGACCTGGCCTTAGACCCCAAACATGCGCATCCGTTTGAGGGTAGGTCGGCAGGAAAGGAACGACTATACTGGTGATCAAGATAATCTGGTGCTTGTCTTGTTCACCAGGTTTTGGGTCGCCACACCTTTTGGCTTGACCCGGCCGTTGACCTGGTTTTCTGTGTTACCAGCGAGGTCGCCATTCCATTTGTGCTTTGGACAATACAAAATTTGGACAATGTTTCGTGGAACCTCAACAGAAAAACTGAACATAACGAAGAGTATTAAAGTGAAACAAACTGTAATTTTTTTTTTCTTTTATTGAATTTGATTTTAAAGTGGACAATTGAAAGTGAGAGCGTATACGATACAAACTTTAATCTTGTGATAACTTTATATGATCATTATGCATAATTCTACTCCTTTAATATTCCTATTTTATTTTAGTCTGATATTTCATTTGTGAACAACCAGGAGTCTGTTCCTTGGTGGGAGATAGTGTAACGATTTTTGGGGGTCAAAAATACTAAATTTTTGTTAATTTGTAATACATTTAAATTCTATTCGAAATATTACTTTTATTTGATAATAATCTATTGTTGTTCATTGTCATGAGAAAACGGCTACTCCAACATGTTTTATTGTTATTGTTTTGGGGGATTAAGAGATTAAGTACCTAGATAAGTGTTAGGCATGGCAGTCGAGCCCACTGCTTCTGTTTGGATAAGTTCTATTCTTAGTAAAAATGGACACATTTATCGGGTTAATCGGACAGGGGAGAGTGACGAGTTAATCCTCTTAACGCCCGTGCAGGTCGCTCTCTATTTGGTATTTCCGGGGAGGGTTTTCAGGAATTGGGAATAATTGACAAGCAAAAAGGGGGATATCTTTCGAATCAAGGCGTGATCATTGGAATCAAGGGCGTAGCTTCTTCTAAATTTAGGGCCAGTATAAAAAGGGGGATCACGTCAAATTTCGGCACTTAGACTACTTTTCGCCTCTACTTTTTAGAGTTACTTCTTTTAGGACTTCGTTTAGATTCACTTTTACTTTTAGACGGATCTTTTTAGCGTACTCTTTACGTACATTTTGTTTCGGAATCGTAGTTATTTGAGTAGATTTTTATAGCGTAAGTGCGTGGAGTAGCCGCATCTATATTGTGGAATCGAGAATAAGAATAAATTGTAGAAACTTAGAACTTTATAGTTTAGTTGAGTGTTTTCCGTAATTTATAAAATAATTACGGTGGTGGCAGCGAAACCGCAGACCACACTCATTCTGCGATTAAGACGCAAAATTAGTGTGACTCTGTAAACTTTGGAGTGATAAAAAGAATCACAACATTGGAGTAAAAGGACCCCGTTTAAAAATTTCGTCATAATAGCAAGGGAGAATGACTAATAAATGTTTCTTCTTTCTGAGATATAAGCATGAATTCTTCTAATGCGAATAGAGTTTCTTTCCAGAACAAATTTCTTGCATTCTTTGCACATAAATGCGGATAATGATCACCACTCTTTGTCAATACATCTATATCACAATTAGAAGTTTCTTTCAAGAAGAACCCTATTAGATCATTGCACTGTAATATACGTCTTATCCAAGTAAGTTTCAGGGATTTACAAAAAGAATAAACATCAATCATTTTACATCCCCCTTTATTATAATTTTGAATAATCTGATTCCTACTCACTTTGTCTCTTTTGTTATCCCAAATATAATTATAGAAAATATCATTTAAAGATTTCAAAAGTTCAGGTCTTGGAGATGGAAGGGTAAAAAATAAGTGGGTGATTTTGGGTAGCAAAAGGGTTTTAACCACAGTTATTTTGCCTAAGACAGTTAGATATCTCATGGACCATTTTGATAAAATTCTTTTTCTTCATACTATTAATTTTCGGTACATAATTAAGCTCGTCCATATTTGAAAGGTCAGTCGTAAAAGTTACACCAAGTGCAGTAAATGGCTCATTACCCCACTTTAGATTGTAGTTTTTGCATAATTGCTCTGTATTTTCTGATGAATTTCCAATCCAGATTGCTTGGGTTTTTTCAATATTTGGCTTAAGGCCAGAAAATTTAGAAAACTGAAAGAGCAAGTCCAGTGCGCTCTTAAGGCTCTTTTCACTACCGTCTAAAAACAAACAAGTGTCATCTGCATATTGCAGAAGTCGAAACTCTTTACCTCCGATTACTATACCTCTAATAGATTGATTTCTTCTTAAAAGACTCCCTAAAATTTCTGCACAAATATTGAATAAATATGGTGAAATTGGGTCACCCTGACGACATGCTCTTCCGATTTCGAAGAAGTCCGAGAATATACCACTCTGAATTACACATAAGTTTGGTTTAGTATAAAGAACCTTTATCCAATGACAGAAGAGTTCCCCAAATCCAAAGAATTTTAATGTTTTGAACAGAAATGACCACGAAATTGTATCAAAAGCTTTTTCAAAGTCCACTAGTAGAATCATACCATCAATATTCCGTTCCTTTGTTAATTGTAAGATGTCATAGATAGTTCTAGTGTTTTCACTAATAAAACGTCCTGCCATGAAGCCCCTTTGATCTTCGTGAATAAGTTTAGGTAATACAGATTTTAATCTTTCAGCTAAAAGGCCAGATAAAAGTTTATATGTAACATTCAGTAATGATATGGGTCTCCAGTTTTCAGTAGATTACGTGGTTTATTTGATTTTGGAATTATGGTAATTACACCTTGTCTTTGTGTTTTGGATAATTCATTGTTTTTGAATCCCTCATTCCATGATCTGATTAAATAAGTACCCAAGTCTCGCCAAAAGAATTTAAAAAACTCGACAGTAAAGCCATCAGGTCCTGGTGATTTTTCGTTTTTCATTTTCTTTAAGTAGGCACTTGCCTCTGAAAGTGAGATGTTACATTCCAAATTAGCTCTCTCTGTTATATCAAGCTTGGGTAAACAGTTATCTTTCAGTAAGTCATCTAAGTTAACATTTTCTAAATCTTCGTCTCTACTAGAGTATAACATTTTATAAAAGGATTCTATCTTTCTTAGAATGTCCGTTTGATTCTCAATTTGACTACCATCTTCTACTGTTAGACTCATAACTGTTTTGTTTAGATAGTTTCGTTTTTCCATGTTGCAGAAATATTTTGATGCTTTCTCGCCTTCTTCAATCCATCTTGCTTTTGTTCTCAGAATAATACCTTTCAATTTTTCTCTCCTAAATTCTTGAAGTTCATTCTTTAAAATTTCTAGTCTTTCTTGTAGCTCGTTTGTCAATTCGCTAGTTTGATCTAATTTATTAATTTCTTTTTCTAACTCTTTTTCTCTTTTTTCTCTATCTTTCTTTCGTTTGGAAGCATATGATATGGTTGAACCTCTTATATTATTTAAAAGGGTTTCAAAAAAGAGACTATCACTGATACTAAATGATAAATCGTCGTCATTAATTTCGTCAATATCATGATTATTATTTGATAAGTTTGCATACGTAAGTTTTGTTTGCTTAATCTCTTTCTTTATAATTTCAATATATTGTTTTTCTTTCAACAAAGAGTTATTGAATGTCCAGAAGCCATGACCTCTTCTGTGGTCATTAAACTTCAACGTGATTTCTATCATTGAATGATCAGATCTATAGCCATGATATATATTAGAATCCACGATAATCGATGACAATTCTGCAGATACTATAAAAAAGTCCAATCGAGCTTTCTTGACAGGATTATTTGAAAACCATGTATATCTCTTATCTTTGGGGTGTTGGTTCCTCCAAATATCGACAAGGTTAAAGTCATTCATGAGTTGTAAAATTTCTTCTCTAGCATTTGGATTATTAACATTTCTGTAATTCATGCAGTCCATATTTGGGTCTATTATTAGATTAAAATCTCCTGTTATAACAATAAAATTGCTATTAAAGTCTTGGATAATTTCTCTTAACACTTTGAAGAAATTTGGAGTATCACGGTTAGGTCCATATATATTAATGAGCGTTAAAGTAAACGTTCCATGAAGTTTAAGTTCCACGGCTACTAAGTTTCCTTTTAAATCAATTTTCGTTCGAAGAATATCGTATTCAAAATTATTGTTAAAGAGAATAATTGACCCACGCGAATTAGACTTTCCGGGGCTCATTATTATTTCGTTTCCCCAAATTGATCTGATTTTGTTTTTATCATTGGAAGTTAGATGTGAATCTTGCAAACAATAAATGGATTTTTGTTTGGACCTTAAGTAATGAAAAACATCTTTGAGCTTGTTAAAATCTCCTAAGCCTCGGCAGTTTAGAGAGCAGATTTTTATCGAATCAGCCATGTTCGAATAAGAGCACTTCTATAATCATCGAAAGAGACGGGAATTTAGATGTTTTGTAAAATGTCGATGAAAATCTCATTAACTTCGAGTACAGTAATATTGTTAACCGAAAGCAGTTCAAACTGCATGAAACATGCAATGTAAAAAGTTTGAGAAGCAATTCAAAATAAAAAAAGTAAAAAAAGGTCAAAACACTGGAAAAAACATTTTATCCAATTATAGAATATCAGATCAATAATGTCAGTTTAAATGCAAATTAATACAAGAATTATCACTCAATGACTAGAATATCATACCAGAATTAAGAAAATTCACAGTGTTTCAATGACAATGTTAAACGTCTTTCAATTCAATAGCATCATTTAAAACCTGATAAATTTACAGCATGGACCAGACATGCACGTTTCGTGTACTAAACCCTCGTCAGTGATCCTCGGTCTAAACAATGTAATACGGCCAAAAAGTATGAAAATGATTATGTCCAAAAATGTACCAAAAGACGTAGCAGAATGGGTGGGATATGATGCTACAGGACCCACGTTTTAGAAATTTCAAGACATTTTGTAACAGAAAATTTCAAATGCGTTGAAGAGACACACGATCAACCGAAGTTGATCGAACTTGGCTACATGTGCCCTCGGGGACTCTTGGTCCACCAGCAGTGACACTCACCAAGTAGTTCAAATGTTAAACGTCTTTCAATTCAATAGCATCATTTAAAACCTGATAAATTTACAGCATGGACCAGACATGCACGTTTCGTGTACTAAACCCTCGTCAGTGATCCTCGGTCTAAACAATGTAATACGGCCAAAAAGTATGAAAATGATTATGTCCAAAAATGTACCAAAAGACGTAGCAGAATGGGTGGGATATGATGCTACAGGACCCACGTTTTAGAAATTTCAAGACATTTTGTAACAGAAAATTTCAAATGCGTTGAAGAGACACACGATCAACCGAAGTTGATCGAACTTGGCTACATGTGCCCTCGGGGACTCTTGGTCCACCAGCAGTGACACTCACCAAGTAGTTCAAATGTTAAACGTCTTTCAATTCAAAAGCATCATTTAAAACCTGATAAATTAACAGCATGGACCAGACATGCACGTTTCGGGTACTAAACCCTCGTCAGTGATCCTCGGTCTAAACAATGTAATACGGCCAAAAAGTATGAAAATGATTATGTCCAAAAATGTACCAAAAGACGTAGCAGAATGGGTTGGATATGATGCTACAGGACCCACGTTTTAGAAATTTCAAGACATTTTGTAACAGAAAATTTCAAATGCGTTGAAGAGACACACGATCAACCGAAGTTGATCGAACTTGGCTACATGTGCCCTCGGGGACTCTTGGTCCACCAGCAGTGACACTCACCAAGTAGTTCAAATGTTAAACGTCTTTCAATTCAATAGCATCATTTAAAACCTGATAAATTTACAGCATGGACCAGACATGCACGTTTCGGGTACTATTGTTATACAATATATTATTCAATCAAATTACAATGTATTATTCAATCAAATTAAGAAACTTAGAGAACCCAGGGGCTCTTGATGGTGCAGAGGGTTTATTATGCCCTGTAACACTTGCTACCATCTCAAATCTAACCAAAAACAATCACTATTTACAATGGAACCATAAGGCTCATGGATGGTATAAAAGGGATCCACGAAACTATAAAACACTTATGAGTCCGAGCTGTTTGGCGGTTTACGGATCCTCTGTGGATATCGGTGAGACGACGGTCCAACTCGTTGCGGCACAGATGGTGGTCGAGATAAAGGCTTTTCGACTGACTCAGATTACTTCAATTTGTCATTCGACTCTTTAGAAACGGACGAATTTCCAGGTAAGTTGACGAATAATGGCGGTTCTGGCTTATCAATTTTGGCAATTGCACTGCTAATTTGGTCGACATGTCTTCGTCGATTGACCCATTTCCTGTGTCGATTTTGTATGAAAGAGCGCCTGTTTGTTCTGCGATGATGCCCGATGCCCACTTATTACCTCCTTGTCGATAGTCACGTACGGCTACTTCTTGACCTTGTGTGAACTCACGGATTTCGGGTCCAACGTGTTTGGGTCTAGTATGTGTTGCTTCCGCTTAACTATTTCAGTTGTGTTTGGTTTCATAAGATCAAGTACTGTTCTGATATTTCTGCCATATAAACGCATAGATGGCGTTTCAATTGTTGTCGCCTGTGGAGTTGTGCGATATTTGCTAAGGAAGGCAGTCAAATTCTTGTGTATGTCGGAGTGTTTGTCTGCCCTCTTCGTGGCTCTTTTAAATATTTGTACAAATCGTTCGGCTTGTCCGTTTGTACGCGGATGATATGGTGCATTAGTAATATGACGAATCCCATTTTCCTTCATACACTGTTTACATTCTTCCGCAGTGAATTGTGGTCCGTTATCGGAAACTTTTTCAGACGGTATCCCTTGTCTTGCGAATAAACAACGTATGACTCTTATTGTGGCTCTTGTTGTGGTTGAATTCATTATAAAAAATTCAGGCCACTTTAAGTTCGAATCAACGACAATCAAATACATGGCGTTTTTGAATGGCCCTGTAAAGTTTATATGTAACCGGTGCCACGGAGTATCCGGTCAGTCCAAGGGATGCACTGAGGCTGCTGTAAGTTGATGCAGTTCTGCTACGTATCCTGAACAAAAAGGACATACCTGTTCAAGGTCAATGTCTATATTAGACCACCATACATAAGATCGAGCCTGAGCGTTTATTCGGACTATTCCAATAGCTTTCATTCGGACTATTCCAATGTCCTGAATGTACTTCCTCTAAAACCTGAGAGCGAAGTTGTTCTGGAATTACAACACGGTTTCCCCATAATATGCATCCTTTGTGCAGCGAAAGTTGATCCTTACGTTGTACATAGGGTTTAAAATTTGAGTTTTGAGCCTCAGGAAAATTTCCAGCGGTAACAAAATCAAGCACTTAAGATAGATTTTGGTCTTGTCTAGTTGCGTTTCGAATTTGTTCGCATGTCACAGTAAGCGACTCAAACTGTGAATTGTATAACATGTTCACTTCATCAAACTAATCATTGTCTGCGACTTTGAAGTAAACGTGAAAGAGCATCCGCATTAGCATGACTAGTTGTGCTCTTATACACTATGTCGTAGGAATGTCCTGACAAAAGTACGGCGTACCGCTGTCATGGCAGGTAGAGCCTTCGAAGGCTTAAATCAGTGTTTTAATCACTTAAAAAGTGTTTACCATACAGGTAGATATTAAACTTCTGTATACCCCAGTCAAGTGACAAAGCTTATTCCTTGTCAATTTGTGAATATCCTCGTTTTGCTTTCTTTAAAGAACGAGACACAAAGGCTATAAGGTGCTCACTTCCATAAGGCGAGGCATCACATGCCAGTTTCAGTGGCAAATCCGGATTATAATGACAGAGTACCTGATCAGAGGCTAATATATCCGTGTTCTTCTGAAACACTAGTTCATGAGAATTGTTCCATTCCCATTTGACTTTGTCCTGAAGTAGGTCATTTAAGGGTGCTACAACGGTCAAATATTTCGGTATAAACCTGTGATAATAATTTACAAGTCCTAAAAGTGATCGGCGTTTTGTGACATTCTCATGTCTGAGCTTCATTTACAGCAGTTACTTTATCTTGTGATTTATGGAATCCGTTTGCATCAATTTCATGACCGCAGTAACTAACACGGTCCTTACATGCAACCCATATTAATCAAAGCGGCTAAGTACCTTGCCAAGATTCTTAAGGTGGTCCTTGTCCGAAGTGCTTGTAATTATAATGTCGTCAAGTATACATTGTGAGTACGGTATACGGTATACCTTAGAGCACCTGCTCAATCGCACATTGCCAAATGACAGGAGATGGTGCAATTCCAAAAACAAGCCGGTTATACATGTAAAACCATTTGTGTGTGTTTATGACAAGAAGCTTTTTTGAGTCTTCAATCAGTTCCATCTGGTGAAAGGCCAGATCAATTTTAGTGAATTTCTTGCCACCTGAGAGGTTCGCAAAAACGTCATCAATTCTCGGTTGTGGATACTGGTCCACGTTAAGCATAGGGTTTACTGTTACGCGATAATCGCAACAAATACGAATGTCACCGTTTTTCTTAATAGCCGGTACGATGGGTGTAGCCCAATCACTTGTAGAAATCGGCTGTATGATACCCTCTGATTGCAGACGGTCTAATTATTTCTCAATTTTCGGTCGCATAGCGTACGAAACGTTGCGTGCATTAAGAAATTTTGGGCTTGCACATTCTTTAAGGTTAAGGTGATTCTTGATATTGCGGAGTTTTCCGATGCCTGTTTCAAAAACATTCTTGTGTTTATCTAACATCAACTGGAGATTTGTTTCCTTACAACCTATGGTTCTAGTAGTTGGATGAAGGCGTAATGCTTTTATTTCAACCCAATCAAGCTTAAGTTGTTCCAGTCAGTCTCGACCAAATAGCGGAGGTCCACGCTGCGAGACGAAAAAAAGGTCAAGGTCAGCCTGATTACCATTTACCGAAACTGGTACGTATAACTTCCCTACGTAATTGATAGGATGACCCGAGTAGCTGCGTAACATCTTGTGACATGGGTATAACTTTTCAGATGCAAAATGTATTCTATAGTCATTTTGCGAAATGATAGATAACGCGTCTCCTGTGTTTAATTCCATCTTAAGTGATATTCCTGAAACATGCGGTGTGACCACAATCGGATCGGAATTTTTACCGTGCATACTGTTAATCTGTACAATGTGCTTACACGAGGCGCCATCAGATTCCGAGTACGAGTCATCAAGTTTATTTAACTTCTGACGCCTTCCACCTCTAGGCTTTCCATTGCCTTGCTGACTTTGACGAGTACCTGCAGTACGTTTATCGTGTTGCTTCTTCGTGCATGCCGGTTCAATATGATATGGTTTGGCGCAATAATTACAAGTGGCATTGATATGTCTACATCGGTCAGGTGGGTGATCGCCATTACATCGAAAGCATTTCATATTTTGGGGGTTTCTTTCTAGGGTTTTCATAGAACCTATTAACAGATTTAGTGAGTTGACCCTGTAATTCAATAGCGTCATTGGCTGCGGTTTATATAGCTACGGCAAAAGTGCTTGCCCTGTCTAGCGTGAGGTCGGCCTCGGTTAGCAACTTTTTTTTAATATTTTCAGCACGAAGCACACAAACGAATCGATATCTAATAGTGTGTCCCCAAAATTACAATATAAGGCTAGTTTACGCAGTTCAGCAATGTACTGTAGGGCACTTTCAACCGATTTCTGATCCCTCTTGTGGAACATGAATCGTTCACCTATAACCAGGGGATTAGGGTATAGATGTTTGCCTAGTAGATTGACTAAATCTTCGAACGATTTGTCAGATGGTTTAACAGGGGTGACCAGGTTTTTAACAAGTGCGTATGTCTTTGCACAAACAACACTTAGAAGCGCTGGGACTTTCTTGTCATCCCCCACTTCGTTGGCGATAAAGTACTGAGATAAACGTTCGGAGTATGACTCCCATGTTTCGACTCCATCGTCGAAATTGCCAATTTTACCAATAGCAAATGATGCCATACCTAGTCTTTTCCTTCGTCGCCAATATGTTGTGATGTAATGAGGGGCCAAGGCCTTAGAGGCAGCATAATAAGCATGTTCAACTAAGCTGACCTTTTGGAACTACTTTATTCATGATAATATTACTACGCAAGTCATCAATTGCATACTTATCAAAAACCATCACGGTTATAGAATTCCGGATATCCAACCACAGCAAAACTTCAAAACACCCAATGTAAAAAAAACACAGAGCAGTCATCCACAGAAAGAGATGCAAAAGGGACAAGGAACACCAACACACACCATAGAAACATCAAACATAAAAGACCGCACATAAACCAACGAGACCAATGTGCAACCGGTGTCGACTTTTGACGGCCATCTTCCACGTAAGTAGCAGACGGTGTAGTTATCCTGGATAACATGCGCACAACCCTCCGATGTTTCCGATTACCCAGTGGTCTCGAAGAAAGCACAAAGAGTAGACATGCACAGCAACACAGCTATAATGCACGTGTTTCGGATATTAAGGCATGTTATTTCTGAATGAACGAATTTCAACGATAACCATATGAAATTATAGTATCCGTGTCAATTAATCATTTTATGAACGAAAATTAGTGGGTCCTTGATGAAAATCAAGAAATCGGGTAAAAGTACCGGAAACTTGTCGCTAAAAATAGCACATTTGTAAACAAAATACAAAAATTGTCGAAATGCCCTCATTTGATTTTTATTTTAGTTTTCTTTGTTTATATACTATAAAACAGCATAGAAAATTTGTACAAAACTTGAATTTTGAAATTTACTATAGGTTCCAACTTCACCAATCATTTAAAATTTCCTCGATTTTACATAAAAATGACGAAAATCATCCAAAATAAAAATCTCACAGATACTGAATATCAACATTTTTTTCACAGTAACATGTTCTCCTACGGAAGACTTTTCGAAATATTGCAGAAAAAATATATGTCCGTGTTCAAATAAGGGAGAACCAATGCTCACAAATAGTGTCATTTTGTTGGGTTTTTTTTAAGTGTCACAGTGTTAATATGCCTTATTTTGGGTGGACTATAAAATAAACATTTAATAATTTTCAGCTTTATCTTATCAATCAGTGATTAGCATCCTTAGATGGATCATCCATGCAAGTTTTGTTGATTTAGGACTTATAAAAAGGCGGGAATTGACCTGTCCAGTTTTACCTAACCTGCTCACTCAAGCAAGACATGTAGGTCAGATGCAGCCCCCGCATCATGCATTGTAGTAAGCATCCTCAGATGCATCATCCATGCAAGTTTAGTTTATAGACCTGTCCCATTTTATTTAACCTGCTCATGCAAGTGTGAAAGGTGGGTCAAATGCTGCCTCCGTACCATGCATTGTAATAAGCATCCTAAGATGCATCATAGATACAAGTTTGGTTGATGTAGGACTTATAATAAGGCGGGAATTGACCTGTCCTATTTTACATAACCTGCTCATTCAAGCATGAAATGTTGGTCAGATGCAGCATCCGCACCATGCATTGTAGTAAGCATCCTCACTTGCATCGCCCATGCAAGTTTGCATGATATAGAACTTGTAGTAAGGTGGGAATTGACTTGTCCCATATTTCCTAACCTGCTCACTCAAGCATGAAATGTGGGTCAGATGCAGTATCCGTGCCATGCATTGTCGTAAGCATCCTTAGATGTATCATCCATGCAAGTCTGGTTGATGTAAGACTTGTAGTTTGGCGTGTTTGGACCTGTCCCGTTTTGCTTAATCTGAAATGCGGACGCCGACGTCGATGTGAGCTGAAAGTCGTGACACGGGAAATTTTCCTCTCATCACTTTGACTTATCCCGTCTCTTCTTTATACACATTGAAAATGGTTTACATTCAAGCCCTGCCAATACAACATAAATGTTTTACGTAAAGCTATTTTATCTTTAAAAACATACAGTTCCATATGTAGTTTGTTAATCCATCCAAACTTCAGGACCATCATGGCATTTAATCGAAACTTAAAGTTGGCTTAATCTAAGACAAGACCTTCACTAGCTCGGTGACTGCATGCATAGTCCATGATATGTAATCCAAAATATGTTCACGTAATTGTGAACAAATTCGTCTTTGCAGGGTTTCGGTAATGCCTGAAGAAAATCAAAGGATATTAAATACAGATTAATTCAGGCTATCAGAATGTTTTATAAGTAGTCTTGGCAAGCCTGTGAGGGTTAAATGAAGTTGTTTGAAGCAAATGTAAGAAAGGAAAAATGAAGTAAAATAAGGCAAGGACTAGGTGCGCTAACTCCTAAAATTGGCGCTATAATTTCGATGGAAATTATTTTTATAAAACAAATACTGAAATATCACTTATTGCGATGTACAATATGCGTGAGATACTATGCCATGATTTTGAGTCATTGCAAAGTCACTTGCGTGCTATTTGACGTCATTTCAGACGATTTTTTACTGAATAACGGAAATCATTGAACAACCCTAGTATTTTACGTACAAATCTTAAAAATTCGAGTACACGCAAGACCCCGCCCACAAAACGTTCAATGCAAATTGAAATCATACATCTATCAATTTCATAAGAATTATAATGGGCAAGGGCTGGCACGCTACTTAATTTCATAATTTGTATCGTAATTTTGCCCGTGTATTGATATTTTCAATGATTTTACCATTTTTAGACGTTTTCAACGTCTTAGTATACAGTGTAAGGTTTCGCATTGAAAGACGGTTAACATTTGATGAGGTGGAGATGATCAAGAAAAGTACAATGCTGTTTAATCAAGCTTCCTTCAAAGTTATTTTTCGTTCTAATAAGGGTAAACGTCTAAAGATGAACAGCATCATTTAAGAACAGATAAATTGGCAACATGGACCAGACATGCACGCGAGCAAGTGTGGTTACCTGCAATTTAAAGACGCTCAGATATTCGTTATTTTAATGTTTACCATCGAAGTGAGAAAAGAACTGTAAACGTGGAACTTTTCCCGTTGGAGAAATTCAAGGGAATTCGCGAAAATTCCCCTCACGCGAAAATATCCCCGCTGCATTCTCACAATGGGAAAGACATTTTCATCGTGAATATTCCCCCCCCCCCCACGCGTAATTTATTTCTTGATCTTACAATTGCCAACATTTTCCCCCTGCGAAAATAACCACGTTTACAGTAACTAGCATCATTAAATTTGCAGACAATTAGACATTGTGCCTTGGACGAAAACATATATATGTGTATACCAGAGAAGAATTACCACTATTGTAGATTCCCTCCTTTGTTTCAGGGGTCAAAGATCCATGGGAATATGGCATAATCGTTTAAGTCTCCATTAAAAAGGCAATTGACCCTTCCGACTGCTTGAAAATAATGCAAAATTTCGTGACAATGCTTTTACCTCGGACAAACAAGCTTCGAATCTCGGTCAAACATCGAAATTGCATTGTGACGTCACAATTTTTTCCCCTCGTTCGGAAGGGTCAATTGGAGGTAGGGCCAAGTACTGGGTAGAAATGAGTGTCCTCTGACATACGACACTTGCAACAAATGTCAAATAGAATCGTGCCCAATCCAGTAATATCCAAATAGGTAAAGGATTGGAGAAGTCGTATTAAAAATTGTCCTTTATCATCCTTGATAGGCAATTGTTAAAATGTGCAATAAGTTCTCAATAGCGACCATAGAAATAGTCTCCATTTTGGGGTGCCTTATTAATGGAGACTTACACAATAAATCCTCTGGATCTTTGACTCTTGAACTACGATTGGTATTTCTTCACTGGTATACTTTTGGGTTGACATTCTATCAGCGAGGACTTTCTTTTCGCGTCAGATCAAGATAACGAAAGTAAGCGAAAGTAAAGTCCTCTCTAATAAGTCTTCGAGTGATTCCTGGAAGAAGTAGGAATTGTATAGAATAACTCCTTCTTTTCTCCTTTTTCATAGAACAAGAAAATCATGAAATGTTCTAAAACAAATTAAGATTTTACACAAATTCAATATCGAAACTTTCAATGATTTATATGTGAAAAATATGCATTAAATGTGAGCATAATACTATACCTTTATTCAGTTATTCAAAGAAATAGTGCTTGACGGTGCATTTCTAATTAAGTAAGAAAGGCATCAGAACGCGTTGATATCTATTTTGTTACATTGACGTCTCGAGTGATTACATGCATGGGCTCGATACAGCCAGCAGAGCAAGTACTGTACTTCGTACGCCTTCTTTTTTTATACTCATCTACATATACATCTGTATGTAGCTCAGACCCTGCTCATTTGTATGGTCATCGTATGGTGAGGAGGCTTTTTTTTCACACCACCATTGTACGCTCTTTGTGACCTCTTGGTGAACGGGAGGATTGTGCGTACGTAATCCGGATACCACACCATTTGCTACTGGCGTAGCAGACGACCGTCCTATAGATAAATCACAAACAGATACCTCATAATGATACCCTTTTGTTTAGACCTTGATTTTTTACCAAATTACCTTGACCTTAGAACTTGACACACATTTGAAAACCTTATAGTTTTGTCATATCGGATAAATCTTTTTGCATTGCAGTCGATACGAACAGACATTCCATTCCTGACCTTTATGTTTGATCTACTGAAATTGACCCTTGAGTTTCTCCTACTTTTAACAAACTTTAAAATGCGATATATCTTACATTTTCATGAATTGCCATTGTACTTCCATAATCTACACGGTGAGCAAATTTGTCATCTGTCTAGTTTTAAGATATGAATAGATTTCGCTTCTTTTAATCCAAAAAAAAATATTTGTATTGCTTTTCCTATTCCCGACGTTTCATACTTCCTTCGTCTTTCGATCATATCCCCTAAAGGCACATTGTCAAACGTAAACAAATGTCAAAATACAATTTAATGTGAACATTCATGTCCACGGTATCTGACCTATATAAAATATTCCGGAAGTTGATGCTTTCTGAGGCGGGATCACTGAAGCGTGGCAAGACTTTTATGGTAAAAACAACAAATATCTCGAGTACCCGAGGCGTGCATGTCTGGTCCATGCTGTAAATTAATCAGGTTTTAAATGATGCTATTGAATTTAAAGACGTTTAACATCTCAATATAAGCTCAATAATTTACATTAATTGTTTCCTCTAGGTATGAAATGCACGGATGAGTCCTGATGGATACTTATTTCGAGTCATAACGTACTCTGCAGTGCGCCCCTGACAGCTAGTGTGCAACGTTCACAATCAGTTTTAAACAGGTTTAATCACCATTTCGTCAGTTTCATCGATGAAAGACTTGATAGATACCAAAGCTTTATTATACAAACGAAAAATTGTTAATATAAGCAAAGGCATGGGTACTACAAAACTTATTGTTTCATTCCCTGTATGCGTCGTGTTTGAGTTTTAGTATTCATCGATGCAAGAAAAACGCACTTTGGTACAAGAGCAAGGTAAAAGGGTGAGAAACATTTTATACCATCGTTGATACCTTAAATAGAGTCCATGATCTACAGTAAATATTTTTCAACCATCCTGACTGAATCTGATGTTAGATTATTATATGTTTTGACACATCTATGTCAATGTATTCATTTCTGGAGTATAAAACCTGTATATGTCTCAAAAAGATGTATTGAATAGTACCAGGGATACATAGCTTCTTCATATCTACGTGCATTGTAACACTTGAAGAACGTTTTCAAGGAACATTTTTTGTTAAAATTGAACTACGTCTTAACTCTGAAATTTAACAGTTAAGTCATCCGGCAAGCCAGCATTCGATAATAATTATTTTTCTTGCAAGTACATCAGCATGAGGACGTAAGGAAGCAGCCTTTTGGATTCTAGGTGCTGTTGGAGACCGGGATGGGGGAGGGGGCAACGAAACTTTTGTTAGCCGGAATTTATTTCGGCATAATTCAGAGACATAATTTGTTTCAGCCAAACGAACCGGATTTTTTTCACTTCAATGATACAGCATATTGCTGATTGTCTGGTTGGGGGGGGGGGGGTCATCATTTACTGTTCAAAGTCTTCTCGGGTCGGATTTTTCTTTTGGTCAACAATACGAGCAACTCCTCTTAACAGATAAAATCGCTCTCACTTTAATCAAAACATTGCACATTGCTCCTTCGCCTCTACGCCCTACAATTTGTGAAAAGGAAAAGAAGCGAGGCAAGGTTATGCGAAAAAGCAAAGAATTTAGGCGAAGAATTGGATAAATGATGCGAGCCCTGTTCACATGGGTTGAATGCGCATTTCTCATTAGATTTCAGCTGCGTCTTCCAAGTTTGACTTGTACTTTGTAAAGTCGATATACATATATTTTACTTTCATTGTAAGGAGTTGCTTCATTATCATGTCGTACATTTGTCTGTTAGAAATCAAACAGCAAGGAACATGCTTTGCTGAAAAATGAAAAATCCTGAACTACAAATAAAAATGTTGTTTTCCATTTCCTTAAAGTGAATCAATAACTATATGTTTAACTTCAAGTACTTCCAGCACCCCTATCATTCCAGTACCCCCTTATCAAAGCCAAATAACATCGAAACATTATTACCGTCTCCCTGCCCCTTCCCCTTTAGAAACACTTAGTCTACTTTACTTCACAGAAAATTTGTTAGGGAACATAGTGTTTTTCTACAGATTTCTTTTAAAAAAAAAAGAAACACACATGTATTTGTACGCAGATAATCCTCTATAACAACAAGGTTAAACTTTTTTGAAGTGGTATTATTTATTTTTTGGAAGTTACTCCATAGAAGAAATGAAATATTCTTTTAAATCTTATTATCATGGGGAGACTCCTCGTTACAGATTGGTCCTTAATGGATCCTCCTACGTGTATGGCTAAACTTTGAAAGGCCATTTGCCACGCAAGTAGCAAATGCTGTGGTTATCCTGGATTAGGCGCGCACAACCCTCTTCTCCAATTACCCAGAGGTCTCGAAGAACGTACAAGTGTGGTGTAAAACAACCTCCTCACTGTTTATAAACTTTAAAACAAAAAAAAAACAAAAAAACTCCTCACTGTTAGATGACCACACACAAACAAGACCGCAAAACGCAGGGCCAAACAGCACATATGAATATCTAAATGGATATAAAAAGAGGGCATACGTAATATAGTCCGTGCACTGCCGGCTGTAGCGAGTTCATGTATATAATCACCCGAGGAGTCCGACTGATATTTAGAGAGGACAGGTGGTCCGGCTCTGTCTTCTCTAGATAGGTTTGGACAGGGCCCATCATTGAGTCCCGTCGTCCCAGTCAGTCAAAGTCCAAGTCTCAAGAATACGCTGGTACAAGACTGTAAATGGGTCAAGTACCAAGCCTAGTGTCCGTCTGTTGACATTAGGATCATATTCACGGTATAAAAGGCGTTTGATGATTCTGACGCATTTTCGATGGTTATGCTGTCTACATTTTATCCTTTTAATTTTGTTTATCATATCACCATTAAAGACAGGTTGTGTAATACCCAAAGTAATGTACTCTATTGCGTGTATAGATCCGAATTTTAAACGTAGTTGACTGTAATTTTTGTAAAATTTCAAGTCAGTCTTAACTAGTTTATGGGAGCGGAAACCTTGTCCTAAAAGTATGATTCATTTGATTATATTATGCATTGATAATTTTTGTATATGTGCATAGTAAGTACATATACATACAGCAAAGAAATCAAATGACAAAACACAGTTGTCAGAGTCACCTAATGCTCGACTGCATAGCATTATGTCTTTAAAGACAGCCAATTTCTTAAGCTCACTTTTTCTCCAATTTAAATAAGTATAAACAATCGCATACTCATGTAACACCTATACTTTCCTCAATATTGGCTTCAAAAGGCAAAATCAATCAAGCGGAATAGGTAGGTCAAGGTTATTCTATGAAAGTTTGATCAAAGATACATCCAATTTGAAAGTTTGAAACATGTAGCACTTATAGTTAGCAAAATAGTGGCTTTTTAAGGCAAAATCACCCAAGCGTAAAAAGTAGTCAAGGTCATTTTATGAAAATTTGATTAAAGATAAAACCAACGTGTAACTTTGGAACATGCAGCACTTATACTTTGCTCAATATTGGCTTTTAAAGGAAAAATTTTAAAGCGACAAAAGTAGGTCAAGGTCATTTTATTGAAATTAGATTAAAGATGCATTCGACATGTAAGTTTTGAACATGTAGCACTTATACTTTGCTCAATATTGGAATTTTAAGGCAAAATCACACAAGCGGAAAAAGTAGATCAAGGTCATTTTATGAAAGTTTGTTCAAAGATGCATCCACCATGCAAGTTTGGAACATGTAGCGCTTATATTTATCTCAATAATGGCTTTTAAAGTCAAAATCACACAAGCGGAAAAAGTAGGTCATGGTCATTTTATGAAGGTTTGATCAAAGATACAACCACCATGTAAGTTTGGAAGATGTAGCACTTATATTTTGCTCAATATTGGCATTTAAAGGCAAAATCAATCACGCGGAAAAAGAAGGTCAAGGTCATTTTATGAAAGTTTGATCAACGATACAGCCACCATATAAGTTTGGAACATGTAGCACTTATACTTTGCTTAATATTGGCTTTAAAGGCAAATTCACTCAAGCGAAAAAAAATAGGTCAAGGTCATTTTATGAAAGTAAGTTTGGAACATGTAGCACTTATACTTTGCGCAATATTGGCTTTTAAAGGCAATATCACTCAAGCGGAAAAAGTAGGTCACTGTCATTTTATGAAAGTTTGATCAGAGATACATCCACCAAGTAAGTTTTTTCCGTCTCGTGCTGTACTCGTCTTTTGTGTTTTTGCATCGGGTGTTTTGGTGTTTTACTGTTGATGCTGCAACGGGGTCTTGTTGGAGATCTCATCCCTTCTTTTTTTGGAACATCTAGCGCTTATACTTTATCTTAACATTTACCGTATCATCTCAACATTTGCCTTATCATTTGAAATAATTTGAAAAATCCCCACCCAGGGTCTACATCCCCATCTGGTAATATTAAATAAAGTATAATTAAACATTAACAACAAAAAGAACCAACAGAATATGAATATAGGAAAGGAACTTGTGTGATCTTAACATTAGCCTTATCATCTAGTTCGGACGACGCCGACGCCGGTGGTATTGCACTGAAGTGCAGTCGAGCTATAAAAGATGAATTAATGAGCCTTTGTTTTTTACTGCAACTGACATGATATATTTTTTTTAATGTCAACCCTTTGTTATTTTTCATACATTGTGAAAAATGAGACAAAATTATGACACTGCATATTGGATATACTTATTTGTACAATTTGAACAAACCTGATAGAGTTTTGTTGCTGTAAGTAAACTTGTGTTAATCTTTTTGTATACATCAAATTAAAAAAAAATTATGGTCCCCCGCTTTTGGGGTGTTTGTATTTAAAGAAATACTTACAGACACCCAACCCCCTTTTCTTTAGTTTTCATAATATGTCTCATGTATTATCAAAATTCTAAGTATCAAAAGATTAAACTCTAAGAAAGGCCAAAAGGTCCATGCATTTTTTTACCAAGGAAAAGGTTTCGTGAAAAGGAATGTACCTGTGAAATATGAAAGTCCAAAAGTTATGGTCAAGGTTGAAGTTTTTAAATATGGGTCAAACTCCAAGGACGAGGTTACAAGGTCAAAATGTTGTTACCAATGCAAAGGTCTTGTGAAAAGGAATACACATGTGAAATATTAATTCAAAGCCCAATCATGTTATGGGCATGGTTCAAATGTTTAAAAAGTAGCTCAAATTCACAAGGTCAAAAGTTTTGATATCCATGGAAAGGTCTTGTCACGAAAGCGAGGGACAATGAAAAAAATATTGTATAAAAAATTATATAAGAGAATCAAGAATTTTTTTTTCATTCTAATCATAACTTCCTATCTCGTTGTGTTTAATTTTTTAAAAGAATCCTCATAACTTTGGAAGATGTAGATCTAAATTTTTATATTTTCTGAGTTGAATATAAAGGTATTTGTTGACCAACCGGCACGAAAAAAACAAACTTGGTAGAGGACTTGAGTTCTTACTTCCTGTTAGGATTCGTGAAATTATGTGCAGTGGTTGCAGAGAAGAAAAGATGACAACGCGTTATGACTAAGCGAAGGTTATCAAAACCTGAGAGCAATTTTACAGTCATATTGTTCTTTTGAAGTAGTCAAAGGTGATTTGAGAAATTTGCGTTGAAACATACAACGACTCATACAGTGATTCTTCAACGACGGATACAGTAGTGATTTTTCTTAAATTCTCAAATTCACCAAAACAGAAATACTTATCATCAAAATCACGTTGGCAATGTGATGTATTTATCAGTAAGTATATACGCACCATTTAACTTTTACTCATCTTTTCAAAATAACTGACACTGCCCTACAGTGGACAAATTATTACCCCCGCGGGATGTCTTTTTTATAAGTGGGACCATTTATGATGCAATGTGAAAAGCCTACCATTTATAGTATGAAAGAAATCTGCTTTCAAATCTTCTTAACTTAAACTGCAATATAATAAAAAAAATATAAGTCCAAAGTCAAGGTCAAGGTCAGAAGGTCAAAAGTCATGATACCAAACTGTAGTACATTTTGTAGTGAATGTTTGTCCGAAATATGAAAGACCTACCATTTATAGTATGAAAGAAATCCGCTTTCAAAATTTCTAAACATGTCCTAACTATAACATATGCCCAAAGTCAAGGTCTAGGTCAGAAGGTCAAAAGTCATGATAACAAAATGCAGTACTCTTTGTGGTGGATGTGTGTATGAAATACGAAAGGCGTACCATTTACAGTATAAAAGAAATCTGCTTTCAAGACATCTTAACATAAAATGTTGTACAGGGTACAGAAGGTCAAAAGTCATGGTACCAAAATGTAGTGCGCATCCTTGAGACTTGCACTCTGACTGACTGTGACGACGGGACTCCATGACGGGCCCTGTCCAAACCTCTTTAGAGAAGACAGGGCCCCGACCACCTGTCCTCTCTGAATGTCAGTCGGACTCCTCGGGTGATTACATAAATGAGCTCGCTACAGCCGGCAGAGCACGGACTGTATTACGCATGCCCTCTTTTTATATCCATTTACATATTCATCTGTGTCTCTGGGGCTCTGCGTTTTGCGGTCTTGTTTGTGTGATGTCATCTTACAGTGAGGAGATTGTTTTACACCACAATTGTACGTTCTTCGAGACCTCTGGGTAATTGGAGAAGTGAGAGGGTTGTGCGCACGTAATCCAGGATAACCACACCATTTGCTACTTGCGTGACAGATGGCCGTCCAAAGTCGGCACCGGTTACCCATTGGTCTGGTCGGTTTATGTGTAGTCTTTTGTGTTTGATGTTTACATGCCGTGTGTCTCTTTTCCGTCTCGTGCTGTACTCGTCTTTTGTGTTTTTGCACCGGGTGTTTTGGTGTTTTACTGTTGATGCTGCAACGGGGTCTTGTTGGAGATCTCCTCCCTTCTCTTAAAGGTGAATGTGTGTATGAAATATGAAGGCCAACCATTAATTGTATAAAAGAAATCTGCTTTCAAAGCATCTTAACATACATGTATAATGTTGTGAAGGTCAGGATCACAAGGTCACACAGTCAAAAGTCATGGTACCAAAATGTAGTACTCGTTATGGTGAATGTGTGTATGAAATATGAAAGTCCTACCATCAATATTATTAAAGAAATCTGCTTTAAAAATTTTTAACAGGACGGACGGACGGACAGACAGACAGCCAGACCAGACAGACGGACAGACAGACGGACAGGGTGATTCCTATACTGTAGATTGCTTTATTTTCGTCAGTACCTATTTTCGTCAATTCGTTAAAAATGACCATTTCATCAGTACGTAAATTCGTCATCCAAGGGTTCTTTAAAATATAAATTCGTCTGTTCAAATGCCAACTTAACATTCAGGTATAGGCTGTATGCGTTTATTTTCATTGTTTGTTTACCAATTATTGGTAAACAAACAATTAGAGACATGTATACTACCTAGCTTGTTGTGAAAACATATCATTTGGTAATTAGAAGTACATTATATGCAACTTTTTGCGCGTATTCAGTTTTCAATGATCTATCATTTGACTGTCGTATTAACTCTTAAGATTCAATTTTTCCTTTCTACACTATAATTTGTCAGGAGTATTTATATTCGTTGATACGTAATTTCGTCAAGGGAGGCACCGACGAAAATGACGAAAATTGGTACCTGACGAATAAAAACCAATTACAGTATACCCCTTAAACTTCGTTTGCGGGGGATACAACAAGACACCAGCCCCATGGTTAACGACCTGTGTACCTGTAGACGCTTTGTCATACTGCGTTTTTCAAAATATAGAAATCTAACAAAGTTTTTGGGAATTCTTTCTCCATGGTGACTAATGTCTACACAGTTTAGGTATGCGTCTAATTAAGCATAATAATCAAAAACATCTACAGACTGGTCTAGTTTTGTTGACGGATAGCTGATTTTCATTCAATTTACGACACATAATTACAGCAACTTCCGGAATTTTTAGTATGCGGGTTGGATACCGTGATGTCATGATTAAATCATTTGAAGAATAACAATATAAAACATCATCCCTTTTGTATCATTTCCAGTAAAATGATCCATTGAATGAAGATAGAATACATGCCAAAGGTCACTAGGCAATTGTTCATAACAAGTAATGACCTGTAATAACATCGTCTGCTACTTATGTCACACTCATGCCCTTTGTAGTGTTGGGCTCGTAAAAAAATCCCCGCGAGGGGTTTGACAGTGTTTTGAATGTCTTTCCCTGACATGGTCGCCATAGCACTTTGAGAATTTACCTCAGCCAGTACATGTTCTATGGATATTGTTTTCAGTTTCGTGCGTTAACAGTAAGTGTTTTGGATGTTTTTCTCTGACATGGTTGCGATAGTACTTTCTATATAGAAAAAATTACCTCAGCCAGTGCGTGTTTTGTGGATCTTGTTTTCAGTTTCGTGCGTGAACATCGACGGCGGGTGTGGCTAGCCAAACAAGGGATGCTTACTCTTCCCGTTCACCTGGTCCCACCTCTAGCTTGCTAAGGGTCCATGGATGCTAAATGCTTACTGGTCCCTCCCCTAGCTTGCTAGGCATCCGTCGATGCTGAATTTAATGCTCTATTGTGAGTGATGTTGAGATTGTCGTCAGGATCATCTTCCACTCATTTGTTGCACACTTATACCCTTTGCAGTGTGGAACTCGTAAAAAAATTCCCCGCGAGGAATTTGACAGTACTAAGTGTTTTGAAAGTTTTTCACTGACATGGTCGCCATAGCACTTTCTATATAGAAATGACCTCAGTCATTGCATGTTTTATGGATATTGTTTTCAGTTTCATGCATGAACATCGACGGCGGGTGTGGCTAGCCAAACAGGGGAAGCTTACTCTTCCCGGGCACCTGGTCCCACCTCCAACTTGCTAAGGGTCCATGGATGCTAAATTTCATGCTCTATTGTGTGTACTGTTAAAATTGTCGTCAGGATCTTCTTTAACTCATTTGATTGACAGATATTTATCCGTCATTCGTCGGCACCCGTTGCCAATTCGTCTCGTTGGTTTATGTGTGGTCTTTTGCGTATCTTTCTGTGGTTGGCTGCTCCGGATTTGCTTTTGTTGCTTTGGGTTTTTGCTGCGGATACTTTAGTCGAGATATCCCTTCCTTTCTTTAAGCGACGGAGATATAGCCGTGTAACATACATTTTTAGTAAAATTCATTATTGTTCACTTACCATTCTGGATGTCTTCTTCATTCGTTTTGCAGATTAAACCTAGTAAAAAATAAAATAAATTCAGCTCTAGTAGTTAACGTCTGTTGATCAAAGTTTGCAAAAGGTTTGCAGCTATTGCAAAGAAGAGGACAAAAATTCCTCGGCCAGGGAGAGCCCTTGGCCGCCAGTTTAGTTGACCGATAAGTTTTAATAATAATAAACATTACAAATAACCCACAAAAATGGAAGTTTACTTTGCGCACTTGTTTTATGTAAATATTCGTAAAACTACCTTCAATGGTTGAAAAGGTAATGTCGAAAATGTGACAAATTTTCAGCTTCGTCGCCTGAAAGAAACTTTTTTTGTCCTTTATAAATTTTACATCATACATTACTCTGTTTTATTTTCTTTGAAGAAACTTGTCATTTCATCCTCAAATATTATCGAAATTAAAGAAGGTTAACAAACTAGCGTAATCCCCCAGATTTTTTGTCATAGATTATATCAAACTAATAACATTGTACTCAGTCGCGCCGACTCAAAATTTGGAGCTGCGCACTCTTTGCATAGGTAATTCAAAATGCAAAATTTCTATTTCAAAAACGTTTTGGATGGCCATCTGCAGTTTAGTAGCAAATGGTTCGTTTATAAATTGACCTTTAACATAACCGAATTTTACACATTTCTATTTGGCATTCGCGGCCGGTGCTGCGTGCAGCCAGAGGACACTAACTCCCATCGAGAACCTGGTAATGCCTTAAATAGGGGGTTTGCGATTTGACTTGTCAATAGAGATTTACACAATTAAGCCATATTCCCCTTGATCTTTGACTACTTGACTACGATCGGTACTTCTTCTTTGATAAACTTGGTGTTTCGTAACAACCTCAACACGTAATTTAAACTATACCCAGCCCTTTTCTTAACAGCTCCTTATCCTTGATTTGTTTTTTTAAGGACGTCATATCATTGTAAAATTTTCTCGCATTGTTTATCATCTTACCTTTCATGTCTTTAATGCATGATGAAATATTTTTCCTAAAGATCAGACACAGAAAAAGGATCTGTAACACGACAAAAACCAATGTGGCTGCCTCAATGGATTTGGAAAAAGGATCCTGTACTATTGGCATGACAGTGCAATTGGGACATCGCATCTCTACACCTGACGTCGATGTTAAGATCGTTGTTTTAGTTTTTGTTGTTGTTATTGTTGTTGTTGTAGTCATTGTGGTATATGGACAACCTGTGGTCCTTCGAAATAGAAAACAAGATATTAGAATCGCCTTTTTATTTTTGCAATGCAATTATTTTGATTTTTATTATTTGATGAAAGTGATATGCCACCCTCTTGACAAATATTAAATTTCATACTTTTACATTGTTTAGATTTGAGGATCACTGACGAGGGTGAAGTACCCGAAACGTACATGTCTGGTCCATGTTGCCAATTTATCTGTTCTTAAATTATGCTATTCAATTTGAAGAAGTTTACAAATACATCAGGTCTTATTGCTCGCCTGATATCACTGCAGATCTATATGTTATCGCACTTACCATGAATTCAATGTGTTTATTCTCATCTTTCCAAGGCGCGGTAATCGAGTCGCTTCTCTAAAGTGAGAAGTTTGTTTTACACCACAATTGTACGTTATTCGAGATCTCTGGGTAATCGGAAAAGTGAGAGGATTGTGCGCATGTAATCCAGGATAATCACACCGTCTACGCCTAACGTTGCGGATGGCAGTTCTAAGTCGGAACCGATTCCCAATTGCATGGTCTCGTTGGTTTATGTGTAGTCATTTGTGCTTGATGTTTCTCTGTGATTTGGCGTTCCTTGTACCATTTGCGTCTCTCTCTCTGTGAGTGCGTGTCTTCATTGTGTTTTTACACTGGGTGTTTTGGGGTTTTGCTGTTGGTGCTGCAACTGTTTTGTTTTAAAGTAAACAATGCGGTGAAAACAGACAGTCAGTTTGTTATGTGCAGTCATTGATACATGATCGCTGATTGCCTTCTCGATTATGAGACTGAATAACTGATCGGTACTTCTGTAATGTTTATAGGTCCCATGGCAAACATAAGGAGCCAATCACAACTTAGACCATGAAATGTAAAAGTAGTAGGTGAGAAGAGAAGAGAAGCGAACCAATCAATCAACGTCACCCGTCAACGTATCTTCTTTAACTCATTTGTGTCACTCTTATGCCATTTGCCTTGTGGAGCTCGCGAGGGGTTCGACAGTAAGTGTTTTGAATATTTTTCCCTGACATGGTCGCCATAGCACTTTCTTAATAGATAATACCTCAGACAGTGCATGCATTTTAGATACTGTTAAATATATAAGTGCGTGAACATAGATGGTGGTGCGGCTAGCCAAACAGGGGATGCTTACTCGGCCCGGGCACCTGATCCCACCTCTAACTTGCTAGGATTCCGTCGATGCTCAATTTTGTGCTCTATTGTGAGTGTTCTTGAGATTAACGTTAGGATATTTTTTAACTCATTCGTGAAGATGGCTTATCCTAACCTTAAGTTATTTCTGCTATTCGATTTGTTAGTACCCGAGGATTCAGGTCGTCCAGTTTTGCAGTCATTCTGCTTCAAATCGATTCAAAATTTTGATTTTCACCTTGTGACAAATTCGATCCTTACCTTGCTGTGACATCTGTTTCATTTATCCCGATGCATTCTCGATCTGAAGAAATTATATTAGATACAATTTCCTTTGTACTTGAAATATATCTCTAGAACACCTATATTGCTAATCTGAATTTAATAATTAACTTCTTACAACATTACTTTGAAATAAATGCATTTTCATTTCAATCCAGATACCTCCAAAATGGATACTATTATCAGTTTATATAAAGGATTCTGAATTATCATTTCTCAAGCATTCATGTTAATAAATATTAGGAGAAAGATTTAATCTAAAACAAGTACACGGAGAAAATATTAATTATAATATTTGAACTGTGTTATCGAAAACCTATTTCCGGTGTTTATATCAAGAATATCTTGACTTTCTAACGGAACTAACTCTGTCCATGCTGCAAATTTATCTGTTCTTATATGATGATATAAAGTTTGAAGACGTCTTTGTCTTTCGCTCATTCTATTATCATACGCCCGTTTTAAAATATGACGTTTTTTGGTATGGCGATGTAGGTCCGTCTCCTTTTCCGAACGGTAAAAGCTATGGAAAGTGTCCCGTTGATTGGATCCAGTATACAAAACGTTTGTATTTATTTTGAAGGTCAGGGATCAATGTTCAATGCCATTTTGGGATTAAAATATTTTTGTGCAATTATTTTTAAATTTCATTAAATGTGTAGAAACTTATACGTGTAGGTTACGGCGTGGTATTCAACATATGTAGAGAATTTTCATATTGAGAGATTATGCGTAAGGGAAAGGGGGTACATTCTCAAACATATAAATGGTGCAGGCCTCGTAAACAAGATAGAGAACAAATTGTTTGATAAAGGAGATTGGAATGAGCCACGTAGATGTGTTTAGCAACACTATTAATATCCATTTTCAAGGTAAGGCGTCAAATGTTAGAGTTATCTTGGATTAACACTGATAAAGTTTTTGTGCAAATAATTTTAACATTCATTTAAAAGCTATTTTTGGTCGAAATGTTTGCTTACTTATAGGAGAAGGCGTCATCTTTGAAATAGGTATTTTCATATTTCTTCCTTCTTTTGAGGTAATATGAATTATGGCAATGCCATACTGAGGACGCAGGATGACATTGAAAAAAACATGATTTCAAAAATTAAAAATGTAAATCTATGAATTAGAAATATATGATTAAATGAGCATGTAAACATAATACTAGTGAAGATTGCAAAATATGAAAACGAATAAATAAAAAAATGAAAACGAAATCAATTATAAAAAAAGTGATCCCTAAGTGTCGCTATGCTTCGCAGGCGACACAAAAAGGAGGCTGAAATAAAAAAAAATCATACTTCAAGAAGCGCATATGGAGTATTATACGTGGATTTCAAGGTATATTTCTACGGGAATTTAAATCTTTTGAAGTCTTTATGAGGTGATACTTTTTACCTCCTCTACAGCCAATTATCAGTCATTTTCACATATATTTGCTCCCTCAACTTCACCCCAGCGGCAAAAAACCAAACAAATAAACAAATAAAACTAAACAAAAGCAAATTCAAAGAAACCCGTCTCTAGTCATTTAGCTAAAACTGATGGAGACCTCGGTGCAGAATCGGTCTGACAGATTCTTGAAAATTTCAGATATTCTGCAAATAAATGTACAGAAAGCTTCTATATTTCGCCCGTCCCACATTTTGTTTTTATTTTTTTTTCACATACAACACAACACAAGGGTGTTGGAGAAGGGGGGGGGGGGGCAACCATGTTTGTGCTACCCCCCCCCCCCCCCCCCCACTTTTCAATCACAAAATTTTATGATGCATTAACATTGTTTAAAATAGCAACATTTTGTACCACAAATCTACAATTTTTCGGTCAATTTGCAAAATTTTTCTTTGGCTCGCTGCCACTCGCCAGTTCTTTATAGAGGACGCTGTCCGCAGGCGCGAACGTAGTCCTCTTGAAGATAACACGTGTAAAAAAAATAGGTAAAATACTGGTTTCCAATGTTAATTCTGTACAAATTCTGTATAACCTACAAACTCAGCCGTGCGGTTTCGTTAGAGTCTCGGGGCTTACTACTCAACCCATGTATATTCGGAATCATCATGGGTGACTTCCGGTCTACATGGACGGAGGATTATTGGACAACCTGTTATCAGCGGTACATACGAAGTCAATAATTTAATTGAATCCATTGAATCATGCTTAGCTTACTTGATTATATGTGACTTGAAACCGTTTCATCTTACTGCCATCTTTAACAAAGAAAGGAGGGGATCTCCAACAACACTAGGTTGCAGCACCAACAGCAAAATCCCAAAACACCCATGCAAAAAACACAGAACAGATACCCACAGAAAGAGACGCAAAAGGGACAAGGAACACCAACTCACAACATAGAAACATGAAACACAAAAGACTACACATAAACCAACGAGACCAATGGGCAACCGGTGCCGACTTACGACGGCCATCTGCCACGTAAATAGCAGACGGTGTGGTTATCCTGGATTACGTGCGCACAACCCTCCCACTATTCCGATTTCCCAGAGGTCTCGAAGAACGCACAATTATGGTTTAAAATAACCTCCTCACTGTTAGATGACCACACACAAACAAAGACCGTAAAACACATGGGTCCAAGCAACACAGATGAATATGTAAATGGATGAATATGTAAATGGATATAAAAAGAGGACGTGCGTAATACAGTCCGTGCTCTGCCGGCTGTAGCGAGCTCATATATGCTATCACCCGAGGAGTCCGACTGACATTCAGAGAGGACAGGTGGTCGGGGCCCTGTCTTCTCTAAGGAGGTTTGGACAGGGCCCGTCATCTCGTTTGTCATATACACTTGTATGAATTTCTCCATTGACAATTTTGATATTTAGGTCCAAAAATGGTGTTTCTGTGTCTGTAAAGTTTGCCTTGTTTAGAGTCAATTCTTGTGGATAAATAACATCTTTATACTTTTCAAAAACAGGATTATCGATAGTAAGAATATCATCCAGGTACCTAGAAGTACCAATGAAGCATTTCACATCATCATGTTTTCTTTGCTTTTGAAGATTTTGAATAAATTCTTTTTCATATGTGTATAAAAATAATTCTGCAACAAGAGGCGCACAATTTGTACCAACTAAAACTAAAGTTACGACTAAAACGTCATGATGTCATTATGCAACGTCATTATTACGTCAGAATGCAACGTCATCATGTAGCAGGAAAAATGTTGTTTCGCGGACTATCTGTACATTAGCTGAATATTTCGCCAGACCCTCACGGAGCAAATATATGTGAAAAATACTGAATTTTTTATTAAGAGAAGGTTAAAAGTTTCTCCCCCATCCCATTAAAACTTAAAAGGCTTAATTCCTGAAGAAATATACATTGAAATTCACGTTTAATACACCATATTCTCTTCTTTGAGCATGATTTTTTTATTTCTCCTTTTTATTTCGTTTTCATTTATTTATTTATTTTCAAATTTATTTGTTTATCTATGGTATTATATTTACATGCTCATTTATCTACTATTTCTAATTAAAAAAATTACATTTTCAATTTTTGAAGTAGTAATATTTTTTTTCATTGTCACCCTGCGTCCTCACTATGGCTTTGCCATAATTCATATTAGACTTTCGGAATAATTTAACTATTCTGATCCATCCTTTATACATATTACTGTATCAATGGACATGATGACATTTAAATCAAACTATATAGAATATATATATATATTAATGCATGTACTTGTCAATAATAGAGGACGCAGTCCGCGCCGCAGGCGCGGGTAGCAGGACGATCCGTCCACAAATTAATCCGTCCCCAGGTCTTTCCGTCCCCAAGACGATCCGTCCCCAGACGATCCGTCCCCAGACGATCCGTCCACAATGAATGTATAGGATTAAGTGATAATTATCCATTTAACAACTAATTATGTTGTTTATAACCTCCGTCTACCAGTTGTTTGACAATAAGTGTGCTTGATTGGGTATACGTGTGTGTGTTTTTGTGCACAGGTGTACGTTCTTTATCCAAATTAATGTCTCTTATAAATGTTTTGCGTCTTTTCAAGTATTAAAAAATTTAAAGACGAAGAGGAGAGACGTTTAAAAATCGTTTAAAACAAGAACAAGTCGTGTATTTTCATCATTTTTTCTTTATAACTTTTGGAAAATGGATTGGGTGGGGGCTGGTAACTATTATAGACGCAAAACATAGTCAATAAAAGATATTAGAAATTGGAGATAATACTGATCATCATTTGAAGTCAAATATTGCAGTATAAATAGTCAATTCATTCTCACAAAAAGAAATGTTTTAACTCAGAAATTATTTTCATTCGTTTATTGAAATTGATATCACATAATATCGATACAACAAATACAAACATTTCATGGTACATTATGTCGTTATCACATATATATAACAATGAATATAGTCACTATTAAATGGTTTATATCACACAAGTAACATAGCACAGAACAGTTCATATCAGCCTCCCTGCCGCATCCAGAAACACCGAAGTCTTAATCCGCTTGTCCTCATATCGGTCCCACAAGTCCTCGAGTTTCTGCTGTGTCTTCTTGTAAGTCTGTCTCTGGTAACGGGTGAGTTGTTGCTCGTTGACCAGCTGCACAGTGATGTCGATCGTCTCCGCCTCACGTTTCAGTGCCGGAACCAGTCGGTAGAAGTGTAGTTTGTCGCCGCCTGCTCGCCCAATGAATCTACGATGCCAGCCTAAATAGGAGAAAAGGATTCATGAATATTATGCAGAGAACGCTTAATATATGAAATATGGTATAACGATACAATAAATGTCGACTATCAAGAAGTTTGTACTTTTAAACGTTTATATTAATGCAATGCAGCAAAGAATAATTTTTTTTATCTTATTTTTTTTCCAATCTTTCTCTCTATCTATCTCTTACTCTACACTTTCTCAACTTTCTTTCTATTGCTAATATATTATAAAAAATTGTGCAAATATCGAATGATTCATCAATGCTTTGTTATATACGATATTACATTAACATTACTAAACAATGTTTAACATATCACTGCATAAAAAAATTAAAAAAAAAATATAATCGTTGTAAATGTATGCGTACCTTCAGTATCATTATTGGTGCGTACTGTCTGCCTGAAAACACTCCACTGCTGGACACTCCAGATGCTGTTGTTCAACCACGTGTTGTCCAAGTAGTCGAGTAGGTCCGTCAACTGCTGAGTCGTGGCCGACTCCCTCAAACTTTGGTAGGTGGGTAGGATGTGTGCTGCTGGAAGTAGAGGAAGGCACAGAAGCTTCTTGATGAATTGGTGGGTAGTCTTCCGTTGATCGTAAGTCGACTTCAATCCAAGGTTGGCAACTTTGCGCATGACGGCCTGGCCCCAGTGGAACGCGCATCCCTGGATTGAAGTTCCCGGGTAGATGTCCTGGATGGATTTCCACGCTGCAGCCTCGAAGTCCAGTGTGAAAGCCTCTACTCTCTGGTTGGGTACTAGTTGGTTGATGTGTGTGAAAACCTAAAAATAAAAAAAATCAGAGAATATATTACGGCAAGCTGAAATACAAATACATAATTATACAAACATGAATACATAATAAAATATAAAATATATATAAAATTCTGATAGATTCCAATCCGTAAATTTTTTATTGTAAACAGTTTTCGAAGGAAAATGAAAATTGATTATGTTATATTGATAGACTAATTGATATACTTACTGCATCGTAATCTTTCTTCTGACGGCGTGACATAAGGACAAAGACGAGGGGTACCTGCTTCAGGCAACTCTCTCTCTGGATGAAGGCATGGACGCTGAACAGCTGAGTAAAGGGCTGATGTACCACCTTGAATGTCCCATCTACATACCATCGACGTGCGTCCCCCAAAAGTCTGAGTTGTGTGCTGCTGGCAAAGATGATGTGTCTGGCGTCATCTACCTTCACGTCACCACGAAAGAAGTCGTCGTCCTCTAGGTACGAATGGTCGATCTCGAAGGTTAGGTCGCTGGGCTCGGATGGTCGCATCTTTTGGCGTAATCTGTTGACTGCTCTCACAAGGTTGGCTGGTTTGGGTAGGTTGAAGTCGGTGGGGGTGACGGTTTTACGCATCTCGTCTTCCACTATTCTGCTGGCAGATTGGTAGGGGTCAGATGATCCGGTATTGAGTGTGTTGGCGTAGATTTGGGTTTTCTTTGTGAGTCCTGGGTCAGCTGGGTGGACATGTGTGTGGATACCAGGAGTGAAGTGGTCACCTCTCTGAGTCACAGACGCCTTACACCAAAGGCTCTTGCTTCTGACACTGCAGGTCCAGTAGGTTGTGTATTGCGTCGCCTTCTGAAAAAAAAAGAATAGAAAGGTTAAATTTGCTGAAAAGAAGAATGGTTATACATGTAATTAAACAAATTCTCGGTTCTTTTTAATATTTTAAATCTGTATTGCAAGTTTCATAATTAGAACAGCACTTTACTTTCTTTAAATTCGCCTATAATTACATTACAAATACAGCTATGAATTAATGAAAAAAATACCTTCTTTGTGTATGAAAATCCATCACTGCTTACAAGCTTCATACATCGTTGTTTGGTTCCATGGTCTACAATTTGGTATGTTGTTGGTTGGTCGTCGAGTAGTGTGTCATCTCGCATTTCATCCTGAAGATCGCTCTCGTTGATTGGGTTGACGTTGTCTATCTCTGCAGATATGTTGAATGAGTTGTTGACCACGGAAACATCGTTTTGGGGTGGCATTGGTTGCTGGGTGGAGTACTGAGTAGGTGAAGTAGGTTGCGTTTGAGTAGATGGTGCTGGGGTTGAGTACTGAGTAGGTGCTGGAGTTGAGTACTGAGTAGGTGCTGGACTTGAGTAGTGAGTAGGTGCTGCGTACTGAGTAGGTGCCGGGGTTGAGTACTGAGTAGGTGCTGGAGTTGAGTACTGAGTAGGTGCTGGACTTGAGTACTGAGTAGGTGCCGGGGTTGAGTACTGAGTAGAGCTTCCTGTGTCCATCTCAATTGGTGGTGGTGGTAGGGGGAAATCATCAGCTGCATCATCGTAGTAGGAGACGTCATGGATTGGTGGAGGTGGTAACGCTGGTGAAGACGGCGAGAGAGTTGATCTTGGAGTAGAGGCTTTGAGTTGTGGTAGTGGTCGTCTGCGTCGTTCAAATGGATGAAGTAAAGCCTCTATATCATCGATTACTGGACGTTCTGGCTGGGCGTTGGCGGATGAGCAAATGGCACAGTGAAATGTCAGGACAATTTCACGTTTTTTGTGGGCACGATACTGCAGGATCGTGATATCAGTATCACATAATCTATGCTGCGATCGGTTGCATAAGTCGCACTCAAGGAAGTGCTGTCTAGGACGGACATCCTTCAAGCATACTACACATGAGGAAGACATGGTGGTTATGACGATCAAGTACAGTTCGTCCCTATTTATGATGTGTTACTCAGCTTGTGATGCAAACAATTTCACTTTGATTCTGGCTTGGTACAGAGAGATATTCACCTTGATCTTTATAATTATGATAATTAATATTTCATGTCACAAGCACATCATTTTGTTTCTGGCTTGGGAAGGAAAAGTGTTCACCTTCAAATTCCTCATTTGGATAATTAAGACGCTGCAAAGCTTGTAAAGCAATCAACATCTCGAATTTCTAATTAGAGTAATTATGATTAAAAGAAAGAACGAAAGAGAAAGACAGAAAGAACGAAAGAGAAAGAAAGATAATAAGAAAAAATAAGGATACTTTGATACAAGATACTTGATAGTACAAGAACATTTTCAACGAGAAGAAAAAAAAGAAAATAAAAAACCCCAGAAAGAATCGAAATATGAAAATAAATATGAAAAAAAAATGAAAATTTGAAAGTAAGAAAAAACAAACGAAAGAGAAAGAAAAAACAAGAAAGAAAGAAAGAAAGAAAAATAATAAAAGACCAGAAAGAATCGAAATTTGAAAGAAGATAGAAAGAACGAAAGAAAGAGAAAAAAAAGAAAGAAAGAAAAAACGAGCGAAAGAGAAAGATAGAAAAACAAGAAAGAAAGTTAGAAAGAAAGAAAAAAAAATAAAAAAAAATTAGGACACTTTGATACAAGATACGTGAAAAATAATCGAAAAAGAGCTATAGAAAGAAGGTATTTCTTTTGCAAAGTCCTTCAAATATGTTAGACCACATATAATATAAATAAAAATAAAGGACGTATCTGAAAAATGTGGTTTATAATCTTTTAACGCTCTAACATTACTTTATTTGGACTTTTTACTTTATATGGACTTTTACTTTACTTGCGTTTCAGTTTCGTTATGTGAATTAGCAAGTAGACGGCTAAACAAAATAATCATAATGATTTAATTAAGATAATTAAACTGGGGACGGATCATCTACGGGTTCCGTGGACGGAATAACCAAGGGGACGGATCGTCTGGGGACGGATCGTCTGGGGACGGAACGACCTGGGGACGGAACGTCTAGAAATCGTAGATGATCCGTCCCCAGTTTAATTATCTTAATTAAATCATTATGATTATTTTGTTTAGCCGTTTTTTTCAGAAGGCGACGCAATACACAACCTACTGGACCTGCAGTGTCAGAAGCAAGAGCCTTTGGTGTAAGGCGTCTGTGACTCAGAGAGGTGACCACTTCACTCCTGGTATCCACACACATGTCCACCCAGCTGACCCAGGACTCACAAAGAAAACCCAAATCTACGCCAACACACTCAATACCGGATCATCTGACCCCTACCAATCTGCCAGCAGAATAGTGGAAGACGAGATGCGTAAAACCGTCACCCCCACCGACTTCAACCTACCCAAACCAGCCAACCTTGTGAGAGCAGTCAACAGATTACGCCAAAAGATGCGACCATCCGAGCCCAGCGACCTAACCTTCGAGATCGACCATTCGTACCTAGAGGACGACGACTTCTTTCGTGGTGACGTGAAGGTAGATGACGCCAGACACATCATCTTTGCCAGCAGCACACAACTCAGACTTTTGGGGGACGCACGTCGATGGTATGTAGATGGGACATTCAAGGTGGTACATCAGCCCTTTACTCAGCTGTTCAGCGTCCATGCCTTCATCCAGAGAGAGAGTTGCCTGAAGCAGGTACCCCTCGTCTTTGTCCTTATGTCACGCCGTCAGAAGAAAGATTACGATGCAGTAAGTATATCAATTAGTCTATCAATATAACATAATCAATTTTCATTTTCCTTCGAAAACTGTTTACAATAAAAAATTTACGGATTGGAATCTATCAGAATTTTATATATATTTTATATTTTATTATGTATTCATGTTTGTATAATTATGTATTTGTATTTCAGCTTGCCGTAATATATTCTCTGATTTTTTTTATTTTTAGGTTTTCACACACATCAACCAACTAGTACCCAACCAGAGAGTAGAGGCTTTCACACTGGACTTCGAGGCTGCAGCGTGGAAATCCATCCAGGACATCTACCCGGGAACTTCAATCCAGGGATGCGCGTTCCACTGGGGCCAGGCCGTCATGCGCAAAGTTGCCAACCTTGGATTGAAGTCGACTTACGATCAACGGAAGACTACCCACCAATTCATCAAGAAGCTTCTGTGCCTTCCTCTACTTCCAGCAGCACACATCCTACCCACCTACCAAAGTTTGAGGGAGTCGGCCACCACTCAGCAGTTGACGGACCTACTCGACTACTTGGACAACACGTGGTTGAACAACAGCATCTGGAGTGTCCAGCAGTGGAGTGTTTTCAGGCAGACAGTACGCACCAATAATGATACTGAAGGTACGCATACATTTACAACGATTATATTTTTTTTTTAATTTTTTTATGCAGTGATATGTTAAACATTGTTTAGTAATGTTAATGTAATATCGTATATAACAAAGCATTGATGAATCATTCGATATTTGCACAATTTTTTATAATATATTAGCAATAGAAAGAAAGTTGAGAAAGTGTAGAGTAAGAGATAGATAGAGAGAAAGATTGGAAAAAAAATAAGATAAAAAAAATTATTCTTTGCTGCATTGCATTAATATAAACGTTTAAAAGTACAAACTTCTTGATAGTCGACATTTATTGTATCGTTATACCATATTTCATATATTAAGCGTTCTCTGCATAATATTCATGAATCCTTTTCTCCTATTTAGGCTGGCATCGTAGATTCATTGGGCGAGCAGGCGGCGACAAACTACACTTCTACCGACTGGTTCCGGCACTGAAACGTGAGGCGGAGACGATCGACATCACTGTGCAGCTGGTCAACGAGCAACAACTCACCCGTTACCAGAGACAGACTTACAAGAAGACACAGCAGAAACTCGAGGACTTGTGGGACCGATATGAGGACAAGCGGATTAAGACTTCGGTGTTTCTGGATGCGGCAGGGAGGCTGATATGAACTGTTCTGTGCTATGTTACTTGTGTGATATAAACCATTTAATAGTGACTATATTCATTGTTATATATATGTGATAACGACATAATGTACCATGAAATGTTTGTATTTGTTGTATCGATATTATGTGATATCAATTTCAATAAACGAATGAAAATAATTTCTGAGTTAAAACATTTCTTTTTGTGAGAATGAATTGACTATTTATACTGCAATATTTGACTTCAAATGATGATCAGTATTATCTCCAATTTCTAATATCTTTTATTGACTATGTTTTGCGTCTATAATAGTTACCAGCCCCCACCCAATCCATTTTCCAAAAGTTATAAAGAAAAAATGATGAAAATACACGACTTGTTCTTGTTTTAAACGATTTTTAAACGTCTCTCCTCTTCGTCTTTAAATTTTTTAATACTTGAAAAGACGCAAAACATTTATAAGAGACATTAATTTGGATAAAGAACGTACACCTGTGCACAAACACACACACACGTATACCCAATCAAGCACACTTATTGTCAAACAACTGGTAGACGGAGGTTATAAACAACATAATTAGTTGTTAAATGGATAATTATCACTTAATCCTATACATTCATTGTGGACGGATCGTCTGGGGACGGATCGTCTGGGGACGGATCGTCTTGGGGACGGAAAGACCTGGGGACGGATTAATTTGTGGACGGATCGTCCTGCTACCATCATCTACGGGTTCCGTGGACGGAATAACCAAGGGGACGGATCGTCTGGGGACGGATCGTCTGGGGACGGAACGACCTGGGGACGGAACGTCTAGAAATCGCAGGCGCGGACGTTGTCCTCATCAAGGTAACACGTGTATATATATAGGAAAAATCATGTTTTTCAATTGAATTCTATGCTATACCTCTATATGTTCCAAAACCGTTGTCAATGACGTCATTCTCCCCATTGCCCACTTGATCGATGTGAAGCGCAAGCTTATTTTTTGACAATGTCACTTCTTTAACTCATTGACGACAGAATGAAACCCATCGATGACCATGATTTCTCAATCTCCTTTGAATATTCTCCGTTTGGCTTACTCCTCCAGTGTCCCAATGTATGTTTTGTACTTTGCTTCACGTAAAACTGACATTGCACCATAATGTCCGACATATATCATGTTTAGTCCGAATATCCTCTTTGGAAATTACAACGTGACGTCAGCATGCGACGTCAGCATAAACTTTGTTTCGCGGACTGTCTTTCATCGACAGCTCCCTCAGACAAATCCATAGATAAACTCATAATGCTGGGATGAAAATACATGTACAAAAACAAAATTTGATCACCGGGATCAGTTACTTACCGGACTTCATTCTGCTTTCGAGGATGATTTGCAGATGATATTTTGATACCTGTAGATCGAATAATGTGGTTTCTCTCAACATATATAAGATCTACATGTAGAATCTACAGGAAATCTATGCAGTGTAAATCCCAACAGAAACTTCTAAATGTCTGCTGCCTACGATACTGTACACAACGCGTCACAACTTACGTCATCATTAACAGTACTTAATGCAAATAGGTAAACACAAACTGGGGCTCTGTTCAAAGCTGTGCATAAAATAAGGCTGGGTATTTTTCCCCTTGGAGGTAAATCATAGGTGGATCCAGGGTTATTCAACCAGACTTGTCAGAATGACAACATAGCTCGCCGGTGGCAACCATATGTAAATTGCAACAACAACAATAAAAAAGGTCTTATCACAAGGAATGCACATGTGAAATATCAAAGCCCTATCACTAACCATTCAAAAAATATGGCCAAGGTTAAAGTTTTTCAAAAGTAGGTCAATCATCTCCAAGGTCAAGGTCACAAGGTCAAAAATTTTGGTATCCATGGAAAGGTCTTGTCACAAGGAATACACATGTGAAATATCAAAGCCCTATCACTTACCATTCCAAAAATATGGCCAAGGTTAAAGTTTTTCAAAAGTAGGTCAATCATCTCCAAGGTCAAGGTCACAAGGTCAAAAATTTTGGTATCCATGGAAACGTCTTGTCACAAGGAATACACATGTGAAATATCAAAGCCCTATCACTTACCATTCCAAAAATATGACCAAGGTTAAAGTTTTTCAAAAGTAGGTCAATCTCCAAGGTCGAGGTCACAAGGTCAAAAATTTTGGTATCCATGGAAAGGTCTTGTCACAAGGAATACACATGTGAAATATCAAAGCCCTATCACTTACCATTCCAAAAATATGGCCAAGGTTAAAGTTTTTCAAAAGTAGGTCAATCTCCAAGGTCAAGGTCACAAGGTCAAAAATTTTGGTATCCATGGAAAGGTCTTGTCACAAGGAATACACATGTGAAATATCAAAGCCTTATCACTTACCATTCCAAAAATATGGCCAAGGTTAAAGTTTTTCAAAAGTAGGTCAATCTCCAAGGTCAAGGTCACAAGGTCAAAAATTTTGGTATCCATGGAAAGGTCTTGTCACAAGGAATACACATGTGAAATATCAAAGCCCTATCACTTACCATTCCAAAAATATGGCCAAGGTTAAAGTTTTTCAAAAGAAGGTCAATCTCCAAGGTCAAGGTCACAAGGTCAAAAATTTTGGTATCCATGGAAAGGTCTTGTCACAAGGAATGCACATGTGAAATATGAAAGCCCAATCTGTATTGGTTTAAAAGTTATAAGCAAGGTTAAAGTTTTTGTGCACGCGCACGCAGACGCCGACGCCGGGGGTATGACAATAGCTCTCCGGACATTCGTCCCGGCGAGCTAAAAAAGGAGGAGGGGTGAAAGCTTCAGATGTTTTTAGAAAGAGGGGGAGAGAGGTTGATTTTAATTATGGGGGAAGGGCGTGATAGAGGTGAATTTCTACTCGGAATACTTCTCTCCCCCGTCCCACCCCCTTCCTCTCCTCTCCCACATCCTAACATCTCCCGGCTCCCTCCCTTGCCCCTTCCTCCCCCTCCCTATCTTTCATCCTTGCCTTTTATGGGGTTGAGGAAGAGACAGGGACCTGTAGGTCTCTCTCCGCCCCTTACCCCCCCTCCCATACCTTTTCCCTCTCCCTCACCCCCCCCCCCCCCCCTCCCTCTCCTTCCCCCCACCCTTTCCTCTCCTTAATCCCTTTCACCCTCTTTTATAGTAAAGGAATGAATTTTGTTTTCATATATTACATTGGAAAATCATTTTGAAACATTATTCAGAAGGGAAAATCCTGTGATACTAACATGACTACATTGTAATATTAGATTTTATACTGGATTTTGTTTTTAACTATAACCCCCTTCTCCAGGCCATCCCATAAAACGATATATTGCTGATAACACTATAGACGGCGCCGAAAAGGAGACTTTCTTTCTTCTACATTGTACATATTGTATGATAATTTTTTCCGGTGAAAGTAAAAGGGGTGCAAAGGGGGGGGGGGGGTTATACATTTGTATATATTCCTGATACGACAACTGACATTTCATCACCCAATGAAATTTGAAAAGTTTAATTGAATTGAATAATCAAGATACATGTAAATCTTACAATATCATGTAGATACTTCAGAAAAAAGAAAAATTCTTATTTAATCTTAATGGTCTGTGCCCAGTTTTCTTGCCCGAGTTCTCTTTTACGACTTATTTGCATGCTGTCGATCCAGAAATTGTCTATGAAAATATCCCCTCTCCTGTAGATGATTACGGTATGGATTTCAAGAAAAAAATGTATGACTGATAAAGTAAAAAAAGATGATGGAAAACAATAACAAGAACACATATTGCATAACATATTTTGTTTATTATTAATTTAGTAAAAATAAATTCAATGATGTATGGTGAAAAATCATTGAAATCATAATTCATCTGCGTCCTCACAATGGCTTTGCCATAATTCATATTAGAAGGTAAAGAAGGTATTCTCTGATAAGTCAATATTTTGCTACCGCTCGCCAGACATTTATTCACGTACTTAAAATTTATAGAATTGCACCAGAAATGTTAAAATTTGTACATACAGCATATATTTGTTTTTAATCTCTTCCTCTCCCCCCCCCCCCCTTTTTTTGTTTGAAAATTTGTGCCCCTCCACTTTTTCAGGTAGAAAATTTGTACCCCTCCACTTTCTCAGGTAGAGCTACGCCATTGCAAAAACAACAAAAACAACGGCATATAAACAACGTGTTGGACGGGCGAAATATTGAAGCACAAAATATAGATATTCCGCGAAACTGTTATTCCTGCTCGTGATGACGTTTCATAATTTATCTATTTATTTATTTATTTATTTATTTATTTATTTATTTATTAATACAGGATAGCACATTTAGCTACAAAATGAACTTGTTAACAATGTAGTACTGTCTTTAGAAATATGTACATATGAAGTAAATTAAGTCCATTATATCACCTTAATGAAATAAAACCTAAATATCACAGTTCATTTACAAAAGTACATACCTGTAAAACAACATCAGTATAGTAATTCAAGAGTCAAAATAATGCTTCAGATACCCGTTTTAAAAGATGACAATGTCGTAGAGTTTCTAAAATCAATTAGAGTTCCATAAAGATGCACCCGAAATGATAAAAGATCTTCTAAAATATTCTGTTCTTGCTCTCTTGACATAAATAAGATTTACTGCTCTCTGTCTTGTGTTTTTTTTTTTTTTTGTATGTATTTCATTTACGTCATGACGTATAAATCTTAACTTGTTAAAAAGATGGCAGTAAGATGTAACGGTTTCAAGTCACATATAATCAAGTAAGCAAAGCATGATTCAGTGGATTCAATTGGAATATTTAATTCGTATATGTGGTTGATAACCGTCATTTCAATAATCCTCCGTCCATGTAGACCGGAAGTGATTCCAAAATATATGGGTTGAGTAGTAAGCCCCGAGACCCTTGCGAAACCGCACAGCTGATATTGTAGGTTATTCAGAATTTGTACAGAATTAACATTGGAAACCGGTATTTTTCCTATTTATTTACATGTGCAAATACTAAAATGAATAAAACCTGTGTTTGTGACTAACTAATGTCCCCGATGTCATCTCTGTTCGTATAAACACTAATATCTGTTAAGAAGGTGAAAGGTCATAGTCAGGGTCACGAGGTTAAGAAATGCTGGTACCAATGGAAAAGTCATGTGCAATATCCTAGCCACATCACTTACTATTCAAAAATTATGCCCAATGTTAAATCTTTGAACAGTAGGTCAAAGGTCAAAGGCAAGGCTACGAGGTCAAACATTTCGGTATGTATATATAGAAAGGACTTGTCACAAGAAATACACATGTGAAAAATGAAAGCCATATCACTTACAATTCAAAAGTGTTGCCCAATGTTACAGTTTTCGAAAAGTAGGTAAAAGGTCAAGGTCACAAGATAAACAATTCTGGTATCAATGGAAATGTCTTCTCAAAAGGAATACCCATGTGAAGTATACATGTAGCATGAAAGCCCTAAAACTAACCATTCTGAAATTATGCCCAATGTTAAAGTTTTTGAAAAGTAGGTAAAAAGTCATGATCAAGGTCACGAGGTAAAAAAATTGTATCAATGGAAAGGTCTTGTCACGAGGAACACAAATATAAAATTTGAAAGCCCTATCACATTATTCAAATGTTATGCCCAATGTTACAGTTTTTGCCACGTTTTTCCTGGTGAAAGTGTGTTTCACCTTTATATAAAGGAGACATATGCGTTTTCCAGTCTAATGATTTTTTATATCTTATGCAATACAATTTAGAAGTATGCAGAAAGGAAGGAGTTCTTTCCATAGGTAAACTATAGGCTGAACATTGACTTATTATATTCTTCATTACAAATATTAATTATGTAAAATAATGGCCCTCATTATTTTATCCGGGATCCGCCACATAGATGTTTGTGCCGAAAGTGATGAATATGACATCAAAGATAGACTGTATATATCTATTACTGATTTTAGTGAGCGACTGTTAAAGTAGCATATTTTCACGTAATTGAAATTGATGAAGAATATTAATTGAGATTGTTAATTTGAATATGTTTAACTTTAATTGCACTTGTTTGTAATTTATTATTTAGCTAATTATTCAGGGTTATATTGCACAACGACTGAAATCATCATTTAGGAAGGTCTTCGGTCGCTACGTGGACATGATATATGCAGATCAGATCCCCTTTTCAGAATGATCGGTTACATTCTGGATTGCGACTGAATGGCTGTCATCATCACCAAACAAGAAATACTTACCTGGCGATTACATCAATATGTAAATCAAAACAATCACCGATTTTGGAAAGTTTTCGTGGAACTGTTGCGGCGGGTGTTGCATGCAATCAGAAGATGCTGACTCTCCCCGGGCACCTGGTCTCACTTCGGAATGTAATTAATTACGAGATTCGCAACCGTTCCTCTTGGAATTTTTATGATTTTGCCCTGCCCTCTTGACGTTGAGACTGAATACTCGATAAGAACATCTTTAATGTTTATCTTATTACCTTTGTCAGAGCAATATACAACATATTGGTGTACTCATCAGGTACGTCGTGTTTGATGCACATGTGCACTCACGCGGAACAAAGGCCATAACCTATTTGAACGTAGATTTGTGACTTCGAATAAGACACAATTACCGTTATAATCGTTCAGAAAATATCGACTGTATTAACAACCAAAAGGAAAACTAATTGGCAAGAGATGTTTACTTTGTCACAGAAATCACTTATATTTATATAGATTAACATGTTTTAAACTTACACTCGTACAACTGGTCTGTATAATATAACCTGTGATCTATTTTTGGGCAGCTGGTTGAATTCACTTTACACCGTATAAAAGGTCGTCTTAGAAATGCTCTATTGCTTATAAACTGCACAACAGGACAGCCATCTGGAAAGAGAAAAGACGCATTTTACACATGTCAAGATATGTATGGACCAATCGTTGACTGTTGGTTAGATGATATATAGCTGATCAAGACTAAATCTCTCTCTTTCTCTAATATGATGAAAGTGGTCCCATTCATTATATTCTAAAAGAAAATTTCAAACCAGACATGGCTTTCAGATAGTAAATCCTCATCAACGTAAAACGTCTTCAATGCTACTTCATGCCAAAGTGATTTTCAGACACAGTTAAATTAATCTTAGTAGAGTACTCATGTTTGATTTGTTTTAATTCTTTGATTATGTACTTATAACGACTCCAAATTTCCTGTATGCTCGATTCAGTAACGTAGTGAAATCAATTATATGACCGAAAGAGCATTGGAGGGATGATGTTAGAATGTTAACCTCTTTAATATCGATGATGTTTTTGATAACAGAATTTAATTTCGAAAAAGTTTACATAACGGACTTCAATTGAAAAGACATTTAAAATTGTTCGATAAATCTTTGGTTATGTTCACTAAAACTGAAACTGGTCGAAATTGTATTCTTTTTTCAGTTGGCTCTATATTAATAGTTACTGATTATCATTTTTCATTCGCTTACATCGTGAGACTGCAGACAGTACATAGACGTGGTAGTGTAAACTTTTTTTGTCTCACACTTATCATCGCTACCATGTACGTTTAAAAGGACATAACTATTTTAAAATGTATTGTGAAGATCTAACTCTTAGCTAATTTAAAAATTGCAACTGTAACTCCCCGCTTGAGAATTCCTTTCCATTCCTTTGTGTGAGATTAATAGAATTTATCACCGAAAGTGATAAGGTACAAGGAAATCCAACCCAAGTGTACAGGATTTGCTTGTTCTACGCCAGGGCTTGCCGAGACGAGGACAAAAGTGAATCTTCGATCGCGACACGAGGGTTGGATTTCTGTATCCCTGATTACATTTAGGGATTGATTATTTCTTATCCTACTGTTTAAAAGCGATGAAAAATGAGATTTAATCATTCTTTTTGAGATTTCAATTATTCTTTTTTTCATATTTTGATCGGCTAACGCAGCAATCTTGTATGACGTCACAATTAAAAGGCACGAGAAAGTCTTATCTTATCACATAGGGGTAGGACAAGGATATCTCTCCCCAGCGTTTCCATGGATATATTCTAGTCCATGGTGGGAAAAATAATAGGTTTTATCACAATCTGAGACATAAAACTTTTCACGAGTGACGGAAATGCCATCTTTCATGAAAAAATCCGTCACGAGTGTAAATTTTTATGTCTTACTCAATGAAATCATCATCTAGGAAGTTCTTCGGTCGCTACGGGGGTGTAATAAAAGCATATGAGATCCCCTTTTGGTCTCAATATACCAACAAATGGATGAAAACTCAACTGTGAGAGGCAGAATTTGAATTTTTAAATTCTGTTGCCATGGCAACCTATTGTCAGAAATAATTTTTGATTTAATTGAAAGTTAGTATGTAGCAGAATTTAAATATACATAAACATATCAGCTATATGCTTCCTGTAGTGTTGGGATTGTATATAATGAGTGCCATTCTAACCATGAAAATCACCAAAAATGATGAAAACCTACCCATTTTCAGCTACATCAGATTTCGTTATATGAATTCTTACTCCAGAAAGACAAGTTTCATCTTTTAGAGAAAATCTTACAGTTTTCAAAAAGGTCTCATTTGCAATAGGTCCCTAGATTCATTTTCTAGAAAAATCACCACACATGGACAGCATGCTACTTTCAACTCATCATTACAGTCTTATAAGGGGATTCCCCATTTGAAACAGAGCTAACCCTGATTTCATAGCGTACAGTATCGAATCCAACTAATTTAACTTTTTCACTGCAGAATGGCCTCCTCTATACATTGAAATAGAAATAAACAACATTAACACTATTCAAATTCAGAAATACACAAATTAATGTAACCCCTATGTTAACCCTGGTAACATTAGTGACGTATTTTCAAAGCGCACGGTATATTGAGACTTTAAGGACTTGGGTTGTTTTTGTCGAACAAACTTTTTTTTTCAATTTTACGCAAGTTTAAGACTTTTCACACTTTCCGATGCCAAGATTTGTGCGTTACGCATAATACTTAAGTCGCAACACATTGTCGAAAGACCCATGACCTCTCATACCAATACCCCCTATGTGACCTTAACTTCAATACAACACAATTCATAAACAAGTTCAGTATAAATAAACCTTTATGTTCATGTTATCATATACTTAGTAAAGAGATAAAGGGGAATCTAAATGTCATTTATGCAGTGCGGTTCCCATGACAACGACAATACTTTGTGGTATCGGAGACCGATTAACCATTCCGCCATGTACCGACAAATGTCGAAAAGACTTTTCGCATTAAATTTCCCATTATTTCGATATGGTTGCTATGGTAACCAAAATTTCTCATCTATTCCATCGTATACAAGCAATGATATTTGCTGAAGATATTGATACCTATCACTATACTGTATACCCTATCGTTCTGTAGCAGTGGTGTTCTAAACATATCATGATGGCAAAAATGTACTGTCTTTTTTCAAAAAGTCATTACAATACAGGAGCAGCATCAATTTTCATGACAATCAATTTTTTTTCAATTTTGAGAGAATTTCATAAATATTGGTATATTAAGATACAGCAGGGTCATGACCTTTATAATACATATAGTGTTACCATGGTAACCATTCATGAAATTTGAGACTGCAGTAGCAATGTATGCTTAAGGTCTCAATATACCAACAAATAGATGAAAACTCATCTGTGAGAGGCAGATTTTGAATTTTTAAATTCTGTTGCCATGACAACCTATTGTCACAAATAATTTTTGATTTAATTGAAAGTTAGTATGAAGCAGAATTTAAATATACATAAACATATCAGCTATATGCTTCCTGTAGTGTTGGGATTGTATATAATGAGTGCCATTCTAACCATGAAAAAATCACCAAAAATGATGAAAACCTACCCATTTTCAGCTACATCAGATTTCGTTATATGAATTCTTACTCCAGAAAGACAAGTTTCATCTTTAAGACAAATTCTTACAGTTTTCAAAAAGGTCTCATTTGCAATAGGTCCCTAGATTCATTTTCTAGAAAAATCACCACACATGGACAGCATGCTACTTTCAACTCATCATTACAGTCTTATAAGGGGATTCCCCATTTGACACAGAGCTAACCCTGATTTCATAGCATACACTATCGAATCCAACTAATTTAACTTTTTCACTGCAGGATGGCCTCCTCTATACATTGAAATAGAAATAAAGAACATTATCACTATTCAAATTCAGAAATATACAATTTAATGTAACCCCTATGTTAACCCTGGTAACAATAGTGACGTATTTTCAAAGCGCACGGTATATTGAGACTTTAAGGACTTGGGTTGTTTTTGTCGAACAAACTTTTTTTTCAATTTTACGCAAGTTTAAGACTTTTCACACTTTCCGGTGCCAAGTTTTGTGCGTTACGCATAATACTTAAGTCGCAACACATTGTCGAAAGACCCATGACCTCTCATCCCAATACCCCCTATGTGACCTTAACTTCAATACAACACAATTCATAAATAAGTTCAGTATAAATAAATCTTTATGCTCATGTTATCATATACTTAGTAAAGAGATAAAGGGGAATCTAAATGCCATTTATGCAGTGCGGTTGCCATGACAACGACAATACTTTGTGGTATCGGAGACCGATTAACCATTCCGCCATGTACCGACAAATGTCGAAAAGACTTTTCGCATTAAATTTCCCATTATTTCGATATGGTTGCTATGGTAACCATAATTTCTCATCTATTCCATCGTATACAAGCAATGATATTTGCTGAAGATATTGATACCTATCACTATACTGTATACCCTATCGTTCTGTAGCAGTGGTGTTCTAAACATATCATGATGGCAAAAATGTACTGTCTTTTTTCAAAAAGTCATTACAATACAGGAGCAGCATCAATTTTCATGACAATCAATTTTTTTTCAATTTTGAGAGAATTTCATAAATATTGGTATATTAAGATACAGCAGGGTCATGACCTTTATAATACATATAGTGTTACCATGGTAACCATTCATGAAATTTGAGACTGCAGTAGCAATGTATGCTTAAGGTCTCAATATACCAACAAATGGATGAAAACTCATCTGTGAGAGGCAAATTTTGAATTTTTAAATTTTGTTGCCATGGCAACCTATTGTCACAAATAATTTTTGATTTAATTGAAAGTTAGTATGAAGCAGAATTTAAATATACATAAACATATCAGCTATATGCTTCCTGTAGTGTTGGGATTGTATATAATGAGTGCCATTCTAACCATGAAAAAATCACCAAAAATGATGAAAACCTACCCATTTTCAGCTACATCAGATTTCGTTATATGAATTCTTACTCCAGAAAGACAAGTTTCATCTTTTAGACAAATTCTTACAGTTTTCAAAAAGGTCTCATTTGCAATAGGTCCCTAGATTCATTTTCTAGAAAAATCACCACACATGGACAGCATGCTACTTTCAACTCATCATTACAGTCTTATAAGGGGATTCCCCATTTGACACAGAGATAACCCTGATTTCATAGCGTACACTATCGAATCCAACTAATTTAACTTTTTCACTGCAGGATGGCCTCCTCTATACATTGAAATAGAAATAAAGAACATTATCACTATTCAAATTCAGAAATATACAATTTAATGTAACCCCTTTGTTAACCCTGGTAACAATAGTGACGTATTTTCAAAGCGCACGGTATAGTGAGACTTTAAGGACTTGGGTTGTTTTTGTCGAACAAACTTTTTTTCAATTTTACGCAAGTTTAAGACTTTTCACACTTTCCGGTGCCAAGATTTGTGCGTTACGCATAATACTTAAGTCGCAACACATTGTCGAAAGACCCATGACCTCTCATCCCAATACCCCCTATGTGACCTTAACTTCAATACAACACAATTCATAAATAAGTTCAGTATAAATAAATCTTTATGCTCATGTTATCATATACTTAGTAAAGAGATAAAGGGGAATCTAAATGCCATTTATGCAGTGCGGTTGCCATGACAACGACAATACTTTGTGGTATCGGAGACCGATTAACCATTCCGCCATGTACCGACAAATGTCGAAAAGACTTTTCGCATTAAATTTCCCATTATTTCGATATGGTTGCTATGGTAACCATAATTTCTCATCTATTCCATCGTATACAAGCAATGATATTTGCTGAAGATATTGATACGTATCACTATACTGTATACCCTATCGTTCTGTAGCAGTGGTGTTCTAAACATATCATGATGGCAAAAATGTACTGTCTTTTTTCAAAAAGTCATTACAATACAGGAGCAACATCAATTTTCATGACAATCAATTTTTTTTCAATTTTGAGAGAATTTCATAAATATTGGTATATTAAGATACAGCAGGGTCATGACCTTTATAATACATATAGTGTTACCATGGTAACCATTCATGAAATTTGTGACTGCAGTAGCAATGTATGCTTAAGGTCTCAATATACCAACAAATGGATGAAAACTCATCTGTGAGAGGCAAATTTTGAATTTTTAAATTCTGTTGCCATGGCAACCTATTGTCACAAATAATTTTTTATTTAATTGAAAGTTAGTATGAAGCAGAATTTAAATATACATAAACATATCAGCTATATGCTTCCTGTAGTGTTGGGATTGTATATAATGAGTGCCATTCTAACCATGAAAAAATCACCAAAAATGATGAAAACCTACCCATTTTCAGCTACATCAGATTTCGTTATATGAATTCTTACTCCAGAAAGACAAGATTCATCTTTTAGACAAATTCTTACAGTTTTCAAAAAGGTCTCATTTGCAATAGGTCCCTAGATTCATTTTCTAGAAAAAATCACCACACATGGACAGCATGCTACTTTCAACTCATCATTACAGTCTTATAAGGGGATTCCCCATTTGACACAGAGCTAACCCTGATTTCATAGCGAAACACTATCGAATCCAACTAATTTAACTTTTTCACTGCAGGATGGCCTCCTCTATACATTGAAATAGAAATAAAGAACATTATCACTATTCAAATTCAGAAATATACAATTTAATGTAACCCCTATGTTAACCCTGGTAACAATAGTGACGTATTTTCAAAGCGCAGGGTATAGTGAGACTTTAAGGACTTGGGTTGTTTTTGTCGAACAAACTTTTTTTCAATTTTACGCAAGTTTAAGACTTTTCACACTTTCCGATGCCAAGATTTGTGCGTTACGCATAATACTTAAGTCGCAACACATTGTCGAAAGACCCATGACCTCTCATCCCAATACCCCCTATGTGACCTTAACTTCAATACAACACAATTCATAAATAAGTTCAGTATAAATAAATCTTTATGCTCATGTTATCATATACTTAGTAAAGAGATAAAGGGGAATCTAAATGCCATTTATGCAGTGCGGTTGCCATGACAACGACAATACTTTGTGGTATCGGAGACCGATTAACCATTCCGCCATGTACCGACAAATGTCGAAAAGACTTTTCGCATTAAATTTCCCATTATTTCGATATGGTTGCTATGGTAACCATAATTTCTCATCTATTCCATCGTATACAAGCAATGATATTTGCTGAAGATATTGATACCTATCACTATACTGTATACCCTATCGTTCTGTAGCAGTGGTGTTCTAAACATATCATGATGGCAAAAATGTACTGTCTTTTTTCAAAAAGTCATTACAATACAGGAGCAGCATCAATTTTCATGACAATCAATTTTTTTTCAATTTTGAGAGAATTTCATAAATATTGGTATATTAAGATACAGCAGGGTCATGACCTTTATAATACATATAGTGTTACCATGGTAACCATTCATGAAATTTGAGACTGCAGTAGCAATGTATGCTTAAGGTCTCAATATACCAACAAATGGATGAAAACTCATCTGTGAGAGGCAGATTTTGAATTTTTAAATTCTGTTGCCATGGCAACCTATTGTCACAAATAATTTTTGATTTAATTGAAAGTTAGTATGAAGCAGAATTTAAATATACATAAACATATCAGCTATATGCCTCCTGTAGTGTTGGGATTGTATATAATGAGTGCCATTCTAACCATGAAAAAATCACCAAAAATGATGAAAACCTACCCATTTTCAGCTACATCAGATTTCGTTATATGAATTCTTACTCCAGAAAGACAAGTTTCATCTTTTAGACAAATTCTTACAGTTTTCAAAAAGGTCTCATTTGCAATAGGTCCCTAGATTCATTTTCTAGAAAAATCACCACACATGGACAGCATGCTACTTTCAACTCATCATTACAGTCTTATAAGGGGATTCCCCATTTGACACAGAGCTAACCCTGATTTCATAGCGTACAGTATCGAATCCAACTAATTTAACTTTTTCACTGCAGGATGGCCTCCTCTATACATTGAAATAGAAATAAAGAACATTATCACTATTCAAATTCAGAAATATACAATTTAATGTAACCCCTATGTTAACCCTGGTAACAATAGTGACGTATTTTCAAAGCGCACGGTATAGTGAGACTTTAAGGACTTGGGATGTTTTTGTCGAACAAACTTTTTTTCAATTTTACGCAAGTTTAAGACTTTTCACACTTTCCGGTGCCAAGATTTGTGCGTTACGCATAATACTTAAGTCGCAACACATTGTCGAAAGACCCATGACCTCTCATCCCAATACCCCCTATGTGACCTTAACTTCAATACAACACAATTCATAAATAAGTTCAGTATAAATAAATCTTTATGCTCATGTTATCATATACTTAGTAAAGAGATAAAGGGGAATCTAAATGTCATTTATGCAGTGCGGTTACCATGACAACGACAATACTTTGTGGTATCGGAGACCGATTAACCATTCCGCTATGTACCGACAAATGTCGAAAAGACTTTTCGCATTAAATTTCCCATCATTTCGATATGGTTGCTATGGTAACCATAATTTCTCATCTATTCCATCGTATACAAGCAATGATACTTGCTGAAGATATTGATACCTATCACTATACTGTATACCCTATTGTTCTGTAACAGTGGTGTTCTAAACATATCATGATGGCAAAAATGTACTGTCTTTTTTTCAAAAAGTCATTACAATACAGGAGCAGCATCAATTTTCATGACAATCAATTTTTTTTTTCAATTTTGAGAGAATTTCATAACTATTGGTATATTAAGATACAGCAGGGTCATGACCTTTATAGCGAAGCGAAGCGAGCAAGCGGGCCCTTCGGGCCCGCTTGCTCTGAGCAAGCTTTAATGGTAACACATATATACAAAACAAGTGGAAAAATGAACGAAAATAAGGAAGAAAAGATACATACTGACCAATTTATTTTTCTTCAACCAAGAATTGGCAAGATGGGCGCCGCCATTTTAGTCAGTTTTTATACGAAAATATTTCTAGATGAATCTCTATTTTTGTAGCTATATGGTGTAGATTTGGTTTTTACAGTGTGTAATATAAAGCTAGGATGAAAAGTAGTGCAATAGTTGAAAAGTGTTAGCTTATGATGTCTGCAACAGGAGACTGAAAAATTTTGAATCCTTAGTTTCGTATGCTCTATGGATTATTTCTAATCCTTAGTTTATTTCATGCACCGTCTTCGCTTCGTTTCAAGGGTTTTGCCATAATTCATATTAATACATACGGTGTTACCATGGTAACCATTCATGAAATTTGAGACTACAGTAGCAATGTATGCTTAAGGTCTCAATATACCAACAAATGGATGAAAACTCATCTGTGAGAGGCAGATTTTGAATTCTTAAATTCTGTTGCCATGGCAACCTATTGTCACAAATATTTTTTGATTTAATTGAAAGTTAGTATGTAGCAGAATTTAAATATACATAAACATATCAGCTTTATGCTTCCTGTAGTGTTGGGATTGTATATAATGAGTGCCATTCTAACCATGAAAAATCACCAAAAATGATGAAAACCTACCCATTTTCAGCTACATCAGATTTCGTTATATGAATTCTTACTCCAGACAGACAAGTTTCATCTTTTAGAGAAAATCTTACAGTTTTCAAAAAGGTCTCATTTGCCATAGGTCCCTAGATTCATTTTCTAGAAAAATCACCACACATGGACAGTATTCTACTTTCAACTCATCATTACAGTCTTATAAGGGGATTCCCCATTTGACACAGAGCTAACCCTGATTTCATAGCGTACAGTCTCTAATCCAACTAATTTAACTTTTTCACTGCAGAATGGCCTCCTCTATACATTGAAATAGAAATAAACAACATCAACACTATCCAAAATCAGAAATACACAATTTAATGTAACCCCTATGTTAACCCTGGTAACATTAGTGACGTATTTTCAAAGCGCACGGTATATTGAGACTTTTCCAAAATGATCATTGACATTCTACATTGTGACTGATTGGCTGTCATCATCACCAAACAAGACATGTCATGTACATTAAAATGTACATCGAGACAATTACCGAATTTGACAGGTTTCCATGGAGCTGTTGCGACGGGTGCTACATGCAATCAGGATACGCTGACTCTCCCCGGGCACCTGGTCTCACTTCGGAATTTTGTTCATTCCGAGGTTCGCAACAGTTCCTGTGGAAAAACTAATGATTTTGCCTTGCCTTCTCGACTATGAGACTGAATAACTGATGGGTACTTCTGTAATGTTAATCAGTAGAAAGTGAAAGAATCTATTTCATCTTCCATAAATCATAAGAAAAAAAGTTAATTTAAACATCGTTTCATGCCATGTTACGCCATGTTTTCTGACGACGATATTGTGACGGCAAATTAATATTCTGTTTAATCATTGGTCAATGGTTAGCCTTTGATACAACTTATGTGTCTCACATAGGCTGCCTCACAGGGTACGGACAAAACAGGAAAAGAGAAAAACCTATCTCAGCCCTGACGTTATCAATCTCTCCATTTGACCTCATTTCCATTGCTACAGATTCGACATTCTGAACGTATGACAACAAAAAAGTGGTCATAGAATCCACACAGTCACAATAACCTATATTCCCTAGTCGACAAGGAGGAAAAATCAAACTCCACCGTATGGGAAGGATGCTGAAATGACAAATATGGATAATGACCATGTCCCTGTATACAGCACAAAATCTATAATTAAGAAAATCAGAAACCGAAGGCATACAAAAGCAGGATAAAACAGGAACCAAAGCAAACAAACAAAAGCCTCAACCATATGAAAAGAAGCGAACTCCCGATATGGGAGTGAAATTTCAACCAAAATGTAAAAATTTTGCTCGTCTATGACTCTGCAAGCCTTTGCATGGACTTGCAACATGTTGTACACTCGAGTTTTTAATTCACCATCCCCCTCTCCTCATGTTGTTGTTAGATTATATTAATCTCATTCGTGTGTATGTAAACGTTTTGAAATATAAACGGCACGGCAAGCGTCATCATGGATTACAAATCGACTAATAGGATGAGATTCCTTTATTGCATCTGTCTAGAAACTAAACAAATTAGATTTGTTCATCGAGGCTCAAATAATAAATTGTGGAAGTAATATTTATATCATAGCACACTGTAACTGTATTTGAAACTCGAATAATCTGAATTTTTGCAAGTGTGATGCACTTATAGCACTAGATATTGTGCACGCGATTTCCGTTCTCTTAAAATCTTTGTCATATTCGCGTACAACTAAAATTCTCTTCCTTGATTTATGCTGAATAGGGATACAAAACCCACATTGTTATATGATCCGTTTTGGAAACCAAACTTCCATCCACACAAATCGCATACATGAGACGAGAAAGTGAACAAGAGCCCCTGGGGGCATAGCGCTCATCTGATACCCATACGCACTCTTAGCCTACTGACATTGCATAATGATAGTGTCAGGGCCAGAATTTGAACCCATAACACCGGGTCTGTATGCACAGAAAGCATTTTTTTTAATTCAAATTTGGAAACAAACTTTCTGCCGAATAGGGAAGGTGCCCAAAATTATACATCTATCTACGCCAAACGCATACGTGAGTGAAGAATGTGAATGAAATCATGATCGCCGAGCGATAAATATGTCACCTACCGGCATAAATATATGTCCTCTCAACTCTGCTGTGGCAAGGATAAAGAATTGCTGCTGTGCGTCCGTGTGTGGGTCGATGTGGGTGTTCAAATTTTCTTGTGAACGGCATAGGTAACAAAGTTATCATCACAAAAACATCAAATCTTCCACAAATGTTCAACTAGGGGAGAGGATGAACACTAATGATTTTGGGTCAAGGATCAAAGGTCAAGGTTACAGTGGACTAAGGCTTAAAATCCTTGTGAACACCATGGAAGACATATCAATCATCATAAAAGCATATTTCACTTGCATATTTGTATGTGTTGTAGAGAGTCCTGAAAACTCAATTTTTGAAGTCATCAAGGGGCATAACTCCTCGAAAAATAGGGGAGGCGTGACGAAAGTCGAACTTGCTCTTTTTAAGACTATCCAAGACCAAGCTGTGTATCAAATGTCTTATGTACGTGTTGCAGAAGAAGTCCGGAAAACTGAATTTTTGAAGACATCAAGGGGCATAACTCCTCTAAAAATAGGTCAAGCGTGACAAAAGTCGAACTTGCTCAGTAACTATCAAACAACGAGATGTGTACTAAATTTCACTTGAATGTCTGTATGTTTTGCAGAGAAAAATTACGGAAAACCTAAAATTGGACAGACGGACGGACTATAGACAGACGGACAGACCGAGAGGAAACAAAGAGTCCCCTTCGGCGTTACCGGTAGGAGCCTTAAAAAGCAAAAGGACAAAGAGAAGAATTCGAGTGCAGTTTTCAAATATATGATCGAATGAATTGTGCCCGTCAACATTTTATGCTCAGCTTTGTCATGAATTTTAGGTCAAGTTTAGGCTTTTGCTCTTCATAATCTTATATCTTTGAATTCCATCTTTTTCGGCGTCGAACATCACTGCTGAAACATAGATGGTTAAAATGCGCATATGGTGCACTAAACGTAATAAATATAATAGAATAAGTATTTCAACATTGACATTTTTAAATGTTGATTTCCATGCGGTGTAATGAATCGTTGTTATTCCAGGCGAGTGATTGTAATAAATAAATGAAATTAAAGAGGAAGTTACCGAAGGTTAAATTGAAATTTTTATAGAAAATCCCCGTTGACATTTTATTTTCCGTCCTATTTTTTATCTTATTGATATACAGCCAAAACAACGGTATTTTATTTTACGACTAAAGGAGTGCTATAAAATTGATATAGCCCTGGAAGTTGACACGGTCCTATTTTAGAGAATCATGGTTTGGAATACCACTGTCCTGTTCACTAAATGCAGAGCTGTCTGTTTTCCCGCGGGACAGCTCTGCATTTAGTGAACAGGACAGTGGTATTCCAAACCATGATTTTCTTATATCTAATCAAACAACATGGCTTATATCTCTGATCGTCATTGACTCGATCATCTTCCGATCATCATGCGAGTTGTTTTTTATTTTTACCATTTTGTGCGGGTATTATTGTTTACTCTGTTGTCTCCTGTTGTTTGTTGAACAGAGGATGCTTACTCCTCCCGGGCACCTGGTCCCACCTCTAGTTGCTAGGGGTACGTCGATGCTCAATGATGTGCTCTATTGTGAGTGTTGCTGAGATCATCGTCAGGATGTTCTTTAACTCATTGAAATATTTTTCACTGTTGTTCATTGCATTAACTTGCTATGCCTGCTGTAATTAGTACATATGACTTCTGCTGTAATTTGTGTTTTGTCTTTTGATTTCGTAATTTTGTGTTCTTTGTCCCTTTTGTGTCTCTTCCTGTTTATGTTTCTTATGTTAGATATGAGTGTTTCAGTGGTTTTATCTTAATGCTTCAACCTTTCTTTAAGAATTGTTATCCCGATCTTACCTTCTTTTGGATCTATAAGGGTGGCGCCCATGCATAACTCTACTGTACTGCCGTTCGTTGTCAAAATACAATGATATGTTCCGTTTACGTCGGGAACGCAGTTAATACATTTGCCCCGGTCTATCCACTCTTCATTATTCCGGGGACATGACAGGCCGATCACTTCCATAACTTTGATTAGCGCAAAGACGATTATAATGAAATGTATCAATCCATATTTGGTGATGTCCATACGTGTTCGTCAAATATTAGTTAGCTTATTGTTTCCTGAAAAAAAAACTCGTTCAATTTAGTTTATTTGAATATTAAACTATGTATCGTAAACCAGAAGTCTCTGACGAGACTGAAGCTCTACTGTTTGTTTTTGTTATCTTCACCAATATGCATATGAGTAGAGATAAAAATCTTACTTTTCAAAGTAATCAATCAAAACCATGTAAAAAAAAACCCCAAGACCTTAAAATTATGTGGATGCACATGCTGTAAATAACCTTTTGGATAATATATGTATGTGTCATTGAGGTGGAAGGTTAAATAAAATTATTGTCTTGTTGCCAGATTCCATAGTAGCAACAGTACATGTAACAGAACATACATGTATGCATTTTTTTCAGTGATTTGGTCATCATATTGCATTTCTATGCATTTTTCAAATCAAACGCTGTTAAAACCAATGTCTTCGCAACACGAAAGAGTTAAATTTTCATCTTTTTCTCTGTTTGTAATGACGTCGAGGCCTATTAGATCCATTTTCAACCACCATGATATTAGTAAAGACTTTAACTGGTCCAATTACATGTTTGCAAAATGTGACTAAAACTAATGACAAATATTGAAATATAGTCTCCTCAGGAAAAATCAGACAGAAGTAACACAGATATTTAACTGCCCCAACTTTTGTCAAACATTCAAGTTAGCTGTGTTCAATAAGTAAAAAAAGCAAAGGTGTTAATCTGTTTGAATGTTGGACAACAACTGTAGCTGAACTTTTGCTCGAGCGACAGGCTGTCAGTACTGGTAGCTGACATGAGTGATCCCCATTTTTATCCCTGTTGCATTGTATTTGAAATCATAACAGGCTTTAGTCCCAGTCAGCCGGTTGCTGAATTACTGAGTTCATGCATTATATATAGGGGTGCTCCTTAGTCACAGGAGGGAATTTCGGCATACACACATACACGCATGCATATAGAAACTATTATGATTACAAAAAACAACTTATTTCTCTATAATGAACACATGACCCCAGACACATGACCGTTACAGAACAATCAGAAACTTGTTTGTACCTTGAGCCACAGATTTAAAGATACGTCGAATGTTTGTATCCGGACTCAGCCCATGACTGCCCCGAGAGAAATCAGCCCTCTTTTGACACAATATAAATCTCCCCTTTCCTTTCCTGCTCTTACAAACTACTAGCTGCTTTCATAGATTAAAAATTATCATGTATTGCACAGAATTATATGTACATAATTCAATTACCACACTGCTGCACTGAACTTAAAACTCAGAGCTGTCATTAGTCACTTAGATAAAAAAAAATGGTCAAGGTAATTTCTGAAAAATTAGGAAGAATTAAACTTGTAGCACTTTTAAAATTGTAATGAACAGCATAAATATAACTTACAAGAAGTATTTGAAGAGAAATGCCTTCTGTTTTATTTACCAGAGGGAAAATTGAGGTGAACTGAGAGAGCAGTGGCTGCCATTGTTACTGTTACTGTTTATGGTAATTCCCTCCTTTGACTAAGGAGCACCCATTCTAAAATAGTTTTAAAATGGTTTTAAAAGTTAGATAAGAGGTAGGGAGTTGTAATTCATTAAAAGGGCCTATGAAATTTTATTTAAGAGGTCTTAGACTGGCATGTTCTTCTTTATTTATACTGCACAAGACAAATCGACCTCGAAACTAATTCATACCAAAATCATTTCTTAAAAAACTTTGTCACACCTATCAGAAAGCAGTTATCTCATGTAAAAAAAACTTGAAATATGAGTAAAATTGAAAGAAAAGCATGGAGTCTTACTGTCTTTACATTTCCAAATACAGATAAAAGTATTTGAGCCCATATAGCTTGGTAAAGGCTAGTATCGGTGCATGAATTATAACAGAAAAGAAAGAAAGGAAAAAAACAAGTAAAAATAAATAAAGGCACCCAATTGTGATACTATAAAGATAGATGAGCTTCATAAAAATAGAATGTACTAAAATAGCCATGGTTTTAACTTTCAATCTATTGAATTTTTTTAAGATAATTGAAAATGTACAGATCTTCAAACTGCCCGACAAAAAGACCACACCCTTTTTCTTAGTCCCTTGAGGTCAAGGGCTCAAACAAAATATAAGGTGCATATCTAGACTATAGACCAACCATTATGTAGGAAACAATTACATTTCTATCATTTACTGTTTCAGAGGAGTTGCATACAAAAGACCCCTTTAAGGAGGAAATGACCGCACCCTTTTTCTAAGACCCTGGGGGTTAAGGGCGCAATCAAAATATAATCAAAACAACTAGGCCACAGATCAATCACAATGCAAAAAGAATTACATTTCTATGATTTATAGTTTCAGAGGAGTTGTGTCCACAAGAATTGTTTACGGACGCCGGACAGACGGACAGACGGACGGACAGACCGACGGACGACGGACGAAGGGCGATCGCATAAGCTCGACTGGTCTTTGACCAGTAGAGCTAAAAAAGATACAAAGAAAAAAGGGGTAGGGCCACGAGACCCCTCAATCGGCCCTCGATTTTAGTCTAGAAATAAATTTCATGGGGAATACTTGATAGCTCTCATGAAAATACACGAATGTTCACAGCTTTTAATGAAAAGAAAAATATCACCAAACATAGTGCCATTTAACTATAATGACGTCATTTTGACGTTAATGACAAAATATGGCGTAAATTGCTTGAAATTTTGTCTTTTGTGGAAGAATTCAATGTGGCCGCATGCGTTAACTTAAATAAAACGTTTATGACAAAAGGATATAATGACAATCTTTCACATATATTTTTTTATCCTAGTTAATGCATGCGGCCATTACTAATTTCATAGAAATATGTAGTTTTTGCATCAATTTCGCGGAATATGACAAATTTTGGTGTTTTCAAAGAGCTAAAAGCTATTGAAAAACGCAATGTTGACAAAAGGTAGATTCGTGATTCAGTAGAGAACGTTTCGAAATGTCAAATCACAATAAAAAATTATATGAAGTACAATGTTCAAAATTAGGGCCAATATCGAGCTTCGTGGCCCTACCCCTTTTATATATGCTTATTTATTGAACCATGAGGAATTCAACCAGTGGATCTTCTAGGTTTGACTCTCTCCATCTTTTTTTTTAATTTAGTAAAACATGCCGACAGTTAATGCTTATTCTTCCTGTGCACATGGTCTAAACTTGTAAATATTGAAATATATGTTCTGTAGTACCAATTTTGTTTTAGTAGACACGTGTTTCGGAAATTTTAATCCTCGTCAGTTATACTTTATAAATAAGATTTGGAAAACCTACACATGAAAACAAAAAAAATCAAAGTACCACCTTGTTTCTTGAACAGGGGATGCTTACTCCTCCCGGGCACCTGGTCCCACCTCTAGCTTGCTAGGGGTCCGTCGATGTTTTATTTTGTGCTCTATTGTGAGTGCTGTTGAGATTATCGTCAGGATCTTTTTTATCTCAATTGAAGTTATGTGTTATTTTGATTTCTCTTATTTCTTTTTTTTTTCAAAAAGACACCCCTCTCTTTTTTTTTAGATACTTCCGTTCAGGAAGTATCTTACTGTTATGGTAACTGCTTCAAAGTATGCAAATTGAGATACTGCCGCTTTGCACCTCAAAATATAGTGCTGTGTCTAGTTCAGGAATTTGCTGTCTACCACATTCAAAATGCAAGAACAAGAATATTCTCCATATTGAAAACAGTTTCATATAGAATAAATGCACCACACAATATCAACTATAATTCTTGTTTTCACAGCACAATGGTGGCGTAGTAATATACTTCTTTTTATGACAATGTTAGGAAAGATATTTCAGAAATTGCATTAAAGTTACAGAGTACAACGTTGCCTTTCTTATATCAACACTGAGGTTAGATAAACATAGTTTGTGTTGTTTATATAGATATTATAAGCTTCACATATGCATCCTGTGATAAAAAAAATAATCATCATTTCCTTACGATAAAATTATTCGACATTTTAATATCTGCTGACAATAAATTTTGTGTAGATCTTTTGCGTAGATCTAGAAGTATCTCTCAGGACCTTCAGTCCTTTGATTATTTATCCGGAATTATATAGTTTTTGGCCTGTCTGTCATTTTGTCGTTTTGTCTTTTTGTCTGAGACAAAAACTTTAACATTGGGGATAACTTTTTGAATGGTTGGTGATAGAACCAATATATTTCACATGTGCATTACTTGTGACAAGGCCTTTTCATTAATAGAAAAACTTTTGATCTCGTGATCTTGACATTGACTTTTCACTTGCTTTTCACAAAGTTTGAGCATAACTTTTGAAAAGGTAAGTGATAGGGCATTCATATTTCATTTATGTATTACTTTGCGAAAAGACCTTTCCATTAATACAAAAGTTTTGTCCTCCTGACTTTGACCTTGATCTTTGACCTATTTTTCAAAAACTCAAACATTTAGCTTAAATTGAACAGTAAGAACTATTGTAATTTTTTGTTTCCACCTCGAGGTCAAATATTTACATGTTTTTGATATCTTTTTGGACTTTGAAGAAAAGTTCCTTCGATGAATGGATCGATTTATTTATTAAATGCTCTATGTTTGTCATATAATCATATAATAACTCAATATTTTATATAATACTTGTTTTTATGGTAAATTTCTTTCACATTTTACATGTGTATTCCTTCACTTAATAGCAAATATTTGACCTTATAACCTTGACTTTCACATCTGACCTTCCTTTCAAAAACGTTAAAACTGGGCATAAGTTTTTATCAGTGCGTGATTATGGTATTCATATTTCACATGTGCACATGTGTTCCTTGTGACAATGCTTCTTAAAAATACCTAACTTTTTTTCACTCTTGACCTTGACCTTTGATTGAATTGACAGAAAATGGCGTTGATAGTGACAAAGATGCCGACAGGGGCATTCATGTTTCACAAACACAGTTTTTATCTAAAAATACTCATAAAGTTTCTAAACGAATATTACCATAAAAACTTATATAACATATTGAGTCATTATATATATTACAAACATAGGGCATTTAATAAATATATCAATCCATTCATCGGAGGAACGTTTTCTGCAAAGTCCAAAAACATGTAAATATTTGACCTCGAGGTGGAAACAAAAAAATACAATAGTTCTGAAGACAATCCTTCAGGAATATTCCGATACTTTCAGTTTGTTTATCAATCCTTTGGTAATGAAGTTTATCTGAGGGAGATATTCATGTGACCTGTTTTTTGTTTGTTTGTTTGTTTGTTTGGTTTTTTTTTTTTTTTTTTGTTTGGTTTTTTTCTTATCTTATTTTTTACACTTTGAGTCTTTTGGGTCAGGTGAGCTAGATAAGAGGTACAGGGGCAATATCGCACATGAGTGGGGCGGTTAATGTCGAGTGATAAATAAAGCTTCATATTTTTGTTTTCTTTGTAATTTCTCATTTTTTTATTTATTTTTAGGTCCACTTCAATCAAATTTTGACAGAATCTAGTTTAAGCTATTGCCTATCGTTCCAAATATCCTTTTCCGGTGTCATATTGTAAAGCTTCCCCATAGAGATCCTTCCCCTCGGAAGGTTTTCTATAATAGAGAAGCTTCCCCCATGGGGGCAGTTTTTCTATATAGAGAACCTTCCCCCTTTGTTACCATAGAAAACCTTCCCCCATACCGTTCTTTGTTTGACTTTCACTTTTTTTAGAGAACCAGAGACAAATTGTATTGGATTGACGGGGGTAATATTCTCTATTATAGAAAATGTCCCTCCGAATTTAGACAATTTCCGATTCATAGTTCATAATTGAAATTCAAAACGTTAGAAAGTCGAGGTTAAGATTTGAATTAGCCGAACACATGTTAGTGAAATATGTAGTCCTTCTTCAAGACAAAGTGTTTTTGGTTTAAATAGAAAGACTGAGCTAATTGTAAGCAAACTGCTCTGCTGTTCTCCATATCGGCCACCAAAACTGCAGATGTACAGTATGCTGATCATCGGGGAGATCAATTCTATACGGATTCTGACAAAAACTAAAGAAAATACCTTGATATCACCAAATCAACGAAATCTATGTGATGTGCTGTTTGCAAGAAATGGCGGGATCTGCAACAAGATTCGGTTGCAGCACTTTCTATCCCTTTGCGTAAACATAGAGTAGACAAGCACAAAACGGACAGTTAACACAGAATACGACATCGAAATACCAAACACATAAGACCACACAAAAATGATCTAGACAAATGGACAAAAGGTGCCGACTAAGATCGACCGTCTGCCACAATAGCATATTAATTTTCTTGTTTAAGAAAGACATATAATTGATTAAACACTTCGGGGCATTTCATTAAGGATTCCGACTATTCCGTCGGAATCCTTTCTGTTATTGTATTGTCTTTTCTTTCTTCTTATTATTATTAAGGATTCCGACTATTCCGTCGGAATCCTTTCTGTTATTGTATTGTCTTTTCTTTATTCTTATTAAGGATTCCGACTATTCCGTCGGAATCCTTTCTGTTATTGTATTGTCTTTTCTTTATTCTTATTAAGGATTCCGACTTTTCCGTCGGAATCCTTTCTATTATTGTATTGTCTTTTCTTTATTAAGGATTCCGACTTTTCCGTCGGAATCCTTTCTGTTATTGTATTGTCTTTTCTTTATTCTTATTATTATTCTTATTATTATTATTCTTACCCCCAGATCGTTCCAGTGACTGTACAAAAAAGTGCCACTTCTTATGATAAAACAAGAAGTATCATGTGAAAGAGCATATAAAGATCTAGAGGTAAAAAAATTTTGTCGTCGAAAAGTTCACGTATGCCCCCGCTAGAGGTCATCAAAGGTCAAATCTTTAAACACTTATAACTCCTAAACTAACCGTGCGATTTGAACGAAATTTGTTTTAAAATGTTCTTTGGGAAATTTGCAAACTTTTATACGCTTACATGCTCGATAAAATATTTACGGTTTTCGCGCTATTCCGTGTTGAATATGGAACTTTAAATTGGCACAGTGCCAATTTCTACAGTTTTTGAGATTTTGAGTTGAAACTTGGATGGTAGGCTACTTATAGGTAGTCATTGATGATGACCTAGTTTCAAGGTCACATTATGATTCTCAAGGTCACAACAAACTTTTGCCTATAGAACAAAGACTATTTGACCTTGACAGTTCAAGCTTCATAAATACAATCATTGATCCAAGCCCTTTCACCTTGACCTTGGCCCAAGGTCAAATTTTGATTCTCAAGGTCACAACAAACTTTTGCCTATAGAACAAAGACCATTTGACCTTGAGAGTTCAAACTTGGCGCAAATATTCCTTGCATCAAGTCCTTTCACCTTGACCTTGACCCAAGGTCATTTGTTCGATTTCAAGGTCACAACAGACTTTTGTTGATAAAATATTGAGCTTTGATTAGATTAAGAGGACTCTTGATGAGAATAAATTCAAATGCTTATCTTTTATCCATGACCTTTGTTAAAGGTCAAATTAACTTTTTCAAGGTCATAACAAACATTTACTCTTGTAGAATTCACAGGATTTTGCCCTGAACTATTTATGCTTCACACAAGTAGTACTTCTTAATTAAACTTTACATAGTAAGATAGATAACTCTTTTATTCTTGTTCTCTGTTTCTTTCTTTTTTATTCTTAGTAGCATTACATATCAGTAGTTTCATGTTGTTGTCATTTTCTATTAATAGGAATTATCTCATTGCAAAATCATTGTGCAATTCTTTTTTGAGAAAGTCATTGTAAAGGATTAGATATTGATTGTGCATGGAGTTTAAAGCTTTCGTAAATATGAAAGGTATTTATTATTTTTTTCTTCTATTTTGTTGATAGATAAATAAGAGTCCCAAATTAGACATAAGCTCTTTTGACTCATTTGCTGAAGTTAATATGGTACTAAAGCAACTATTCTTTTTTCCATCTTCTTTATTCGGATTTTAACACTTCAGTTCCGAGGAAGGTCTAATAAAGGAGGAATCCGTCTGTTGCTTGCAACAGTAGCCATCTAGTTCTTATTATTATTATTATTATTATTAAGGATTCCGACTATTCCGTCGGAATCCTTTCTGTTATTGTATTGTCTTTTCTTTCTTCTTATTATTATTCTTATTATTATTCTTACCTCCTCATCGTTCCGGTCACTTTACAAACAAGTTCCGCATCATGTGATAAAATGAATAGTACCATGTGAAAGAACATACAAAGATCTCAATTGAAATTTTTTTTGTTGTCAAAAAGTTCACATATGCCCCCGCTAGAGGTCACCAAAGGTCAAATCTTTAAACTCTTGTAACTCCTAAACTAACCGTACGATTTGAACGAAATTTGTTTTAAAATGTTCTTTGGGAAATTTGCAAACTTTTTTACACTTACATGCTCGATAAAATATTTACGGTTTTCGCGCTATATCGAGTTAAAAATGGAACTTTAAATTGGCACAGTGCAAGTTGAAACTTGGATGTTAGGTCACTTATAGATAGTCATTTAATGTTGACCCTCTTTTCAAGGTCAAATTTTTATTCTCAAGGTCACATGAAACTTTTGCTTATAGAACAAAGACTATTTGACCTTCAGAGTTCAAACTTCATACATATAATTGTTAAGCCAAGCTCTTTCACCTTGACCTTGATCCAAGGTCAAATTCTCATTCTCAAGGTCACAACAGCATTTTTGCCTATAAAACAAAGACTGTTTGACCTTGAGAGTGCAAACTGGGTACAAATATTCCTTGCAGTAAGTCCTGTCACATTGACCTTGACCATTCGTTCGATTTCAAGGTCATAACAGTCTTTTGTTGATAAAATATTGAGCTTTATTCAATTTCATATATATTTTGAAGAAAATGATATTCTATACTCATCTTTTTTCCTTGACCTTGGTTCAAGGTGAAAATTTTATTCTCAATGTCATAACAACATTTACTTGTTAAATACACAGTGTTTGTCCTACACTACTTCTACTTCACAAACGAGGTCCTTCTTATATGAACTTTACATGATCTAAGAAAGATAAATCTTTTATTTCTATTTCTCTTCGTACCATGACTTGTCTGTACTTTCATGCTGTTGTCATTTTCTAATTAAATGTTTTTAAAATGTCTTAAAATTGAATAGCATCATTTAAATTAACTGGTAAATTTGCAGCATGGACCAGACAGACAGACTGACAGTGTAAGATAGACAGTGTTAGATAGACTGACAACGATAGAAGAACGAACAGACATACGAACAGATAGAGAGAGTACTAGACAGAAACGCAGACGATCGGCGAAAAAAAAAAGTCCAGACTGGGGATCGAACCCGGTACCCTTGGGCCAGCAGTCCAACGCCCTATCCACATAGCCATTGGAGTTCCTGAATGTTAGTGGTTTTTATTTTTGATATACAGACGGAGAAATACAAATGGCTGATTCAGCATTACAAGAATTATCGATCGTTCATGCAACAAGTCAGTCCTATTCATAGCTTTTTATTCAGAAGAAAAACACATTTCATATTGCGCATATTTATTTCAATGTCATTGACTTCAACGTGTATATATGGCCACCTTAGGCCTCTTTTTTTTCATTCGTCAATCTTTGAAACAACTGTACAAGACCTTTGACGGAGCAATGTGGCCCCCTTGGGCTTCTTGGTTTTTTTTTTATTTTGTTTGTATGTCTTGTTTTTTTTTTAATTCGTCAATCTTTGAAACAACTGTACAAGACCTTTGACGGAGCAATGTGGCCCCCTTGGGCCTCTTGTTTGTTTGTTTGTTTTATTTTTTTATTTTCATTTGTTTTGCTTGTTTGTTTTTTTGCTTGTTTTTTTCTTTTTTGATTCGACAATCTTTGAAACAACTGTACAAGACTTTTGACTGAGCAATATGGCTCCCTTGGGCCTCTTGTTTTTTTTGTTTTTTTTCATTTGTTTTGTTTGTTTGTTTGTTTGTCTTTTTCTTATTAAATTCCTTAATATTTGAAACAACTGTACAAGACCTTTGACGGAGCAATGTGGCACCCTTGGGCATTTTTTTTTTCTCGTTTGTTTGTCTGTTTCTTTTTGAATTCGTCAATCTTTGAAATAACTGTACAAGATCTTTGACGGTTTGTTTATCCAATGACATAGGCTAGTCCTTCGAAAGGGGGAGGTTGATAAGTTTTTGCCCCCCCCCCCCTCCGACTTACATGTTACATACGTGTACATACCTGTTTTCACCTACCCTGTCTAGATCCGCCCTTGCAAAAGAAGCAAACACGATTTATTGATTCATAATTTTATTCTCTACATACATGGTCAATGAAAGTCAAATTAAAAAAATACATTTTATGAAATTCTGTGTTGTTTACTCCTGAATACAAACCTGTAAATAGAATCGATCGATAAAGATTTATCATTCGGAACATGCTCGACATGTTGAGTCATATCATAGTCGCAAGATTTCATCCTTCTAAAGACTTTTGATGCAAAGCTTTGTCAGTTCTGCAATAGCTCAGCGGTAGAGCGTCAGACTTCGAATCGGAGGGTCCGGGGTTCGATACCGGCCTCGGCCATTTTTTTCCCTTCAATTTTTTTCATTCGTAAGCAAACATAAAGTACAGTGCTTCAACATTGTTTTCATTTCAAAATTTATACGAGTATGTATTAGTTCAAAATGTTTTCTAACAGAATCAAGAAATATCGAATACATGTACCAGTTTGAAAACACTTGCTATATTGTCATGATTCATTGGAAAATCCCTCACATAATTAATATGCATGACCCAGGATGTGTTACAAATTTCATTGGTCAATTCAACCATGTGACCTGACATTACATGTACAAGATACGATGGGGCCTACCTTGGTGAAGGTACCTGGTTCGAGTCCAGCTGCGGCCAGTCATTTTCGCATTTTTTCAATTTTCATTTCTGTTCTTAACAAGATGAAAATGAGAGGAATCCGTCTGCTATGTCCACAGGAACCTCCATCCTTCCATTTATTAAGGATTCCGATTTCCGTCGGAATCCTTTCTGTTATTGTATTGTCTTTTCTTTATTAAGGATTCCGACTTTTCCGTCGGAATCCTTTCTGTTATTGTATTGTCTTTTCTTTATTCTTATTATTATTCTTATTATTATTATTCTTACCCCCAGATCGTTCCAGTGACTGTACAAAAAAGTGCCACTTCTTATGATAAAACAAGAAGTATCATGTGAAAGAGCATATAAAGATCTAGAGGTAAAAAAATTTTGTCGTCGAAAAGTTCACGTATGCCCCCGCTAGAGGTCATCAAAGGTCAAATCTTTAAACACTTATAACTCCTAAACTAACCGTGCGATTTGAACGAAATTTGTTTTAAAATGTTCTTTGGGAAATTTGCAAACTTTTATACGCTTACATGCTCGATAAAATATTTACGGTTTTCGCGCTATTCCGTGTTGAAAATGGAACTTTAAATTGGCACAGTGCCAATTTCTACAGTTTTTGAGATTTTGAGTTGAAACTTGGATGGTAGGCTACTTATAGGTAGTCATTGATGATGACCTAGTTTCAAGGTCACATTATGATTCTCAAGGTCACAACAAACTTTTGCCTATAGAACAAAGACTATTTGACCTTGACAGTTCAAGCTTCACAAATACAATCATTGATCCAAGCCCTTTCACCTTGACCTTGGCCCAAGGTCAAATTTTGATTCTCAAGGTCACAACAAACTTTTGCCTATAGAACAAAGACCATTTGACCTTGAGAGTTCAAACTTGGCGCAAATATTCCTTGCATCAAGTCCTTTCACCTTGACCTTGACCCAAGGTCATTTGTTCGATTTCAAGGTCACAACAGACTTTTGTTGATAAAATATTGAGCTTTGATTAGATTAAGAGGACTCTTGATGAGAATAAATTCAAATGCTTATCTTTTATCCATGACCTTTGTTAAAGGTCAAATTAACTTTTTCAAGGTCATAACAAACATTTACTCTTGTAGAATTCACAGGATTTTGCCCTGAACTATTTATGCTTCACACAAGTAGTACTTCTTAATTAAACTTTACATAGTAAGATAGATAACTCTTTTATTCTTGTTCTCTGTTTCTTTCTTTTTTATTCTTAGTAGCATTACATATCAGTAGTTTCATGTTGTTGTCATTTTCTATTAATAGGAATTATCTCATTGCAAAATCATTGTGCAATTCTTTTTTGAGAAAGTCATTGTAAAGGATTAGATATTGATTGTGCATGGAGTTTAAAGCTTTCGTAAATATGAAAGGTATTTATTATTTTTTTCTTCTATTTTGTTGATAGATAAATAAGAGTCCCAAATTAGACATAAGCTCTTTTGACTCATTTGCTGAAGTTAATATGGTACTAAAGCAACTATTCTTTTTTCCATCTTCTTTATTCGGATTTTAACACTTCAGTTCCGAGGAAGGTCTAATAAAGGAGGAATCCGTCTGTTGCTTGCAACAGTAGCCATCTAGTTCTTATTATTATTCTTATTATTATTATTCTTACCCCCAGATCGTTCCAGTGACTGTACAAAAAAGTGCCACTTCTTATGATAAAACAAAAAGTATCATGTGAAAGAGCATATAAAGATCTAGAGGTAAAAAAAAATTGTCGTCGAAAAGTTCACGTATGCCCCCGCTAGAGGTCATCAAAAGTCAAATCTTTAAACACTTATAACTCCTAAACTATCCGTACGATTTGAACGAAATTTGTTTTAAAATGTTCTTTGGGGAATTTGTAAACTTTTATACGCTTACATGCTCGATAAAATATTTACGGTTTTCGCTCTATTCCGAGTTGAAAATGAAACTTTAATTTGGCACAGTGCCAATTTCTACAGTTTTTGAAATTTTGAGTTGAAACTTTGATAGTAGGTTACTTATAGGTAGTCATTTAATGTTGAACTACTTTCAAGGTCAAATTTTTATTCTCAAGGTCACAATAAATTTTTGCCTATAGAACAAATACTACTTGACCTTCAGAGTTCAATCTTCATACATACTATCGTTTAGCCAAGCTCTTTCACCTTGACCTTGACCCAAGGTCAAATTTTGATTCTCAAGGTCACAATATACTTTTGCCTATAGAACAAAGACTATTTGACCCTCAGTGTTCAATCTTCATACATACTATCGTTAAGCTAAGCTCTTTCACCTTGACCTTGACCCAAGGTCAAATTTTGATTCGCAAGGTCACAACAAAGTTTTGCCTATAGAATAAAGACTATTTGACCTTCAGAGTTCAAACGTCATACATATTATCGTTAAGCCACGCTCTTTCACCTTGACCTTGACCCAAGGTCAAATTTGGATTCTCAAGGTCACAACAAACTTTTGCCTATAGAACAAAGACTATTTGTCCTTCAGAGTTCAAACTTAACACAAATATTCCTTGCATCAATCCCTTTCACCCTGACCATGACCCAAGGTCATTTGTTCGATTTCAAGGTCACAACATACTTTGGTTGATAAAATATTGTGCTTTGATCAGATTAAGATAATTCTTGAAAAGAATTACCTCAAATACTTATCTTTTTTCCGTGACCTTTATTCACAGTCAAATGATCATTCTCAGAGTCAAAACAAACTTACTCTTGTAGAATTAGCAGTTTTTGTCCTACGCTATTTATTCTTCACACAAGTAGTCTTTCTTATTTGAACATAACATAGTATAAGAAACATAACTCTTTTACTCTTGTTCTCTGTTTCTTTTTTTTTTTTTTTTTTTTGTTAGTAGCATTACTTGGCTGTATTTTGATTCTATTGTCATTTTCTATTTATAGAAATGCTCTCATTGCAAAATAATTGTGCAATTCTGTTTTGAGATAGTAATTTTAAAGGATTTAGAATTGATAGATCATTGAGAATAAAGCTTTCGTAAACATGAAAGGTATTTAATATCTTTTTCTTTTTCTTCTATTTTGTTGATAAATAAATGAGAGTCCCAAATTAGACTAAAGCTCTTAAGACTCATTTGCTGAAGTGAATAAGGTACAAAAGCAACTGTTCATTTTTCCATCTTCTTTATTCGGATTTCAACACTTCAGTTCCAAGGAAGGTCTAATAAAGGAGGAATCCGTCTGTTGCTTGCAACAGTAGCCATCTAGTTATTATTCTTATTATTATTATTATTATTATTATTCTTACCCCCAGATCGTTCCGGTCACTGTACAAAAAAGTATCACTTCTTATGATAAAACGAAAAGGATCATGTGAAAGAGCATATAAAGATCTTGAGGTAAAAAAATTTTGTCGTCGAAAAGTTCACATATGCCCCCGCTAGAGGTCATCAAAATTCAAATCTATAAACTCTTATAACTCCTAAACTAACCGTACGATTTGAACGAAATTTGTTTTAAAATGTTTTTTGGGAAATTTGTAAACTTTTATACGCTTACATGCTCGATAAAATATTTACGATCTTCGCGCTATTCCAAGTTGAAAATGGAACTTTAAATTGGCACAGTGCCAATTTCTACAGTTTTTGAGATTTTGAGTTGAAACTTGGATACTAGGTTACTTATAGGTAATCATTTAATGTTGACCTAGTTTCAAGGTCAAATTTTGATTCTCAAGGTCACAACAAACTTTTGCCACTAGAACAAAGACTATTTGACCTTCAGAGTTCAAACTTCATACATAATATCGTTAAACTAAGCTCTTTCACAATGACCTTGACCCAAGGTCAAATTTTGATTCTCAAGGTCACAACAAATTTTTGCCTATAGAAAAAAGACTTTTAGACCTGCTGAGTTCAAACTGCATACATAATATCATTAAACCAAGCTCTTTCACCTTGACCTTGACCCAAGGTCAAATTCTTATTCTCAAGGTCACAACAAACATTTGCCTAAAGAACAAAGACTATTAGACATTCAAAGTTCAAACTTCATACATAATATCATTTAACCAAGCTCTTTCACCTTGACCTTGACCCAAGGTCAAATTCTGATTCTCAAGGTCACAACAAAATTTTCCCTATAGAATGAAGACTATACGACCTTCAGAGTTTAAACTTCATACAAATAATTGTTCAGTCATGCTCTTTCACTTTGACCTTGACCCAAGGTCAAATTTTCATTCTCAAGGTCACAGCAACTTTTCCCTACAAAACAAAGACTATTTGACCTTCAGAGTTCATACTTTATACATATCATGCTTGGGCCCAGCTCTTTCACCTTGACCTTGACCAAAGGTCAAATTCTCATTCTCAAGGTCACAACAAACTTTGGTCTATAAAACAAAGACTGTTTGACCTTGACAGTTTAAACTTTACACAAATATTCCTGGCATCATACTCTTTCATCATGACCTTGACCCACGGTCATTTGTTTGATTTCAAGGTCACAACTGACTTTGGTTGATTAGGTATTGAGCTTTGCTCAGATTAAGATCAATCGTGATGAGAATAATCACAATACTTAGCTTTCATCCATGACATTGCTTAAAGGCCAAATAATCATTCTCAAAGTCTTAACAATCATTTACTCTTGTAAAATTTACACTTTTTGTCCTATACTATTTATTCTTCACACAAGTATTCCTTCTTATTTGAACTTAACATAGTATAAGAAAGATAACTCTTTTATTCTTGTTCTCTTTTTTTTTTCTTAGTAGCATTGCAAATCTGTCCTTTCATGTTGTTGTCATTTTCTATTAATAAAAATTATCTCATTGCAAATCATTTTGCAATTCTGTTTTGAGAAAGTAATTGTTAAGGATTTGATATCCATAGAGCATGGAGTTTAAAGCTTTCGTAAAGATGAAAGGTACTTAATTTGTTTTTTTTTCTATTTTGTTGATAAATAAATAAGAGTCCCAAATTAGACATAAGCTCTTTTGACCCATTTTCTGAAGTGAATAAGGTACTTAAGAAACTTTTCTTTTTTCCATCTTCTTTATTCGGATTTTAACACATCAGTTCCGAGAAAGGTCTATGAAAGGAGGAATCCGTCTGTTGCTTGCAACAGTAGCCATCTAGTTATTATTCTTATTATTATTCTTACCTCCTCATCTTTCCGGACACTTTACAAAAAAGTACCACATCATACGATAAAATGAATAGTACCATGTGAAAGAGCATACAAAGATCTCAATTGAAATTTTTTTTGTTGTCCAAAAGTTCACATATGCCCCCGCTAGAGGTCACCAAAGGTCAAATCTTTAAACTCTTATAACTCCTTAACTAACCGTCGGATTTGAACAAAATTTGTTTTATATTGTTCTTTGGGAACTTTGCAAACTTTTTTACGCTTACATGCTCGATAAAACATTTACGGTTTCCGCGCTATTCAGAGTTGAAAATGGAACTTTAAATTGGCACAGTGCCAATTTCTACAGTTTTTGAGATTTTGAGTTGAAACTTGGATGGTAGGTTACTTATAGGTAGACATTTAATGCTGACCTATTTTCAAGGTCAAATTTTTATTCTCAAGGTCACAACAAATTATTGCCTATAGAACAAAGACTATTTGACCTTGACAGTTCAAACTTCATAAATACAATCATTGATCCAAGCCCTTTCTCCTTGACCTTGACCCAAGGTCAAATTCTCATTCTCAAGGTCACAACAACATTTTTCCTATAGAACAAAGACCATTTGACCTTGAGAGTTCAAACTTGACGCAAATATTCCTTGCATCAAGTCCTTTCACCTTGACCTTGACCCAAGGTCATTTGTTCGATTTCAAGGTCACAACAGACTTTTGTTGATAAAATATTGAGCTTTGAATAGATGAAAAGAAATCTTGATGAGAATAAACTAAAATGCTTATCTTTCATCTATGACCTTGGTTCAAGGTCAAATAAACTTTTTCAAGGTCATAACAAACATTTACTCTTGTAGGATTGATAGGATTTTGTTCTTAAATATCTATTCTTCACAAAAGTAGTTCTTCTTATTTGAACTTTACATAGTAAGATAGATAACTCTTTTATTCTTGTTCTCTGTTTCCTTTTTTTTTTATCTTAGTAGCATAACTTGTCTGTACTTTCATGCTGTTGTCATTCTCTAATTATAGAAATTTTCTCATTGTTAATTCATTGTGCAATTCTTTTTGGGATAGTAATTTAAAAGGATTCAAAATGGATAGGGTAGATCTAGGAATTTAAAGCCTTCCCAAACTTGAAAGGTATTTATCGTCTTTTTCTTCTTTTTTGTCGATAAATAGATAAGAGTCCCAAGTTAGACATAAGCTCTTTTGACTCATTTGCTGAAGTGAATAAGGTACTTAACAACTATTCTTTTTTTCATCTTCTTTATTCGGATTTTAACACTTCAGTTCCGAGGAAAGTCTAATAAAGGAGGAATCCGTCTGTTGCTTGCAACAGTAGCCATCTAGTTCTTATTATTATTCTGACCTCCTCATCGTTCCGATCACTTTACAAACAAGTTCCGCATCATGTGATAAAATTAATAGTACCATGTGAAAGAATATACAAAGATCTCAATTGAATTTTTTTTTTTTGTCGAAAAGTTCACATATGCCCCCGCTAGAGGTCACCAAAGGTCAAATCTTTAAACTCTTGTAACTCCTAAACTAACCGTACGATTTGAACGAAATTTGTTTTAAAATGTTCTTTGGGAAATTTGCAAACTTTTTTACACTTGCATGCTCGACAAAATATTTACGGTTTTCACGCTATTCAGAGTTGAAAATGGAACTTTAAATTGGCACAGTGCCAATTTCTACATTTTTTGAGATTTTGAGTTGAAACTTGGATGGTAGGTTACTTATAGGTAGACATTTAATGCTGACCTACTTTCAAGGTCATATTTTTATTCTCAAGGTCACAACAAATTTTGGCCTATAGAACAAAGACTACTTGGCCTTTAGAGTTAAAACTTCATACATACTATCGTTTAGTCAAGCTCTTTCACCTTGACCTTGACCCAAGGTTAAATTTTGATTCTCAAGGTCACAACATACTTTTGCCTATAGAACGAAGACTATTTGACCTTCAGCGTTCAAACTTCATACACACTATCGTTGAGCCAAGCTTTTTCACCTTGACCTTGACCCAAGGTCAAATATTGATTCGCAAGGTCACAACAAAGTTTTGCCTATAGAATAAAGACTATTTGACCTTCAGAGTTCAAACTTCATACATATGATCGTTAAGCCAAGCTCTTTCACCTTGACCTTGACCCAAGGTCAAATTTTGATTCTCAAGGTCACAACAAACTTTTGCCTATAGAATAAAGACTATTTGACCTTAAGAGTTCAAACTTAACACAAATGTTTCTTGCATCAAGCCCTTTTACCTTGACCTTGACCCAAGGTCATTACTTCGATTTCAAGGTCATAACATACTTTGGTTGATAAAATATTGAGCTTTGATCAGAGTAAGATCAATCTTGAAAAGAATGACCTCAAATACTTATCTTTTTCCTGACCTTTATTCACGGTCAAATGATCATTCTCAGGGTCATAACAAACTTACTCTTGTAGAATTAGAAGGTTTTGTCCTACGCTATTTATTCTTCACACAAGTAGTTTTTCTTATTTGAACATAACATAGTATAAGAAACATAACTCTTTTACTCTTGGTCTCTGTTTTTTTTCTTAGTAGCATTACTTGGCTGTATTTTGATTCTATTGTCATTTTTTATGTATAGAAATGCTCTCATTGCAAAATCATTGTGCAATTCTGTTTTGAGATAGTAATTTTAAAGGATTTAGAATTGATAGATCATGGAGTATAAAGCTTTCGTAAACATGAAAGGTATTTATTATCTTTTTGTTCTATTTTGTTGATAAATAAATGAGAGTCCCAAATTAGACTAAAGCTCTTAAGACTCATTTGCTGAAGTGAATAAGGTACAAAAGCAACTATTGATTTTTCCATCTTCTTCATTCGGATTTTAACACTTCAGTTCCGAGGAAGGTCTAATAAAGGAGGAATCCGTCTGTTGCTTGCAACAGTAGCCATCTAGTTTTATTTATATATTTATTTTGTATACATGTATGAGTGATTGTGTATTCATTAATTTAACATTTTGGACTAATACCGTTTTTATATCTTATACTCTAAACATATTAATCACAGAAAAAAAATATTTGGAAACATTTTATGTTTCCATTTCACATGGAACTCCAAGGATCTGGATATAACTCCTTTCATAAAAATATATGAGGAGGAAAAAACTTAAGTTGATCTTAATTTTTCGTTTGGTGTTTCATATGGATAGATATTATCCGTCAAATTTTAAAGTATTAAACGTCTTCAAATTCATAAGCATCATTTAAAAGCAGATAAATTTGCAGTATGGACCAGACATGCACGTTTCGGGTATTCAACCCTCGTCAGTGATCCTCAATATAAATAATGTAGTATGGCCAAGGGCTGTGAAAATTATTATGTTCTAAAATGTACCAAAAGACGTAAAATTACTATGTCCTAAAATGTACCAAATGAATCTTCGAAAACATTATAAATTCTATTTGAAATACCACTATCTTTAAATTCCAATGGATATATCGTGTATATTGGAAGGTAGAAAGTCATAAACCAAAGACGATATCAAAAATCCGTATGCCTTTCCGGATTTTGGGGGAAGGTTTTCTATGATGGGGGAACGTTTTCTATATAGAGAACCTTCCCCCTGGGGGATGATTTTCTATATAGAAAACCTTCCGTGGGGGATGATTCTCTATATAGAAAATATTCCGGGGGGAAGGTTCTCTATATAGAAAACCTTCCGGGGGGAAGAGTCTCTATGGGGGAAGGTTCTCTATACGATACCGGCATTGATAAAATTATAAAACTTTATACAATTTTCCGTACCAACAGGAACAACCGAGTAACAAAAAAAAAGAAATCAGTTAAGATAGGATTTTTTGAAATAAATTACCTCGTCTTTATACGGAAGCCAGTTCGTGCCATGTTATACTTTTTTACTATCTCGTAGTAACGAAAAACGTTTCTCGTAGTTACGAGAAACTTTTCTCGTAGTTACGGGAAAAAATTCTCGTAGTAACGAGAACAAATTCTCGAAGTTACGAGAAACTTTTCTCGTAGTTACGAGAAAATTTTCTCGTAGTTACGAGAAACTTTTCTCGTAGTTACGACAAACGTTTCTCGTAGTTACGAGAAACGTTTCTCGTATTTACGACAAACGTTTCTCGTAGTTACGAGAAAATTTTCTCGTAATTACTAGAAACTTTCTTGTAGTTACGAGAAACTTTCTTGTAGTTACGAGAAACTTTTCTCGTAACTACGAGAAATGCAATTACGAGAAAAGTTTCTCGTAACTACGAGAAAAGTTTCTCGTAACTACGAGAAACATTTCTCGTAACTACGAGAAACATTTCTCGTAACTACGAGAAATTTTTTTGCCGTAACTACGAGAAACGTTTCTCGTAACTACGAGAATTTTTTCTCGTAACTACGAGAAAAGTTTCTCGTAATTACGAGAATGTTTTCTCGTAACTACGAGAAAAGTTTCTCGTAACTACGAGAAAAGTTTCTCGTAACTACGAGAAAAGTTTCTCGTAATTACGAGATAGTAAAAAAATATAACATGGCACGAACTGGCTTCCGTATCTTTTTAGTTTTGTTCCAGATTAATCTGTTTATTTAAACGTGTATAGGCATGTGGAAGATATGCTATTGATAAATCCACTACATAGACTGAATGTAATACAAGTATACTTGTAGTGTCTCTTAATTTTCAAATCATGTTTGATTAATATTTCTGAATAAACTATGAAAATGTGAACATTTCCCCGATTAATTTTAAACTCCTAAAGTTTTTGTTTTGAAGTATTAATTATTTGCAATACCAATCTTCTTCTGAAATTGATTTTATTGATAGTTTCAATGCTATGCCCAAATATTTAATTGAATGATTTTCAACAAGTTTTTGAGTGTTTTAAAAGTATAAGAAGTAGTTCCCTCTTTATCCCAAAATGTCTCATATTTTCCCAAACAAAAGGTTAGGGATGTTTTTTGAAAATGGCAAAAAAAGAATCACTGCATTCAAATCTATACATGTAGATATGCCCTCACACTGACTGAGAAAATCTGTACTTCCCCAGAGTCTTGTTTTGATTTAGTTATATGTCTCTTATTTGTAAAATGTTTCATTTTACTGCCATTAGGTTTCTTTTCATAGCTAACAAACACACAGAAATCTTATTTTCATAATAAATGATCAGTAAAATGATATTTTGGTTCTGAAAAAATTGATATGTGAAACTGGAAACTGGAAATTAATCTGATTTTATCATCAAATGGTAAAAAAAGGTGAAGAAAACTTGTTCGCTTGCTCGCTCGCTCCATGTTTTGGTCATTTGGAAATTTAAATATTTAAATTTACATCATCGCTCGCTCGCCCCTAAAAATTATTTTCAGATTACAAAGAACTAAAAATTAATTTGGTGTGGCCTTATCTGAATATCGCTAAAACTAAGTACGTGTCACCGCTTGTCAGTAACTTCATTCAAAGATTTTTTCACTTCTTCATTTCATTTGTACTGTAAAAACTTCAGATAGGCCTTCTTTTGAAGACTTCATGATCATATTCTCGGAAAAGTTTGTACGGTTTCTATATCCTAAAAGAACAATTTCTAAACTCTGATGATGATGATGGCGTGGTCGTAAAATAGACAAAATGTAAATGGAATTTTAACTTTTAATTCCAAAAATAGTGTTGCTGGTTTGAACGTCCAGCTCCAACTGGCGATATAAAACATAGAAAATGTAAATAATGATAAAAACAACAAATGATATGAAACGATCGAACGAATAACAATTACACTAGAGGTATAGAAAAGTTTACATAAGGAGATGGATGAGATTTTAATTAAACAGAACAATTACGCTGGATACGAAGGCCGTAGAATATTTATACGTGTCAAGACATGAAAGAGATGAGTTAAAAAGAAAATTTACATCAACTGAAATGTCCGAAATAAACAGACTAAAACACAATAGTAAAAAAAATGGTTCGAAGTCACTAAAATGAGTGAAAGTGATAATGAAATTAAAAGAATTATTCAAATCATAAGAAATCAAATGTCCAATTGTTTGAAAATAAGTGTCTAAAAAGTTTATGAACAGAAGGAAAATCATACACAATTTTCCTGGTCATGAAATATAGTGAAGAGAAGTGTTATATAAATAGTACTTACAGACTACACGCAAACTTGTGTAAATCACACGTCGAAACAGGAAGGATGTCAATCTGATAAGATTAAAATAAAACCTAGACAAAGCGTAGCATCCCCTCGCTCAACAGGAAAATCAATGTGTCTAGTATACGAGGAAAATCATTAAGGTTCATTGACGTTTTCATATCTCTGATTAACCTTGACCTTGAAAATCAATAGGATTCTTCTCTTATCATAAGCAATCAGTGTATGGAATTGGTTAAGATCCAATCTGAATCAAAACTGTGACCTTTAGGCTGAATACAAGGATTTTGTCTATTTTCAATCTGTATCCTAGCTTGAGCTTTTACCTATGACCTTGAAAAACAGTAGGATTCTTCCTCCTGTCATAAGCAATGAGTGTATGAAGTTTGTTTAAGATTCAATCAGAACTACACCTTCAAGCATGTAAACATGTACGTGGATTTTGACCATTTCCAATATTTGACCTTGACCTTCGACCTTGAAAATCAATAGGATTCTTCCTCTTGTTATAAGCAATTAGTGTATAGTGTTTGGTTAAGATCCAATCAAAACTGCGACCTTTAGGCTGTCAGGAATACAAGGATTTTCTCTATTTCCAATTTGTTTCCTTGACCTTTGATCTATGACATTGAAAATCAATACAAGAATTGTTTATGGACGGACGGACGCCACACGAAGGGTGATGACATAAGCTCGACTGGTCAGAGACCAGTTGAGCTAAAAACTTATGGTGGCCGTTATGGGCCGTGTAAAAATTAAATTATTTCGTGGGAACGAAATATAATTTCGAGGGAACGAAATATATTTTCGAAGGAAGGAAATAATATTTCATGGGAACGAAATAATATTGCGAGGGAACGGAATAATATTTCGCGGGAAAGAAATAATATTTCGAGGGAACGAAATAATATTGCGAGGGAACGAAATAATATTTCGTTGGAACAAAATAATATTTCGTGGGAACGAAATATTATTGCGAGGGAACGAAATATCATTGCGAGGAAACGAAATAATATTGCGAGGGAACGAAATAATATTGCGATGAAACAAAGTATTATTTCGGGCAAACGAAATAATGTTTCGGGCAAACGAAATAATGTTTCGTGCAAACGAAATGATATTTCGAGGGAACGAAATATTATTTCGTGGGAACGAAACAATTATCCCCTTTTGCGCATGTGCAGAATATATCTGCCATTATACAATTAATTACCTTGTGTAGGGTGGATATAGCAGCATAGCAACCCGAAGGATATGTTATTCACCGAGGTGAATAGCATATCCTAGGGCACGGTCCATTTGATATTCTGGGGGGGGGGGGGGCTTGGGGTTTTTTTTTCGAAAAAAAATATTTTGCTCTTAATTTTGATGAAAAAAAATTAATTTGCTTACGATGTGACAGAAAAAAATAATCTTGCTCTTACAAATAATCTGAATTTGAAGAATTACCATAAAATTTCGCTAAAATTCTTGAAAATTTTCCGGCTCGCTTCGCTCGCCGCAGTTTTCAAATTGTATCAAAATTTTTTGGATCGCTTCGCTCGCCATAGTTTTCTATCAAAACATTATTTACTAAAGACAATGTTCATAAATTTGAAGATATCAAAAGTTATATGTGTATGTGAATGAAAAAGGGCTTCCTTAAAAAGCTTAAATATATTATCAATAATTATGTTTCTTTGCTATTAATACATGTTGCATGTATCCCATAGAGTTTAATATTTTATTAAGCTTGGAAGGAGAACTTCAATTATTCACCAATTTACAATTCTACATTTAAAAATTTGTCTAGGAGACCTTCCCCTCAGAACCTCTTATACATGTTATATACATGTACCTTATATAAAATATTGAGAATTGTATTGTAAATATCTTTTATCTCTCTGTTTAAAAGTGAATTGAATACTTGCATAAAAATAAACTAATATATTTAATAATTAGAGTTTTGTGGAAAAGTATAAATAATTTCTATTGATAAAACACTTGTCATATGCGCATCACTTTGTTGAAAAAAATTCCTTGCTCCAACTTTGCAAGGAAAAAATAATTTTGCTTCGGTCCGGGGAGAAAAAAAATAATCTTGCTCCGACAACCCCCCCCCCCCTTCCCCCAAGAATATGAAATGGACCGTGCCTAAGGATTGTTATACTGCTATATCTACCCACACAAGGAATTAATTGTTTTATTGAATGATCATGGAATACAACGATCAGCTTGATAGCATCCATAGCTGTAAGGAATTTATAGTATTCTCTGATGACGCGAAATATACGCATACGTCGCTAAAATTATAACGTCATAACTACAATACTAATTTTTGAAAGATACAGGGGGAAATATGAGAGATGTTCTAAAATTAGCTCTCTTGAGGTGGTTATAGCGATATATTTAGAAGCTCCAGACATGTTTTCAGCCAATCAGCGATGGGCATATTTTCCAGCCATATGATAAACATGTTTATTGTATGACTTGAAAAGATGCCTATCGCTGATTGGCTGAAAACATGTCTGGAGCTTCTAAATATATCGCTATAACCACCTCCAGAGAGCTAAATTTAGAACAACTCTCATATTTTCCCCTGTATCTTTCTAAAATTAGTATAGTAGTTATTACGTTTTATTATATAGTCCGTTTATATTCCCACTCTCATTGGCTGAGAACTGTCACGTGACGAGTCATTGTCTCAACATATTGACCTGTGAGGGGCAATTTCATTAAATATCACTACCGCGAAAACTCCTGCTTCCGGTTTACCATGAAATATCGAAAACACGCGAAATTTATATCTGTGACGTCATTAACGTCCTTTCGTAAACAGCAGCAAGGACCCTGAAGTTGAGATCAAATTCTTGAATTTTGAGCCTTTTTACGGATTTTTTCTCCGAAATATTCTTCATTTGACTCATTGAATGAATTCCATTACGTTCAGGATAATTCAGCGACAGAAAATGCTGATATTAACACGTCTTGAAACATTTTCAAAGAAAAGTCGAATTCAGCCATTTCGAAAAGGTACCTTTATAAATACTTATTAAGTCCACTATATAATAAAACAATTGTGGACTTTTCACTCGGTGAATATGGTGTGATATTTTCTGAATTATTTTCAAATTCAGAAAATATCACACCATAATCACCTCGTAAAAAGTCCATAATTGTATAATAATAGTAGCGGCGTATTCATATATTTCGCGCCATCAGAGAATACCTATTCATTACTTACAACAATGGATGTTATCAAGCTGATCGTTGTATTTCATGATCATTCAATAAAACAATTAATTCCTTGTGTGGGTAGATATAGCAGTATAACAATCCTAAGGCACGGTCCATTTGATATTCTTGGGGGAAGGGGGGGGTTGTCGGAGCAAGATTGTTTTTTTCGCCCCGGACCGAAGCAAAATTATTTTTTCCTTGCAAAGTTAAGCTTGATGATTTTGTTGAATATTTCAAAGATGTTTTTACAACTGATAGTGTAGTTATTGATGATGATAGCGAATATGATGAAGTTCTTATTGATGAAATAGATAATGAAATTAGAGAAGATGAAGTACGAAAAGCTATTAAAAGTCTTAAACGAGGAAAATCTGCTGGACTTGATGGAATACCAGCGGAAGTGTTTATTGAATGTTTTGAGCCACTTATATCACACCTGACATTATTGTTTAATTTTATTTTTGAAAAGCAAGTGTATCCTAAAGCTTGGACAGAGAGTATTATTATTAAGATAAATTGTTGTTAAAATTTTGTAGAGAGCTTTTATATGTTAGACGCGGAACTCCAAATTGTGCAATTCTTGGAGAATTGGGACAATATCCATTTAGTGTTTTGTGTAAAATTAGTGCTTTAAGATATTGGTTCCATATAATAGGAAATGACACATCTCTAGTGTACAAAATGTATACAAGAGAAAAGACCAAAACTGAAAATAGTAATTTTATGTCCAGTTGGTCTTCTAATATTAGTTTAAACATATTTTTTGATTTCAAATTCAATAGAAATGACAGCTGAAAATATACAATATCAAGGATTGGAAAGAAAGTTACAAGCTTATATAAATTCCTCTCCTTATAAGCTATTGAGCAAAATTTGTTCATGCATGCAAGAGAAGTCTTTAACAAGAGTGAAAAACAAGAAAAGAAAATAAACATAAACTACCCTCTTAATCATTTCCAAAATGCATGTCATAAATTTCATGTACCAAGGATGTAATACAAAATACAAATAATGGCTGTGGCGAAGAAGAAGAAAATAAATGATTCATAGTTGAAGAGCATAAATACTGTACTGGTATATTAGTAATGAGTATATATGCGTAGTAATAGCAAGTTTCAAAGTAATAATGGAAACTATAAGGAAAGTATAATATTATATCATATTTGAACATTTTATTATTATATCAATACTCTAGATATTACCCGAATCTTTTAGTATCTATTATATATTTTTGGACACTTAAAAATATTTTCTTATTGATTTCGAAGGACTGACTTGGATCTCCGAATAATAAAGTATCTACTTGTAAATTATGACCAATAGCATCTAGCATTTGCCTTCTTTGATTATTATAGTTAGGACATTTTAATAAGGCACGGTCCATTTGATATTCAGGGGGGGGGCTTGGGTTTTTTGTCGGAGCAAGATTATTTTTTTCGCCCCGGACAGGGGCAAAATTATTTTTTTCTTCCAAAGTTGGAGCAAGGAAATTTTTTTAACAAAGTGATGCGCATATTTAAATAATGTTTTTGTTTTATCAATAGAAATTATTTATATTTTTACTCAAAACGTTAAATATTAATATATTAGTTTATTTTAATGCTAGTATTCAATTCACTTTTAAACAGAGAGTTAAAGGCTTTAATACAATTCTCAATATTTTATATAAGGTACATGTATATAACATGTATAAGAGGGTCTGAGGGGAAGGTCTCCTAGACAAATTTTTAAATGTTACCAATATTTGAATTGGTGAATAACTGAAGTTCTTCCTCCAAGCTTACAAGAACATAAAATTAGACTCTATGGGATACATGCAACATGTATTAATAGCAATACATAAATATTGATGATATGTTTAAGCTTTTATTGAAGCCCTTTTTCATTCACATACATGTTTAACTTTTGATATCTTCAAATATATGAACATTGCCATAAGTAAATAATGTTTTGATATAATACTTTGGTGAGCGAAGCGAGCCAAAAATTTGTGATACAATTTGAAAACTGCGGCGAGCGAAGCGAGCCGGAAAATTTTCATGAATTTTAGCGAAATTTTATGGTAATTCTTCAAATTCAGATTATTTGTAAGAGCAAGATTATTTTTTTCTGTCACACCATAAGCAAATTAATTTTTTTCATCAAAATTGAGAGCAAAATTATTTTTTTCGAAAAAAACCCAAGCCCCCCCCCCCCCCAGAATATCAAATGGACCGTGCCTAAGAAGTGATTCACGGATTCGATTTGGCCACAAAGACAATAAGGATCACATTCAATATTTTTATCGAATAAGTGTTGTTTGAGAGAAGAGCATTCCATACGTAGCCGCACGTGGAAAATTTGACCTTTGCGGGATCCCACGTGATAGTGGTCAGGAATTGAAATAGAATGTTGTTTGGATTATGCAGTTTTGAACGTTGATAGTTTATCTATTGATTTTAAGTGATCGGGAAGGGAGTTCCATAAACGAATTGATGACGGGATAAAACTATTATAATAGTGGGAAGTTCTACAGTGAATATTTACTATGTTACTGGAGTTTCTAGTGTTGTACCTGTGTACTTGATGTATATAATAAGTGTCTTATTTTGTGTGTTTATGCAGAAATAAATTACAATGGCTGATGCATTTATTTTGATATAATTCGCGTTCGCGTTAGCGCATTTTATCAAATAAATGCATCAGCCATTGTAATTTATTTCTGCATAAACACACAAAATAAGACACTTATTCTATATAAATCATATGCGCTTTCAAAGCCAAAAATAGAACAAAGTCACCAATACAGAGGGGAGTTAATTTTAGAAAGGAACAGCTGGAGTTTCCCATGACAACGTCACGCTTATTTACTATGACTGAACTGTCATAAATTAATGCATTATGCTATATCAAGTATTCCAAATTAAACAATTTAACAATGGAATCATTACAAAATATGACCAAATATGTTGTTTATTACTCTCTAGATGTTGACTGTTTGGAACTAGTTTTGTTGGCGGAATGAATTCCCATTTAGTATCCGTTTGAGTCAGTTGCAGCGCGGTGAAATCATGAAATGTTGACAGCGTTAGTTCATGGATTTTTCTTATACTATGTACTGCTTATATGGATGGTTTATTTTGGAATTATCACAAACAACACCGAATGTGACAAGAAATCTTCATTCGAAATATTCCGTTGAGTGAAGGATGTGACATCAATCGACAGAGAGCTATTGTAGCTGCGCCTGCCTCTGTTGCCTGTTGATGTCGTATTCTGTAATCGTCAAGACAAAGTCGCTGAAAGAGGTAAGGGATTAATGGGAAAGATTTTAGATATGAATTCGACTTTCTATATGATGATGTTCCTAATTTCTGTATAGGAAAAGATTTTATACTTGTTGATATTCAATTCAAATTCATCCGCGATGCTTGGCGGCGTTTTGACGTCACACTGTTATTGATACAGAAATCAATAACAATCGTCCTGAAAGCTTTATCTCGGGCAATTACAGTGGTTGAGCATATATTATGCTCTGAAGGAATTAAATAAATACTAAGATTAAGAAGTATTTGAGTGAAATTGGAATGAATGATTTATGGACAAATGAAAATATTAATAATTATAAATTTGATTTTGTTAAACAGAGAGTATTGGATATCTATAAACAGAATTGGAAAGCTGAATTAAATAATATGCCTAGATTAGAATTTTATACTAAGATTAAAGAAAACTTTGAATTCGAAAATTATTTAGATTTTATTGAAAACTTCAAAAATAGATATACTTTAACAAGATTTCGATGTTCTGTGCACAATTTACACACAGAAGGTGGCAGGCATCACAATATACCAAGAAGCAATAGATTATGTACATGTTGTTCACTTAATCATATAGAAAACGAATACCATTTTATTCTTATATGTCCAATGTACAGGGAACAAAGGTTGAACTTTTTGCCAAAATTTGCATATTCATGGCCTAATATTCAGAAGATTGTTAAGATATTCAAAAGTCAAAAAAAGAAACATTGCATTAATTTGTCACATTTCATTTATTCAGCATTATAAATAAAAGGTCGCATGTTTGAGTAATAAATAATTATGTTGCACCTCGATAAAGAGAAAGATTTATTCATAATTCCACAATTTTCATATCAATTCTCATGTATTATTGTATTATGGATGTATTTTGCTATGAGCATGTATGTGCTTAAGGCTTATCAATAAACAATCAATAAACAATAAAACAATTAATTACCTTGTGTTCAGTAGATATAGCAGTAAAGCAACCCTCAGCAAATGTTATTCACCTCGGCCTGCGGCCTCGGTGAATAACATATCCTTCGGGTTGCTATACTGCTATATCTACCTCACACAAGGTAATTAATTGTATAGTACCAAACTTTTCAATTACAATTATTACTTATTAGTATTTTTTGTGCTAATTGGTCTACAAATATGGCCGCCGAGGGCTCTGGTTGGCTGAAGCATATTCGACATCTCCCTACCACCACTGCACAGAATTTCAAGAAACCTTACAGTAAGCAAATTTCAAGGTCCTCCAATATTAATTTTTGTCTGCAACTCAGGTGAGCGATGTGTCCCCCTTGGGCCTCTTGTTGTTTTTCTTTAAAGAAGCTTTCATTGAAGATGAAAAATTGTCTCGAAAAGGGAATTGCCCTAGCATTAGGAAAACTTTGGATAATATAAAAACTTTAATTAGACTCGAATCTGTGAGTGTTTCCTATGAAAAATTTAGAGGAGGGTGAATTATTATTCTTTAGCAAAATTTACAATTATGAATTTAAAATACAAGAATATTTAACATAGCCATTACAGAAAACCTTAAGATCACAACTTTCGAAACTACGAATAAGTGCACACCCTTTGAATATTGAAGTTGGTAGATATTGTCAGCCTCCTATTCCTCGTTCAAATAAATATTGCAAGTTCTGTATTAATGAAGTTGAAGATGAAGAGCATTTTCTGTTAAACTGTAACTTATATCAAGTCAATAGAGATAAATTTGAAGAATCATTGGGTCATTTTGATATTTTCAATATTGAAGATGTTATGAATCATTGTAAATAAAAAATTGTGCAAATATTTAGATGAATGTTTTAAAATAAGGAAAGAAAATATTTCATATCATTGAATGTTAATTTGTGTATCATATACGCCTCATGTCATAGTACTTCATCAATAAAGAATTGAATTGAATTTTTGTGTGTGTGTGTGGGGGGGGGGGGGGGGGGGCACATATTTATTTTGGTCGCGGTGAATTGAGTAAGTTTAGTAACGATGTAAGAAAGTAGTTGAAATGTTCGGCAGATTGAAATATTTCTCCTATAGACCTTTTCACGCGCCTTGAATATTTATAATTTTCGATCCCATCATGCATCGTGTTCGCGCATGCGCAATACTGTGTAGGGCGAGAATCATGTAATTCCTTATACAACTATGTAAACAAACATCGCCGATTTATGCAAATAATGCGAATGACATGCGTTGACCTTAATAAAAATGTCTTAATTTACTAATTTTGATCGTCATATGCTGTGATTTTTTATGTAAAAGTAGAAAAACAGCTGAATTTTGGGTGTAAATTTCCCTTGTATAGAGATACGACGACCCGAAATCTGGATCCCTTTCGACTTTGTGACAAGCGTTATACTTCTAGGAAGTCAGTGAAAACTTTTTAGAAATACTTATATAGAATATAGAATTATACTGATAATTCAGTTTGAACTCATTTTCTAATCAATTTTCTAAATATGAGTACATGTAATTAGATTAATCTCACCTGCTTCCCACCGCTGATTTTTCAAGATTATCATTTGTTTCCTTAAAATTCCATTGTATAAGATAATTCATTTTCAATAATCGTCAGTATTGAATATTTGTATTCTTTTTAACTAAAAATGAATTTTCATGACTGGATACATGCTGCGATATTGTAAAAGTGAGACTGTTATTGTGCAATCATTGTGATAATGTTCATGTAATTTACTAATCATTACTTTAATCAGTTTCCTATTCATTTCAAATCATTTTTAACTCTTTCAAACAGTTTATGTAATTTTCTAATCATAACTGATGACCGATTTGTAATTATTTGAGGTGTTGAAGTATACACTAAGTTGGTTAGGGTATAGTTTCGAGTTACCAAGTGATTTGGTAGCTTACCACCAATCCCTTACACTAGGCAAATCAGAAAAGCAGACTTAATTAGCAACCCAAATGCAATTCTAGTGGTTCACAAAAATGCGCCATTCATAAGGTCCCCGATTTTTTTTTAATATACACTCGTATGTATATATAAAAGCACAAGAAAGGTTCGAGCGACCACGACACTAAACGTGTTTAAACCAAGCGGAAGGGACATTACATCCCTTAAGCCCTCTGGATACACGAATATGTACTTATATCAAGTCGGAAGAAGGGACAGTACGTCCCTCAGTCCAATCGGACACAAGTACATAAAAAAAAAACATACACACACTCTCATGCTAGTCAGAACCTGTACTGTACCGACGCTCAAAAGGCTATAACTAGAACACAGGTAGGTAATATTCTCAATCCATGAACCAAAGCAGACCCCGCGAGGGGCGAGACCAGGTGCCTAGGTAGAGTCAGCGTCTCCTGTTTGCATGCAACACCCGCTGCCAAAAAGTCTAGACGGACTGATCAATATAAACATGTCCAAGACTTCTTAAAAGGTTCAAGAATAAAAAAAAATTAAAAAGAAAAACTGAAAAGATGCTTCCTGATTGATCACACATCTTATCCAGTGAGTAACATTAAACAAAATACCTCTCCCCCACTATAGATAAACGTCCATATTGAGGAAAGGGACTCGATTGACTAAGTAAAATAAAACGAAAAAAAAACAAACCCAATAAAACCACGTCCGTCCTGAAGAGAGATACTCACTGAACTGACAACGCGCGAGTCAGTGTGAATAGAAAGTCATATCACGAGAGGCCCATACCAATTTCTGGCTCAAGATTTTTTTTAGAATCAGTTCTGATTTCTGAAAATCTTGAGGCTTCTAGAAATCTCAGATTGTGCAAATTTCGAAGAAAATGACACTTCTTGTGTTTGAAAAGTTTTGCTGGAAGCAAATCTGTTATTTCATATACATGACACTGAAAGTCAAGGAGGGGGGAATATTCGAAATTTATTTCCGTTCTGCTATGTGCCAGGCTTCTAAGTCACCATATTCCAACATTTTGTATGTAAGAATATTTTGAATCTTCCCCAGCGAACAAGGTCAGATATGGTTGAGAGCCTTCTGGGATTGTTTCCCGTATTTTGTGAGATTGACGCGCGTAAGCTTCTTTTTCTCGGAAGACTGTCGGCTCCAAGAAAATATGAAACCAAAGAAAACATTTTTGTTGAGACTCTTCTCGTTCATTGAAGGTCTGTCAATGAAACAGCGCGGATTTAAACCTGATGTCATAGGTCTACTTTACAAATACAATTTGTCTAATTACCTGAAGCCATGGTAACGAGACGGGGCGTTTCCAGATAAGTTGTCATGGAAACGGATAGTCAGAAATACCACTTCCGCCTATTACACAGAAGAACGGGATATTCGTATTTCCTCTGACCCAGACTTTTCTATATTTTGTTCCGTCTTTCATTATAATGACCCGGTTACTTTTTAGCTCGCCGGGACGAATGTCCGGAGAGCTATTGTCATACCCCCGGTGTCGGCGTCTGCGTTGGCGTTGGCGTTGACGTCGGCGTCGGCGTGCGCGTGCACAAAAACTTTAACCTTGCTTATAACTTTTAAACCAATACAGATTGGGCTTTCATATTTCACATGTGCATTCCTTGTGACAAGACCTTTCCATGGATACCAAAATTTTTGACCTTGTGACCTTGACCTTGGAGATTGACCTACTTTTGAAAAACTTTAACCTTGGCCATATTTTTTGAATGGTAAGTGATAGGGCTTTGATATTTCACATGTGTATTCCTTGTGACAAGACGTTTCCATGGATACCAAAATTTTTGACCTTGTGACCTTGACCTTGGAGATGATTGACCTACTTTTGAAAAACTTAACCTTGACCATATTTTTTGAATGGTAAGTGATAGGGCTTTGATATTTCACATGTGTATTCCGTGTGACAAGACGTTTCCATGGATACCAAAATTTTTGACCTTGTGACCTTGACCTTGGAGATGATTGACCTACTTTTGAAAAACTTTAACCTTGGCCATATTTTTTGATTGGTAAGTGATAGGGCTTTGATATTTCACATGTGCATTCCTTTTGATAAGACCTTTTTTATTGTTGTTGTTGCAATTTACATATGGTTGCCACCGGCGAGCTATGTTGTCATTCTGACAAGTCTGGTTGGTCTTTTGCGATGACTACTGCAGAACTGAATATATGTAAATTCATTGTAAGACTTTGTACATTTCCACCAAGTGAAACAATGCATAATATGCGATCGTAATTTTGAAAATGTTTTTATCATGCAACATGTGTATGCCCGGGGCTAATGGATGCCCGCGAGGAGTGGTGGGCGTGTGTTACTGATAATTTTGATCTTTCGCTTTGTGATGACCTTTGTTCGTACGACGAATTTAATCGCTTTTCCATTCTGCTTGGAAGAGATGTGGAAACCTAAAAAGTAACTTAGTGATATTGAATTTATTGAATTTCGATTTCTACATTTTAGATTTATAAAACACTTGTGTGGTCTTTAAAACCTTAGAAAGAGGTTGATTAGTACATGATGTAGTATGTACGCTATATATGTAAGCAATTAAATGGTCTGCTATTTACTCAATTTGGACACTGATAATTCTGGACATTTACTATATATAATTATATATATAATATATTTTTCTCTTCTTTTCTCATAATTGAATCACATTTGTTTATCATGTAATGTATTTGTATGTATAGTGAAATAATCTCTTCAAAAGAGGAAATAAAGAATGAATGAATGAATGAATGAATGAATGAATGAATGAATGAATGAATGAATGAATGAATGAATAAATGAATGAATGAATGAATGAATGAATGAATGAATGAATGAATGAATGAATGGTAATTGAAGTATTTTTACAAGTTCCCATTTCGCCTTAACGGCAGTCACGAAAACCCACTAAGGCGAAATGGGGATATTTTTTCTACCTAAAATTCTCAGTTAAGGTGAAATGGGAACACACCCTCGAAACTAAACGTATACTCTAACCCTTATATAGCTAATTGACGGCCGGGTTAGCGCAGTGGTAGCGCGCTCGCTTCCCACCTCTAAGGTCCCGGGTTCGAATCCCAGATTCGGCGAAGGGTCTTATGTGGGAGGGTAGGTGGTCCCCCACCCAGGCCTCAGTAGGAGGTTTTTTCTCCGGGTACTCCGGTTTCCTCCTGCTCCTTGGACCCCCTCACGCCAACATCTGAGCCAACGTGAGACATTAATATAAGTTGTGTAACTTGTTTGTTAAACGTTGTAAAATAAATAAAAGTTTATTTTTTTTTTAATTGACAGCTGTGTACTTGTCAAAACAACGATTTATGAATTGGGATGTTAGTTTAAAAAATTGCCGGATTAGTGAAATATAAGGTTTAAATATTTTTTTTCATGGTTTACCCGGCCCTGTGGAATCTCGTTAGGTTCGACCATGAAAATTGGATTATTCAAAATATATAGCGTAGTAAAAATTATTAAATTATATAATCTATAAATTATAAAATCCATAAAAATCATACTTTAACTATTAATTTTTTAAAAGTTACAATGTATGAAGTGATTCGAGCTTTCTCGTGGTTGTTTACAGTGCCCAGCGCTTTGTTTACATTGAACTGGGGGCAAGTCTTGCCCCCCCCCCACGATTTGCGCATGCGCGGGGTTAAAGGTCAAATTCTTAAAATAACCGTAGCCCGAAAAGGTCTTACAGACTTATGGAAATTGCAAGCCAAATGCTTTGTATAATCGGCAAAGGTTATGCGAATATTTTGAATGGTTTTCTTGCTTTGCAAATGAAAAATGAACTTGATTTCATACGTCCATTTGCTTCAAAATCACTCATATTTTATGTAGATAATAACATATATAACTGGGTTTTTTTTTTTTGCAAACACTATGTACATGTATGTGACGTTATGAGCTTTTGTACGTAATAGTAAAACGTGCCGTCAAATATATTGTGATGCCGGGCCTAACAATACGCATATTTTATTCAATATTGAAATTGAAATGGATCGGTCTGCAAAGTTTTGAAACTAAGAAGTATCATCCTCATGGAATAGCTTTGTCCTTAGCTGGCCCTTGACATACATTTTAGGTCAATCACTCTCGCTCTTCCTGTTTATTTTTATGATCAATCATCATATTCAAGGTTGCAGCCATTTGCTCGTGTAAACATGTTCCTAGTATCTATAGAAAGAGAATATGAAATGGGGCGTCATTTCCACACATCACTATTCATTTTTACAGTGTTCAGTGGAATTTCAAAGTTGGGGTTACTGTAATGTCTAGGAACCTTTCTAGATAATTGTCTGATTTCTGTCCGTCAGTCTGTTACTCTGTATATCCATCTACATCTGTATTATCGTATGTATTTTACATGAACACAGGCCTTTATGGGGGGGTACCTCTCTCCCCCCTCCCATCCCCTTACCTCCCCCCTCCCGCTGCCACCTCCCTCCCCCTCCTTTTCATCTTTCCCTTACCTCCCCCCTCCCGCCCCCTACCTCCCTCCTCCCACCCCCTCCTCTCCTCCCAACCCCTTTCTCTCCCCTCCCTCCCATTTTCCACATTCACTCCGTCCTCCCATTCGGATCAGCCTCGACCTTTTCCTTCGACGGCGCCATTCTAAAAATAGTTCCTCGTTGATCTAATCTATCATGAAATACAAATTCCAACACTGGATCGTAACTGACAAATATGTTACTCACAACATTACTCACTCAAGTTGAAGAATTTTGAATGTTGAAAAAGTGCCTTTTTACTTTTACATCGATTTGATGTAAAACCTTCCACCATTGGCATCCGAGTCTTTTTATGCCGCTACAAATAAAGGGCGAGGGGATCCGAATGTCCCTCCTCCCTCCCCCCTTTCTCCCTCCTCCCGCCTCCCTTTCACCCTGTCCACTCCCTCCTTTATACGCGGTGACTCTGATGAGATTGTAATACGATGTCGCCTCTACATAGTAAACATTTCAATGGGGATTTCCTCTCTTTTGGCCTCGAGCATCACTAAGGTGACTTAATCCGATCAAACATCTATAAATTACCAAGATTAGAAGAGTCATTTACAATTACATATGTACATATAAAACCGTGTATACAATGCAAGTCTAGTGTGATAATGTGAAAACTGAAATGATACATCCGTGTTTACTAATTATAGGGGTTTATGCTAATTTTTATGATACAAACAATCTTAAAGGGGGGAAATAGGGGGGGGGGGGCGCAGTCAGGGAACATTTTGCCAGTTGGAGTATTCTTTCGGTATTTTAAGGGCCGATTGTTTTGGGGGTTTTTTATGGGATGATCCTCTGGACCAGACTTTATTTTCATTTATTATGTATTTATTTTAATTCCCCCCCCCCCCAAATCAAATGGTTGTCCTTTAAGGATGTGTTGATGTAGATCGAATCCCGAAAATGTCATTGTTATGATGCACACATATCGCATGTTTAATGCACTTCCGATGCATTTACATGACCCACACACACAACATTGATAGACGTCACACCGACAAGCGTTCGTTGATCAGTGTCGCTTAACAACTTGAGGTATCATATTATGACTACATGATACATATGCATTAAACGGGAATTCTAAATTGAGCATTGTATATATATATGCTAGATACTTACCTTACCCATAGCACGTTCAATGTGAAAGTGTTCATTGTTTTTATAGATGAATCATCAATACAAGCGTGCAACTGCGTTATATATATATATACATTTAGCATTCTCTCCCCCGCGGAAAACGGCTATTTAGAGGCTTTTCCTCGGAAAATTATTCAGCTATATAGTAGGTTTCCCCGGGGGTAATTCTGCTTAATAGAGACTCCCCCATGTTATAGTAGATTTTTTCCGGGGAAAAACTGCTATATAGCCATTTTTCCGGATTTGATTTTATCCATATTGTAAACATTAAGGCACGAAAATAATCCTCCAATTCCAAACACTGCATATTGGCTTTGACATTCAATGATTGACCTTGAGATTTGACTTTGTCTTTAAAAATGTAATTTTGAGTTATGAAATACATGTATCATATCTTCTTGGATAAAGAAAACAATGAGTTGACTTAATTCAAGTGTAACTGGACACGGTAGGGGCGGGCGCCTGTCTTCGAGTCCGAAGGATTTCTATATTGTAGCCAACACCTTACTTGACAGACTAACAAGAAAGAAGACTAGGAAAACGGATAACATTTACATACTTTGATATAAAACAACATCGATCGGACAAATGTAACAGAAAACGTACATATAGAGAGGCAATATTTAGCTTAAGTCCGTAAACCTCCCCCCCCCCTGCCCATAGTTATCAGATCCCAACCTAAGCCATGGCTAGAGAGAGAGAGAGAGAGAGAGAGAGAGAGAGAGAGAGAGCTGATTGCCTCTGGCAAAATAGGTAGCTCTCCGTCTAACAAGCCCGATGTTGCGCCTTTTTACCGTCAGTCATGACGTCATACTGTAATCATACGTGACCTACTTGCACGGATAGAATACCTCTTGGCAATATGATTGGTCGATAATAAAATAAATGCAAATATTCGTCTAGGTTATTCAAACCCAGTGCATAAGTCTCTTTCATCAGGTCGGCTTTTCGAGGTGAACTGACAGTAGTATAATAGGGTGAAATTGGGCTCCTTTTTTTGAGAGCCACGTCTTTTGAGAGTGAGTCAAGATGGCGGCCATGGGACTTCCGGCAAGATGGCAGAACTTCCGTTTCCCCCAAAATGGCGGGTTTCCGCATCCCTCAACATGGCGAAGCATCCCCTTCCCAAAATGGAGGTAGTTCCACTTCCCTCAACATGGCGAAGCATCCGCCTCCAAAATGGAGGTATTTCCGCTTCCTGAATACAAAACTTCCGTTTGAATTCGCACAATATTCCACAAGAGGCTATAGGTAGTCATCACCAGTTTACCAGGACATTGGACCTGCTGGTACAGGGTACCAGGTGGGTTAACTACCTTTATAATGAGACTAGAAGAGTGAGTGCCTTTTGAACTTATAACCCAATTAAGGGCAATGCCAGAGGTAAGGACGCACGCAGCTTGCGGGTATTTCTACCAGAGGCAGAGGCATAATTTGCGTGACTCGCCTCTAAAGATTCCTTTTCCAAATATTCTTATGTAATATTTACAATCTCAATATATTTTTCAAAATTAAACTTTATTAAACAGTAACAATATGTTTATACATTTTTTTTTAATTTTTTGTTTTGTTTTGTTTTTTTGTTTTTGTTTTTGGTTTTGGTTTTGTTTTGTTTTGTTTTGTTTTGTTTTTTGTTTTGTTTTGTTTTGTTTTGTTTTGAATTGTTTTGCTCTTGTTTGTTAGTTTGTTTTTTAAGCCCAGACAACTTCTGAAAGTAATGGTTTCAAAATGATATCTAAAGGTTCTGTCGATATTTCATCATTTAACACTTTTCTTTTGCAATAAAAGTACGAAAATCCACTTCTCTCTTGAGTGTAAGTAAACATGGTGTTATTTCGCGCGCGTATTCCACGATTGACCCCGCTCCCTGCCTTTTCATTTTTCAAAACATAGTCATACTTTTCCCACACATCGGTGACATTCTTTTGATTGATACCCTTCGAACTCAATTTGCATTCCTCCCCGTTAGCTACCACCTACGTTTTTTTTAACACCAGCCAATCATTCTATCCCCCTCGTAAACCAGGTACGCGCCTGTCAAATTTCTTGTGCTTGTCAGCGCATTTGCGAGGAAGGAATAGAGGGGAAGTGTCTCTGGTGTTCATAACTTTGGCGCATTTCCGGCTTTATAACATCTCCCATGCTCTCACCACTAATACAAAGATAATTGTTTCCTTTTACCCCCGCCAAATTTGAAATTCATTTACCGTTCCCCTATATTTCCGATAATATGTTGGTCTCAGTTACCAACCCAAAGGACGAATTTCTGGATGCTGCCTACACAAATCATCGAAATCACATTCCCTTCCAAGTATGCCGTTGTATTCTTTGTCTTTTTCATCTTCTTTTTCCTGTTCTCATGTCATGTTTTGTCACTCACCCTCTCTGTCAGTCTGTATTGATGACCGTGAAAATAACATCCCTGAATTGGTATATTGTACCAGTCTGTTCGGCATATCCGTCTACGGGAAAAGGACCCACCCTCTTTTTTTGTCCGTCATTTCTGGCGTGTTTAATTCCTTTCCCTCTTGTATTTATTAAGATAATTTAATCATTAGTACATTTTGATATTTCTATCTCTTACTACCGGTTTAAATCCCTCTTCCACCCTTCGTCTCACCATAGATCCTACGGGTATGTCCTGACCTATACATCCCAAATACAAAGCATTGCAATTATATCCCAACACTTTTTTGACCGAGTTTCCCTCCTCGGATTTTTCTTTCTCCCTTGACCGCTTTTTGATGATAAATGATAGATTAAGGCCCCCCACAATATTTCTTTTAATGCAATGATACAAGTCTTTGTTTCTTTCGTCAAATATGTTTAATTCTGCCCCCTCCCTCTTGGCCGTATCAAATAAAATTTTCCTAGCAATCCCCGGTGCCGACATGGCAATCTTAAAAATGTCAATGTTCCGGTCAAAATAAAATGTCGGGTATAAATTGTCTAGGAGCAGACGGTCCCAATGTCTCTTCGTTCAATTTACGTTTTGGAGCTTGAGCGTGTTGATTCATGCGCCGTGTCAGGCCGTGTGCGGTAACACATAATTTTTTTTACATTGGGGCATCTATATTCTTCTTTATTTAGGTCCAGGAAGTAATATTGTATGAAACAAGAAATCTGATTGGTCGTTGTTTATGGAATGTTTCATGAAACAAGCTCTCTGATTGGTCAGCTACATTTGGGACCACGCACCCTTATTCTGGTTGGTCTATTTAGTATTGTGACTATAATAAACATTCTGAGTGGACAGCTTCCTTCTGACGCAATGTAAACGTATTTCTTTCAACATGTCTAAACTTGATTCCAGCAAGGAATATAAAATTTCTACGTTTCGTCAGTATAGTAGAAATTTATTGTCTTTGCGTAGTAATACATAACATCTTGTATTTGACCAATGATAAACGAGTATTTATCATGTGACAAGTGTCTCGCTTGAGACAAGAAATCAATTCTAGCCACGCTGCTGACCAGTTCAGATCTAATTTTCACGTCGCTTGACTTTGTAATGGAGACGCACGAGGATATCAAGTCCTATATTCACGACGAAGTAGAAGCGTCCCATTCTGCTCTTTTAGGCCAACTGAGCACTCTCATATCGTAAAAACTTGAAAGGTCCGAGAAAAACCAACGTGAATTGTCCGAAATGCAAATGTCCAGAATTCAAAATGACATTTTATCTCAGAACACGTATAAATTCAAAAGAAAGAGCTGCGAGGACCAATACCAGTTTAACTCAAGCGTACTCGGTAAAATGAAGGAAGCTGAAAGCGGTTTGGATCACGGAGAGCTAAGTTCAGCGAAGCAAAAACTGTTAGAAGGTATGGAGTTGATGAACAATCGTCAAAAATTAGTAAAACTTGCTGATTCCTCCGAGCTTGGATGGAAAGTGGTAGACGAGTATGTCAGTAATCCGCTCGCAGAAGATTCCGAAGATGAGAAGCGTATGAATCGAGCTTTTAATGCAGCTAACAGAAAAGTCAAGGCAGAGAAGAAAAAGCGGGAAAAGCGCTATCGCCCATACCCAACACAACCAATTGCATCTACAGGAAAAGGGGTTCGTCCAGGGGTGTGCTACAATTGTTACAAGCCAGGTCATTGGGCAGGGGAGTGTCCTGAGAAGAAAGGAAAAGATGCAGGAAAGATAAGTACATCTAGAAATGATTTGAAAAATTGTACTGGTAGCATATTTGAACAAATGTTTAATGAGAATTTCATTTCAGGCAGTCTTTCCGAACACTCTGTTTTTGTTGACCGGAACGATGCATGCACCAGTGCGTCTCAGGTATGTGATACAGGTAAATGCTCTAGTGATCAAGTTCAGTCACCCGTGGGTAGATTGAAATCTGCTACAAAGAAATGGGAATCTTCTGGTGCCAGTTCTTACATTTTAAAGGTAATAAATGCTGGTTATGGTTTACCTTTCAAAGATATTCCAGAAAGTACTTTTTTGCGAAATAATAGGTCTGCTTTAGATGCACCAGATTTTGTAAACGACGAAATCAAAAAGTTGATCGATGCTAAATGCATTTCTCAGGTGAGTGTAAATGAAGTTTATGTTGTAAACCCACTCACCGTGGCTACAAACAGAGTAGGTAAACAGAGGTTAGTTCTCGACTGCAGATATATAAATCCTTTCCTACATTTGTTTAAATGTAAGTTAGAAGAGACCAATGTTGCAAGACAAATGTTTAAACAAGGGGATTTCTTGTTTAAATTTGATCTGAAAGGTGCATATCATCATGTCATGATCCTGGAGGAACACAGAAAGTATTTAGGTTTCAAATGGACATCTGACGGTCATGATCAGTATTTCGTATTTAATGTTCTTCCATTCGGTTTGAAAACCGCAGGTTATATTTTCACTAAACTGATGCGTGAGGTCACTAAATATTGGCGCTCTCAAGGTCACAAGATCATCTTATACCTGGATGATGGTCTAGGTGGTGAATCTTCATATACAGAAGCAAAGTCAGTCAGTGAGTATATACATGCAAGTTTGAAGGAGTTTGGTTTTCTCATAGCTGAGGATAAATGCTCATGGGAGCCCTGTACGTATATCACATGGTTGGGTTTTATATGGGATACACAGACGGGTAAGTTATACGTTTCCCATGACAGAGTAAGTCGTTTATTGGACTCGCTCAATGATATTTTGGGCGTCATCAACGAAACAAAGAGGTTGTTCAAGGTCAGACAGATCGCACGCATTACAGGTCAATTGATCTCAATGCATCTTGTTTTGGGTCATGTCGTTAGTTTAAAGACGAGAGAACTGTATAAATGCATAGATATGCGCATAAACTGGGAGAGTCTTGTACCAGTTACAGACGGCGCTGCTGACGAAATAGCTTTTTGGAAAGAGTATGTAGTTTCTTTAAATGACGTAGGTAGGGACATTAGAGAGTCTCAGGTTTGTACTGTAGTTGCGCATAGCGATGCTTCAGCCAGTGGATACGGTGGGTACTTTGAAAATGCAAGAAGCAGTGATGCTGAAGCCTTTCATAGTCAAAATTTTGAAAATTGCAAGTTTGATTGTACTGACCTCGACTGTGAGGAACGCGATATTGAGCGTAGTAAGAAAGGTGAAGTTATTAAAACTGTCACAGGCAAATGGTCTTATAGCGAAACATTGAAAAGCTCTACTTGGAGAGAATTGGAAGCTATTTTTAGAATGATTGAACAGAGTGAAGAAATTACAAATGAAAATATTGAATGGCATACTGACAATAAAAATGTAGTGAGTATTATTAAGAATGGGAGCAGAAAATGTGATTTGCAGGAAATTTCATTGCATATTTTTCAGCTTTGTGAAGCACGCAACATTTCCTTGTTGCCAAAATGGTTGCCACGTGATGAGAACGCTGTTGCAGATTTTCTCAGTCGGTGCTATGATTGTGACGATTGGCTGATCAAAAATAACATATTTTCTATTTTAGATAAGCTATGGGGTCCACATACAGTAGATAGATTCAGTTCTAGTTGCAACGCAAAGTGTAAGCGCTTTAACTCTAAGTTTTGGTGTACAGGTACAGAGGCGGTAAATTGTTTTTCTCAATGTTGGAAAGGGGAGATAAACTGGCTTGTACCCCCTCCAACTTGTATTGGAAAAACGATCAATAAATTGGTTTCAGAAAAAGCAGCCGCAACTTTGATTGTACCTTTCTGGATTTCAGCGCCTTATTGGCCTTTGGTTTCAAAGAATGGGAAATTTGCAGAATTCTGTGTAGATTATCTTCATTTTCAGAATGATAGTATTTGTATTGCAGGAAAAGCAAGTAAGGGAGTTTTTAACAGATCTACGCATGCGCCTAGCTTTGTAGCATTGAAAATTAGATTTTGATTCTGAAACATATTTTTTCAGGCTTGAATCTTCGACAGCATGTTCGGGAAGAGGTCGCTAAGACACGTCATATCAACGACAGACTTTTGAATCTCTCTGATAGTATGGCTTGCAGACTTTTGAACTCGAAAAGTGATTCCACTTCACAGAAGTATCTATTCAGCTACAAGAAGTACGAGGCTTTTCTTAGATGTAACGACATCCCTTTGGACAGTGCTTCACCAATTCATGTTGCGCTTTATATCACCGACCTTCTTGATAAAGGTGCATCTTACAGTGTTGTATGTAGTGTTGCGTACGCCATAAAGTGGGTATGTGAATTGAAAAATTTATCTAATCCGTGTGACAATGCGTTTGTGAAAAATTTCATCGAATCCGCAAAACGGTCTGTGCATAAGCCTGTCAACAAGAAAGATCCCGTTTCCGTGGACATGCTCATACAACTTTGTAAAATTCATCAAAATTCCACTGACTTGCTAACTATTCGTAATTTATGCATGATTTTATTAGGTTTCTCTGGATTCCTAAGATTCAATGAGATAGCAAATTTGAAATGCAATGATGTAAATTTATATGACAGCTATTTCTCTTTAAAAATCAGAAAAAGTAAAACAGATCAATACAGACAAGGCGACGAAGTCGTCATTTCTAGAGGTCAGTCTGTTGCATGCCCTTACGATATGCTAGTCAGGTACATTTCGCTCGGCAGTATAGATGTTAAGTCCGAGCATTTTTTGTTTAAACCAATTTTTAGAACTAAAACTTTATGTAAATTGATTTACAAAGACAAGCCCTTGAGTTATACTTCCACTAGGGAAAATATTTTGAAAGCTTTGGCTCCTGTGGCTGGTGACCTAAAGTTAGGCTTACACTCCTTGCGCTCTGGGGGAGCTACTGCTGTGGCTAACACTGGTGTTAGTGATAGAAATTGGAAGAGACACGGACGATGGAAGTCCGATAGTAGTAAAGATGGTTACGTGGTTGACTCCCTCGGAAGTCGTTTAGAAGTTTCTCAGAAACTTGGTTTATGAGCAGTACACATGAAGTTTATCATTTTAGGTTAACGAATTTTTTTCTTAGATACACGTTTTTGTTAGGAAAATTCGTAAAATATATCAAACATTTGTTTTTATTGCGTTTACTTTGAATTCCTTTTTTAATTTAATTTCGATCATATTCACTTTCTCATTCTTTGTTAGTTCTATGTATTTCAGCGACTGGCTGTTTGCAAAACCATATTTCTGTTTTGTTATGTTTTACAGAGAAAAGACTATAAAATTTCTACGTTTCGTCAGTATAGTAGAAATTTATTGTCTTTGCGTAGTAATACATAACATCTTGTATTTGACCAATGATAAACGAGTATTTATCATGTGACAAGTGTCTCGCTTGAGACAAGAAATCACTTCTAGCCACGCTGCTGACCAGTTCAGATCTAATTTTCTTTAAAATTTTTGGTTAAAATTTATTTTTGAATTATATTTTGTTTGTTTATCAAATTTTCCCTAAAACGTTGCTCCAGCGTTTTCAACACTTTCCGGTAGGATTTTACCAAGCATTGCGATGGGGGCAGGTTTTTAACTTTTCCGATAAAAATCGGTTTGTTTTCCTGTGTGGCTTGGGAGGATCTGGATTGTGTTTATCAGTATGTACTTTTCGAACTACATGCTAAATATAGCTCAGACTGATCTCAAATATTCAAATTTTCATATCAAATATGTGCTATATATCATTATTATAAATGCATCAATTTTTGTACATTGAATGATTATATTAAAGCGACGTGTATTTCAGCGACTGGCTGTTTGCAAAACCATATTTCTGTTTTGTTATGTTTTACAGAGAAGAGACGCAAAGTCACCACTTCGAACTGGTTCAAACCAGATATGTCCAGCTCAATAAACACAAAAAATATTAATTATGTCCACAATAAAGATATTTTTATTTACTTCCTTTATTAATCATCCATGTTTACACATGCACTTTGAAAGACAGACACGTACCGTGATTCCAGTATCTATTTTCATTTCATTCATGCAATTTTTGACAGATAGACAACCGACAGACACCTTGATTTCAGTATTAATTTTCATTGTGTTTAAACTTTGACAGACATAAAACAGACAGAAACCGTAATTCCAGTATTTATTTTCATTGTGTTTTTGTAAACTTTGACAGACATACAGTGTGAAAGACAGACACTCTTAATCCAGTATGCCAATTATTTTCCTTAAATGTACTTTTGTTTAAAAATAAAACTAAACACACACTACCGTTAAAATACTAGTATCATACATTTATTTCGCACTTTAGATTTTGATGAGATTAAATTAGAAAAGAAGGTTTGAATGAAGTATATACATGATAAATATCAATACATACAAGTTAAATATCAACATGATTTTATGTACAATTAATGATGAAAATAAGATTTATATTCATATGACCCTGGTTCCTCCTTTCTGAAAATATGTTTGTTTCTTATTACCCCCGTTCCCAACTGTAAAAAAAATAATCAAGATTTGGTTACTAACCCATTCAATTGAAATTGAGCTATATTTAGCAATTCCATATAAATCCCCCTCCCACCCACCCCCTAAAAAATAAAAATGCAAATCCTAATTTTTATGTAACAAACATACTTTAAAGATATTGAACCTCTGATCGTTTCTTCTTACATATGATGGATTTCATGAAATTTCCATTTCACATTTTTTAAAAATTTCCGCACATATTATGCTTATAATTACTCCCAAAATATTTTGTATCAAAAGCACCTTTTAAAACGGCATTAACTTTACGCGATCAATTTTTAATAAATTGAAAATTTCAGACCAGAGGCAAAATATTCTTTAACACAAGGAGGAAGCCATTAAAAAGTGCAGGTTTGATAGACCTTCACCATAGCTCAGGTCTACCGTATGTGTCTTTTTTAAAAATGGATAATAGAGCCATATAAATATATACAAACATAACACCATGATGATAATGGTGATCAGTTTGCAAGGCATGTGCAAATTCGTGTATAACAGTATCGATGAAATCTTAATATGTATGATGGAGTCTTATTTTCAGTAAAATGAGGGTTCCCCCCCCCCTTGATGGCGGTAAGGTCACCACGTCGCCATGGATATATAAATGAATATAAAAACAGGCGTACGAAATACAGTCCTTGCTCTGCCGGCTGTAGCGAAGTCATGCATGTGATCACCCGAGGAGTCCGACATTTAGAGAAGACAGATAGTCGGGGCCCTGTCTTCTCTAAAGAGGTTTGGACAGGGCCTGTCATGAGTCCTGTCGTCACAGTCAGTCAGAGTGCAATTCTAATGGATACGCTGTACAAGGCTGTAGATTGGTCCAGTACCAATGTTAAACGTCTTCAAATTCAATAGCATTTTTTTAAGATCAGGTGAATTTTCAGCATGGACCAGACATGTACGTCTCGGGTACTAAACCCTCGTCAGTGATCCTCAATCTAAACAATGTAATATCGCAAAAGAGTGTGAACGTTATAATATCCAAAAATGTACCGAATGACGTAGCAGGAAATATGGGATATGATGCTACAGGACCCCTGTTTTAGAAATTCCAAGAAATTTTGATAACAGAAATTTTTGAATGCGTTGAAGAAACGATCAACCGAAGTTGATCAAACTTGACTAAATGTGCCCTCGGGGACTTTTGGTCCACCAGAAGTGTCACTCACCAAGTGGTACAAATGTTAAACGTCTTCAAATTCAATAGCATCATTAAATCTTCAGCATGGACCAGACATGCACTTTTCGGATCCTAAACCGTCGTCAGTGAACCTCAATCTAAACAATACAATATGGCCAAAGAGTGTGAACGATATTGTGTTCGAAAATGTACCGAAAGACGTAGCAGGATGTCTGGGATATGATGCTACAGGGCCCATGTTTTAGGGCCAAGTGTCCGTCTTGTGACAGAAGGATCATATCCACGGTATGAAAAGTGGTTGATGATTCTAAAACAAGGTCGATGGTTATTCTGTCTACCTTTGGTCATTCTTATTTTGTTAATTATGTCACCATAAAATGCAAATTGTGAAATACCCAAAGTAGTATACTCAGTTGCTTGTATGGGTACGAATTTCAAAAGAAGTTGACAATATTTTTTGTAAAATTTCCAGAAAGTCTTTAATAGTTTTTGAAAGCATAAACCTTGACCTAAAAGTTTTTGTAAATTTCTACTATGAAAATCAAAACATCAGTACGTGCTGTAGAATACCGCATGAGCTGTGAAATGAAGATACCGTATGCCGGTAATCTGGGAACATCACCGTCAAGCCAGGGGAAATTTACTATGCTGAATCTAAATCATCTCTTTTGTCACACACTTGTATGAATCTCTCCGTTAACAATTGTGATATTTAGGTCCGAAAATGATGTTTCTGTGTTTGCAACGTTTGCCTTTTTTAGAGTCAATTCTTATGGATAAATAACATCTTTAAACTTTTCAAAAACAGGATGATCGATGGTAAGAATATCATTAAGGTACCTACCTAGAAGAACCAATGAAACATTTCACATCATCATGTTTTATTTGCTGTTGAAGATTTCGGATAAATTCTTTTTCATCGTAAGTATTTATAGAATAACTGTCTTTTGGAATGTGATTATACTGTGATAACCTACAATGTATCCAGGAATTATGTTCCATAATGCGCGTTAGCGCATTATGAGAAACATAATTCCTGGATCCATTGTAGGTTATCACAGTATAATCATATTCCAAAAGACAGTTATTATATATATTTACATTCCAGTTTTTCACGCTTGAATGACGTTGAAATACGAATAAAACTCCGTTGCTAAGGCTCTGTTACTACGTACCGTCAAAGTTCAAATCAAGCCAAGTTACTATGACGTCATAGTTCAAACCACGCCACCGCGGTTATACTCCTATAATCACAGTGTAAATTCTATATAAATGAATGTGCATATGTAAATATATAAAAATGAATTTACAACAAGAGACCCACAATTAGTTTCCATAGGGATCCCTACAACCAGTTGTAGAGATTCTCACAAAATCTTACATAAATGTTGTCCATGAGGAGGGAGAAGGCATATACACAGGTCACTACATGTCCATGCAATCTGAATGAAACCAGATGTCTACCTGCTCCCGATTTTGTTATGTCGCGTAGAGGATCTGGTATAACCTAGTAGACATCGACGTGCAGGTGACCTTTCTAACTGACCAATTAAAAGATCGGCCTGAGAATTGTAGACATGATCGGGAGCATGCGGATGCATAAGAACACAGCACACAGATATTAGATGCTCAAGTGCTTAGTTCCAAAGAGATGATCACAGCACACAGAAACCAGATGTTTGTAATTGTAAACGTCTTCATATTGAAAAGCATCATTTAAGAACAGATTAATTGGCAACATGGACCAGACATGCACGTTTCGGGTACTTAACCCTCGTCAGTGATCCTCAAATCGAAACAATGTAATATGCCAAAAAAGTATGAAAGTTACTATGTCGAAAAAGCGTACCGAAAGACGTAGCAGAATGGGTTGGATATGATGCTACAGGATCCACGTTTTAGAAATTCCAAGAAATTTTGATAACAGAAATTTTAGAATGCGTTGAAGAAATGATCAACCGAAATTGATCGAACTTACTGCCGCATCACTGCAGCGTTGGTTTACATTAAAACCGCGAGCTTGACCTGGTTCAATTCGAAGTTCTTGTGGTCAAAGACGATGAAAATAAAGATATGGCAAAATGAAACAGTGAACTTGTTTTTTTTTAAATTGCAAAGAAGACATAAATTAATACATTCTCTAATCATCATGTGTACATTTCAAACAAATTTTTTCAGAAGAAGATTTATAGAATGATTACATGCTACACAGCAGCTTGAATTCCCTTCGAGTCATGCTATTGCATGTAAATTTTTACTTCGATCTTACTGCGGCGACCAATCAGGGAAATGTTATATACTGTAAAACGAGAATATTTAGCGCTCGATTTATTTCAGCGCCATTAGCACAAAGACATGGTTGCGCTAAATTAAGTAGTGCGCTAAAATTTTCAGATGCAACATCAGATTTCATTAAGAAAGTATTCGACATTTTATTCAAAGTGCATTACACCGTGCCCAAAGCATGGTCTATCTGGCAACGCTTGTTGTTTTTATAGCTAATTAGATAATTGGATTAACGCTAGCGCTTGGGTAGATTTGTACTGGGTAGATCATGATTGTCTACGTGTCGTAATAACCAATCATGATATATAAATAAGAGTCGGACGAGATTATTCTTTCACCGAAAAAAAAAAGAAAAACTGAAGTTGTATTTAATCGGAACAAATTTTCATTCCAACCAATCAGATAAAAAATTGTAGTCGTACCTAAATGCAGGTATAGACGTTCATATACAATATTTTCCGCGTTACGTAGCAAAGCGGAAAATAGTTGTCTTAAAGATTCGAAGTAAATTCTGTTCGATAATCGAACACTCTATTATTTGATGACCAGTCAAGTGACTGTTCATGGTCAGTGGTTTAAGTAGCATGTGGCTAGTCAATTCTAGCCCGTTCTTCATACAGTCAACACGTCACCGTGGGGTATCACGTGATACGCAAATGATATGTTCCACGGGATCCCCTTTGATTGAACCAAGTTAATACTGTCTAAATCTACTTTATATGAATTTATTTTAGGCCTATCATATGGTCATTATTATCAATTTTATGATGCTCATTTATTCTGGTAAAGAATATACGTGTATTCGGAGAGCACTTAATCAGAAAATTTTCATTGATCGCCACATGTTATGATATGGTGCACGGACAGATTCAAAATTTTCTGTTTAAGTGTTCTCCAAATATACGTCTTTTCTTGACAAGAATAAATTACCATCATATAATCTATGATAATGACCATATGATAGGCCTAAAATAAATTCATATAAAGTAGATTTAGACAGTATTTACTTGGTTAAATCAAAGGGGATTCCCGTGGAGCATATCATTTGTGTATCACGTGATACCCCTCCAGAGAATATTTTAAGGGTTTACTTAACATCATAATTGCGTAAAAAAGTTCCCCGCGAGGGGTTTGACAGTAAGTGTTTTGAATATTTTCCCTGACATGGTCGCCATAGCACTTTCTATATAGGCAAAACCACAGACTGTGCATGTATTCTATATATATTGATTTCATTTACGTGTATGAACATCGACGGCGGGTGCGGCTAGCCAACAGGGGATGCTTACTCCTCCCGGGCACCTGGTCCCACCTCTGGCTTGCTGGGGGTCCGTCGATGCTCAATTTTTTTTGTCTGTTGTGAGTGCTGTTGAGATTATCGTCAGGATCTTCTTTAACTCATCTGTGTCACACTTATGCCCTTTGCCGTGTGGAGCTCGTAAAAAAGTTCCCCGCGAGGGGTTTGACAGTAAGTGTTTTGAATATTTTCCCTGACATGGTCGCCATAGCACTTTCTATATAGGCGAAACCACAGACTGTGCATGTATTCTATATATATTGATTTCATTTACGTGTATGAACATCGACGGCGGGTGCGGCTGGCCAACAGGGGATGCTTACTCCTCCCGGGCACCTGGTCCCACCTCTGGCTTGCTGGGGGTCCGTCGATGCTCAATTTGTTGCTCTGTTGTGAGTGCTGTTGAGATTATCGTCAGGATCTTCTTTAACTCATTTGCGAGTGGGGAAAATTTCGTAAAATCTAAAAGTACGTAAATATTTGATTACGGAAATATCAGTTATTGATAAAATACTACTTAAACATATATTGTGCTATAAATTTGATTATTTTACTTCTTTTATTTTGTGTACACAGGCATTAAAATTACCCCATTTTTCAAAAAATGACAGCACACCGAAAATAATTTGAATTGGCACAATTTTTACATAATAACCTTCTTTAATTCCTTCCTGAGGGCTAGTTGTTTCCAAATTCTTTGGAAATAATTTACACGAAGAGAAATCCGAGTCAGAAGTATGCAACCCTATGGAATATATGTACACCTGTGTGTACACCTGTTCAATGCACGCTTTACGATATTCGATCCAACGGGTATTTAATCGACAAGAGTGTTCGAAAATCAAGTACACATGTGAAACAGGGGTATGTATTTAAATTGACAAAAATATAATATTACCAAAGATTTTCCCAAATTAGAAATCAACTTGCCCTTGGGAAGGAATTAAAGAAGATAATTATGTAAAAATTGTGCCAATTCATGTCATTTTCGGAGTGTTGTCATTTTTTAAAAAGTAGGGTTATATTCATGCCTGTATACATAAAATAAAAAAAGAAAAAGAATCAAATTTATAGCAAATTATATGTTTGAGTATCATCATATCAATAACTGATATTTCCTAAACAAAATACTTCCGCACTTTCAGATTTTACGAAATTTTTCCCACTCGCAAATATGATGTTTAGTCAACCCTTAATAAAAAATTTTTTATCTCTGGTTTTTTCCTGTCCGGTCACGTTGTCGAGGAAGGGTTATTAAGGGGTAGCTGAACAGCCATATTGGATTTCAGGTACACAATAAGGTGGCCTATGCAAAGCTTTGTTTATTATTGTTTAAAACCCTTATAGACTCAATTTCAACACTTGCTATTAGGCACAACACTAATGAAAGTATAATTATGATCATAAATGTAAGAAAACATTAACATACCTGAAATGGTAGCATGTGTAATATAGGCCCTCTTTATCTACACTTTCCTGCTTGCCTGTAAACAAATGAGTTAAAGAAGATCCTGACGATCATCTCAACAGCACTCACAATAGAGCACGAAATCAAACAAGTAATATTCCATAAACAATCCAGAAAAATAGTTTAATGTATGTATAATTGCTGTTGAATCTTCAAAATATCTTATGTTTACAAGGAATGTTGAAATAATTTTTCAAAGCACACTACCCTAAATGGTCACAACTAGAAACACATTACATGAAAAAGTAGTTCCCATGCCTATTAGGGAAAGTATATTTCTATTTTTTAGCATCAAACAGTTCAATACCTATGTCTATAAATAGATCTATTTTTAGATCCATCAACTTAAAATGTATGGAAGCCTTAAGTTGACATAAAAAAATGATGAGAAGAACCTTTTCATAGCTGTAAGTTCTAATTCTAAGTGTGGATTTCTATTATATTTCTCTGAATTGTAGCCAAGAGCTTCATGACAATCATGAATTGAGATCATAAAAGAAATTGTAAAATTTTGTCTTTGCAATAACTCTATGGAATAAATTTGAACAACTATAGATTACTGTCCATGACCAATTGGTGTAATTTTTTTTTCAGATATTGTCAATATTTTTAACCAAAACATTTTCTTATGAGATTCATAAAAAAAAGTTATGAAATTTGACAAAACATTTCATAAAACTGACCCTGGTACATGTATAAGACTAAAGATGTTTCCTGCTTTGTTGATCGAGGATCATCTACATTGTATGGGTCAAAGTATTAAAAATTAGTAGAAAGATTGATAAAACTAGCTATTTAAGACAAAATGTTTCTTAAAGAAGAATATTTTCTTTAATTTCTCAATTTTTAATGATAACAGTACCTCAAATATCAATAAACTTTAAGGCTCCACTGTCAAAATCTTCTTGCAGATGATCAATGGAGTATATCTGTGTGTCTCCCTTGTATTTCACCTCGTATATGGCTCCAGCTTGTCCATCAACACCTTTAGAACAATCTAATACATCTCCTTCATACCTAGGGTTCAAATGTTGACTTAAGTACATGTACATAATGTATATACTCCTATCAATTTTGTACTGCATATGACATAAAAAATTGACTTTTATGCCTTGACCTTATATTGAGTTCCTCTTGAAAAATCTAGGATTACATCTTTTATACTGTCCTTTTCACTGTTGTTTCCTAAGATATGCGAATTGTTATAAACATTATGCAAAACTTTGTAAGATCAATACAGATTTTGTAGAACATTTTTAGGAACCAGCGATAAACGTTGTTTGTACGGATTCTTATGCATTTTAGGTATGCAGTATAAGTATGGTAAATCTTGATCTAAATTGTTAGTTTGGAAGCCAAAGGAAGCAAGAGCTGATTTGTGATTATCTATTATTTCAGAGGCAGAAAGGTTTGTTGGGTTGTAAGTGGGATTTCGAGGTGTCTAATTTAAACCCAACTCTTTAACTAGACTGTCGAAATAGTACTTTTTGCAAGTGAATGTTTAATTATTTGAGGCTTTGTCCGCTGGTGTGATGACATAATGTTCTTGGAGGTAGGTAAGTTCTGTGATAACATCAGGGTCTTTGAATATAGACTCGAATCTGGTGTTCACAGTTGATTTTAATCGGTTAATTCTAGATAAAAGTAACCATCTGATGGATTTTATCCATTCGGAAAGGGTGTCGAGCTGTACATCCTCTTTCTTTGCCCAACGTCTTGCATATTCCTCACAAGAGTCCATGATAATTTTGAAATTTTAGTTCCATGTAAAGGACATACTTTCTCTGTATTTGGGACCCTTTTTTAAACAATTCTCTCAACTTGTCGTTCTTGACTATACTAAGGTCACCAGTAATAACGTGTCCACAAGGAGAGTAGTTAAAATCCGATGAAGAACATTCGCAAGGAAGTGGATGTAGTGAGGGATTACTTAAATCAATACACTGCAAGAATCGTTTGTAATTGTAAATTTTAGATGCAACTGTTTGTGTGTAGCTATAGGAAATACAAGGAGTTTCTTGTCTTTTGAAATATGGTGGGATTTTTTCTGTGACAGCTTTGTGATTCAAAATTTAACCAAGATTCAATTTATCAATACCTTTGTTTGCAAATCTTACTTTAATGAAAGGACAGTTTGTTTTCTCCTCTGATTTATCTGATCTAACTGCTTGAAATAAACGAAAAGTAGAAATGTCCAAGATGACTCCTCGTAGTCTGTATTCTGGGGAACGTGTATCGGTATACGTGAGGTCCTTCGTATATTCGTAGATTTCGTGTAACTTCTGTAAAGGAACAGAGTATAATTTGGTACGAATATAATGCAGGCCTAGGGGCTCATTCAAAAATGGAACCAAGTCATCGAAGGAGAAACTATGTATCTCAGGCCTATTATATTTACGAATGCCATGACTTCGAGGTCGATTAAGCACGATTTAATGAGGATGGACAATTGATTATTAATTTTGTCGACAGGAAGCGTGGTGTATATATTTGAAAAGTCATATTCACGAAGATATCGTTTTGGCTTAAAATTTCTCGATTTCATTTTGTCAATCACATTCCCTGAATTTTTGAAAGACCAAAATAAGTGTATATCATTGCTGTTAAGAACAGTTTCACAATATTTTGCTACGTGTTCCTTTATCGCCGTGAGTGCTGACGTGCTCAAAATGTTGCAGACATTTTCATTGCTTTTTATATAAGTATTTGTAGATGAAAGTTCCGAAACTAAAGTTGATATGTAGTAACGTATTCAAATGATTATGGTGTTGTTGGCTGTTTTATCTGCAGGAGCAAAGACAACTTTTTCATGTAAATTACGTAATTTGGGATTTGAAATACTCTCTCCCCCATATAATGGTTAATTTTATTACATTCATCAATATTTACAAAAATAATCACACACCATTACATTATATCTTTTCAGGATTCGGTATACATGCATCGACATCGATGTGTATGTACTGACGAAGTGGCTTTGAAAGATTTTATCAGGGATACCCTGAATACCATGATAAGGATAAAGGAAGTCTTGGATATTGCAGAGGAAGATATTTTTTTTTCATTTTGACTTTCTGGCAAGATATTGGTGCTGAAATAGTACCTTGTGTAAAATCCGTCATTTATATCGAGGGTGCATTCAATTTGGTTACATATAGACCTCACTTCGTGGAAAGCAGGTGCGTTGGGGAATCCAGATATTTTTCTATCCAGTAGTCGAATTGTTTCTAATGAAATGAGTTTTCTTTTTATAAAATATTACAAGACTACCTACAATTGTATATTCAATTCAAATATTTATTTGTAGCGTGGACGGACAAACTGTCGGGCCACATTGTTACGCTCAGTAACATGTTTAGTTTATATCCGGATAATCACACAGTCGCTGCCACCATCTACTATCATGTACTATAATTTTCATGACACTGACAGACGGACACAGTCTCTGACTAACGACGTACGAAAACACTTATAACCACTGTAACACAGGATAACTTCCAAGTTGAAATCACAAGTAAAAGTTCATTATTTATTAACGGAAAAACATGATGACGATGAATATTTACAATGAATGTCAAATATGCCGGCACAAAGTCACATAAATAAGCACAATAACAATACAAGTATTTACATTTAAGCGGGAAAATTCGGAGGAGGAGAAAAGTTACAAAAATAAGTAGGTCCTTTCGGAGGAGTAAAAATAAGTGTTATACAAGAGCTAAATGAAACTAACAAAAATGAGTAATGAAACATGAAATATTCGAAATTAAGTGATGCATTTAGGTTTAAAATGTTACAATAACAAAATTCGCTACACTTCCCCCACCTGGGTTTTGGCTCCGTCAAAGCGATAGGGTATCAAAACAGGGAAATTAAAAAGCAAAAACAATAAACTAAATTTAAGGTCTAAGAAATACTAATAGCACTAAAATATTTAATGTCATAAAATTAAATAGCATCATTTAAGACCTGATAAGCATGGACCAGACATGAACGTTTCTGGAACTAAACCCTCGTCAGTGATCCTCAGTCTTAACAATGTAATACGGCCAAAAAGTATGAAAATTATTATGCCCGAAAATGTACCAAAAGACGTAGTAGAATGGGTGGGATATGATGCTACAGGACCCACGTTTAAGAAAATTCAACAAATTTTGTAACAGAAAATTTCAAATGCGTTGAAGAGACAGACGATCAAGCGAAGTTGATCAAACTTGGCTACATGTGCCCTCGGGAACTCTTGGTCCACTAGCAGTGACACTCACCAAGTAGTTCAAATATTAAACGTAGCATCATTTAAGACCTGATAAATTTACAGCATGGACCAGACATGCACGTTTCGGGTACTAAACCCTCGACAATGATCATCAGTCTAAACAATGTCATATGGCCAAAAAGTATGAAAATTATTATGTCCAAAAATGTACCAATAGACGAAGCATAATTGATTGGATATGATGCTACAGGACCCACGTTTTAGAAATTTCAAGAAATTTTGTAACAGCTAAAAGCTACGTGTAATACATGTAGTAGAAAATAAAAGCTAAAAGCCACGTGTAATATTTTTAGTAGAAAATAAAACAGTTTACTACAAAACAAACATGATGATTCTCCGTGTCGTATAAAAAGTATGTATACAGATTTAAACAACGCATACTGTCACAATTCAAAAAAGGGCACGTAATTCAATTTCTTTCAAGGCAGATAATCATGTTACATACTAAATAAAATAAAGTCACCAAAAGTATATGTAAAAGAAAGGAAGGGATCTCCAACAACACTAAGTTGCAGCACCCACAGCAAAACCCCAAAACACCCATGCAAAAAACACAGAACAGATACCCACAGAAAGAGACGCAAAAGGGACAAGGAACACCAACTCTCAGCATAGAAATATGAAACATAAAAGACTACACATAAACCAACGAGACCAATGGGCAACCGGTGCCGACTTAGGACGGCCATCTGCTACGTAAATAGCAGACGGTGTGGTTATCCTGGATTACGTGCGCACAACCCTCCCACTATTCCGATTTCCCAGAGGTCTCGAAGAACGCACAATTATGGTGTAAAACAACCTCCTCACTGTCAGATGACCACACACAAACAAGACCGTAAAACACAGGGGTCCAAGCAACACAGATGAATATGTAAATGGATATAAAAAGAGGACGTATGTAATACATGTGTATAATAAACAATTGGAATGTCACTTTTCATTCACTGTTATTTTTTGAGCAATATATACAATTAAATGACTGGAATGTCTTTTTTCATTCACTGCATTTAAAACAATTTGTATTTTTTTTAGTCATTGTCCATCATCGGAATGATCATTCGTCGTCCATTCAACCTCCACTATTTTCGCTTCCGAAGCGGTTGGTTGATCATCTGGTCCATACCACTGTCGCCTGAACTCGCGCATGTGTATTGGAATCTCATGTAGGCACTCTTCCGCCACATCAACAATATTAACGTTTCTAGGATGTAGTCCCTCACTGAGATATACGTCCATTGATCTATTTTCACGGATGACCCTCCCGTTATCCATCGTGACTTCTTTTGTCATCGTGAGTCCAATTGTTGGAATCAATGTAGTGTACTGGCCGTTCTCGTTCTCGTCTTGACATTCACTAGGGTCTTCGTCCATGGGGTCCTTAGAACAATGTGCTCGTGTACCCTCACCGGCACAATCATCACTAAGGCACTCATATCAACCTTCAACCGTTTTCTCACTGTCACATTCCGAGTTTTTGTGGAAATTTCACTCTTACCCGACACAGAATAGTCACCTTGCATTTGTTCAGTACATATGTAAGCGTCCTCGTCTTCCCTTGACGTAATGTCTTCAAAATATTGTTCCATAATTGTTGTGGTTTCACTAAAATAATTCAAAGTCCGTTATCAATTCTTCCTCAAAGTCTTTATGTGATCTCTTCATGTGACATTTTAGATTTTCCCTCCGTTTAAACACTTTTTCGCATAGAATGCAGTCACTCTGCTAATATTTCCATGAACTTCAGCATAGTGTCTTTTAAAATTGTCCCTTCTAGTAAAAAAAATATTCCGCATTGATCGCACAGGACTTCACTCATAACACCTTGGCTTCCGAACGACCCTTCCCCATTTAGTACGCTGCTCTAACGGCGGAGTCTGCGTATCAACAACTGGCCGTTCGTGTCTCTGGTCGGAGGAGGATTTTTTTAAATACACACATCACGGCTTTTGATTGGCTGCGGCGTTTTCGGCATTTTCTTTTGATTTAATTTCAGTATCAGGTCGCTACAAGGCTGTATTATTTGCTCCGATTGCTCTTCTACAAATTTTTCAACTTTCCCTTGGCAGTCTTCCTTATATGAAAAGTTTTTAAATTGTCTGCATTGACTACTATACGGGCTTTGAATTTCGGGAATGTTGAATTTCAATTAAGACATCACTCAATCGTTTTGTAACGATCCATGGACCGGTCCAGTTTCGGGAGAGTTTTAATTTTGTACCACTTATCTGTTTTGGCTGGAATCTTCTAACAATGTCTGCTTTGTCGTAGTTGGATTGGACTACATTTTTATTATAATGTTTTTGTCTTTTCACAGCCTTATAGTTGATATCTCGCGCGAATTTATGTACATCTTCCAAGTCTTTGCATAGATTCATGACATATTCGTTCGCTGAATGGTCCTCGGCCTTTCTGATCATAAGTGATTTGGTTTGTAGGTCCACTGGAACAGTCATCTCCCTGCCAAATACCATCCTATACGGTGTAATACCGGTAGTTTCATGCACAGAAGTATTACAGTATCGATTAAATCATCCCAATCTGTCTGTTTAATTTCAATGTTAGACTTGCTCAAGTCCTTATATCAAATAATTGTAAAATCAAATACATGTTTCTTTACTGGCAAGCAAAAGTTGTCATTTCTGTATTGTGATATATCTCTGCAACCAATTGCTCACTGCTTATAGTTTAAAAGGGGCATTTCTTTTCTACTTGATAAATTTAATTAATAATTGCAATTCTCTTCATACATGTATAACTTTTTTGATATAAGGCCTTGAGCAAGTCTATTTCAATGTATTTAGACAACTTTTCTTTTATCGTCCTATTCAGTCTTTCAACCATTTCATCTGATCTGGGATGCGCAGGCGTAGTGCGGGTTTTGATAATATTAAACATTGTGCACAAATTCTGGAAAATCTGACTTTCAAACTGTGTCCTTGATCACTATGGAATTCATACGGGCAGCCATATCGTTTTAAAACTTCCGCTATGGTCTTTGCTTCCATGTTCGGGATCGGGTATATTTCCGTGAATTTTGTAAAGTAATCTGAAATAACGAGGATATATAAATTGTCGTTTTAAGTTTTCGGAAACGGATCCGCTATATACACGCTTGAATCTGCCTCCCGCTATATAATGTTGCATGTAATTTCTCTTTTTCCGTCCTGAGCTCTTCCGCTCCTCACAAACGTCACAGGATTTTACGTAATCGCGCACGTATTGTTTCATTCCAGGCCAGTAGTATGGAGAATTTACAGCTCTGAGGATAGTTCTTTGTATACCCATATGTCCAGACGTCGGCGCATCGTGAAGATGCCACATAATATCTTCCCTCAGACTTTTTGCGCACAAATTCTCAATTTTGTTTCAGGATTCCCCATCCATTTAATACATACGTGAAGCTGAAGTAATTCCCATCTAGCATGCCAAAATTACATGCAGGGTCAAGAGAAGATAACTTCTGATGAGTTGGTTTATTGCCACTTCCTCTTGATTCAAGTTTGTGCAAAATAGGACTAATTCCATCATCTTCGTCTTGCTTTTCACGTAAGTATTTGAAAGTCAATATAATGCTCGGTATTTTCCAGCCTTTTGCGCGTTTCGGCATGTTTTCTTCCCTTCCTTTCTTCTTCGGGGTATCGTTTGCAACGCTAAACAAATTTTCAACACAAAAGGTATTTTCCTTAATGTCCTCATCGCCTTTGATGCGCAAATCCTGAATTACGGTCACTTTCTCACCTTGGTAAACATCATTTATGTTGCGTTGGCGACAAATAAATTCACTTCCTGTTCCGCTTTCTACCGGAAGTCTAGACATTGCATCAGCGTTCGAATCTTTCTTCCCTGGGCGATGTACGATTTTAAAATCATAAGATCCAAGTTGTTGCAGCCATCTGCAAGTTTGTCCGCCGGGATCCTTAAATTTATGAAGCCATGTTAGGGAACCATATGGTCAGTCCGTAGGATGAATGGTCTTTCCAACAAATAATGTTTGAAATATTTCACAAAGTACACAATTGCAATCATCTCTTTTTTTTTTGTAACACAATAATTCTGTTCTTGACTATTTAAAGTTCGGCTCGCAAATTGCATAACTTTTTCTTCCCCGTTTTTGGATTTGAGATAACACACATCCAATAGAATTGTTGATAGCATCTGTGTCAAGGATAAATGGGCCGCCATTCTCATCAGGATATTCTAATATTGGCGCTTGAATAAGTCGGTCACGAAGTTCATGAAAAGCATGATCACATTCTGCTGTCCAGCTCCAAGCGGCATTTTTACTTGTAAGTTTATGTAGGCACTTCGCTGTTTCTGCGAAATTGAAAATGAACTTCCGATAATATGAAACAAGAAATTGTCGTAATTCGGTGACATTTTTCGGCACAGGAATGTTTTCATTGCTTCAATTTTCTTAGGATCTGTTTTAATTCCGTCTCTGGAAACTATATGTCCAAGAAATTCTACTTCTTGTCTGAAGAAACGGCACTTCTTGGCTTTTAATTTCAGATTTGCGTTATCCAATCTGTCAATCACTTTGTTCAGATTCTCCAAAGTTTCTTCAAAACTTTTTGCAATTATGATTAAATCGTCGAGGTACAATACGAGGATGTTCCATTGTAATCCTGTTAATGCTTTTTCAATGATTCCCTGGAATGTTGCGGGGGCATTGCACAAACCAAATGGCATAACTTTAAATTGATACAGCCCTCCCCTTGGTGTCGCAGAAGTTGTTTTCTCTTTATCGCATTCTCGCAAAGGCACTTGATGATAGACAAATCCAAATCAAGCTAAGTAAACCACGTCGATCCTGATAACGCATCAAAATTGTCATCTACTCTCGGTATGGGGTATGCATCCTTAATAGTCCTGGCATTAAGTCGCCGATAGTCTACACATACACGCTATGTCTTGTCTTTTTTCTGTACGAAGACAAGCTGATATGACCAAGGACTCTAGGACTTCTCAATAAGACCCATTTCCTCTAATTTCTGGATCTCACTATCCAAAAGATCACGTTTAAATAACGGTATATTCCTGGAAGCTTCCTTTAAGGCATATTATCCGTAAAAACAATATTATGTTCCCCGATGTTTGTCCTCCCTCGTTCACCATGAAGATCAGAAAACGTACTGGCATGTCTCTGCAAAAAGACCTTGAACTTCAGCGCTTCCTCGTCAGAAAGATGAATTCGTCCATCCTCATAAACAGGAACCAAGTTATCAGGTAAACTCTCGGGATCAACTTCCGGTATCAAATCTACTTCCGCTTCCGCTTTGTGTTTTCCTTCAGCAATGCGTAAAATTGGAGAAAATTTTGTGACTTTTTCATCAGCTTTTACTGTCATAGCTGATACTATTGGCATCTAACAAGGTTCTGGCTAAAACCAAATTATAAGTATCTCTAAAGTTCGAAGAAACAAGGGGGATGTCAATCTTGTCCTCAGTATGGTGTAAAACAGATTTTATCACAACTTCATGTCCAGGTAAAACAGTCGAACTTTCACTAGTTGACATCCATTTTGTCTTTCTTGAATACATATCGTTCGCAGGAATGTTTGCTCGTACTCCACCATTGTTATAGTCCCAATTGTATTCAAATTTCATGTGAAAATCCTCTCCAAGCAGATTCTGAGTTACTCCTCCCACAAAAACTCTAAAGTCAGTTTCAAAGTTTTGAAAAATAAGTGTCATGTAGCCAATCGCATTTGCAAATTGAATTCTGACAGGTTCTAGCACTGGACGATTTTCGGGGGGGGGGGTATTTTTTAGAACTGATCTGTTATGAAAGTCTTTTTCGCCCCAGTATCGCATTTCCATGTGATTGGTGTACACTGTACAAGCCCATCAACGATGAAACCAATCCGATTCCTCATGGCGTTGATCATAATTTCACAGTCGTTATTTACACTATGACGCATGTCGTCTGCTACTTCCGGTTTTGGTTTTTCGTCGAGACTAACACAGGCTTGTTGTCGTGCAAGCACCTTAATGTTATCTCTATTATTGACTACTGTATCCAACTTGGAATCAAGCTCACACAATGTTGATGTACTAGGCCTTTCTATGTGGCCGTCCGACGCATGGCCTACTGCCTCAGGGCAGGTCGTTTCCCTGTGTGACCTGTCTGTAACATGCGAGGAACGTCTAACAATTCGAGGACAACGATTACGTAGATGTTTATCTGAGCCGCACTCGTAACATTTTCGCTTCACTGCCTGGTTAAGTATTCTCGGGGCATTTACGGTATTTTCGGTGTTTCGTTCGTTAAGCAATACTGTATAAATATCTCTTTTCCACTGTTTCCCTGGTTTAGATGACTCAGATTCTCATGTACGTATGTACTCTTCTTGCATAGCTGATGTAATGGCTTCTTCAATTTTCTTTGGGTGAGTTCTTTTCACAGTTTACCGGAAATCTTTATTAGGACTACAATTGTCAAGAAAAGTTTTCAAACTGTTCTCCTCTACAAATTTCCGATTTCCAGGATGAGCTCTCCTATAAAGGTCCTCTATCGCCTGTCCAAAATCCCTGAAAGATTCTGAGTATTTTTTTTTTGCGGAGCGTAGCTTCAGCTAAGTAACTTTCTTTAATGCTGTATGGCCAAAACGTTCATTTAATGCACGTAGCAAGGAACCATAATCCTGTAAAATGTTCTCCGGCAGTCCATACGCATATGTCTCCGCCTGGCCATGCAAGGTAGTCAGGAGCACAAAACTCCGTTGTTCCATCGGCCATTAGTTGATGTTCGAAACATTTTCGAAATATCTCTCAAATTCACTCCATATCGTTGTTCCGTCTCCCGAAAATGTGCGTTTTACTTTAATATTCGCTGATCGTCCACTGAGAACATCAGAGGTGATTGCATTTCTGGGGCCTTGAGATCTGCGAACTCCAGCGCACGATCTATACACAACGCCGATAAGAATGATGCAAGACACAAACAACGCGCACACAAGTAGAATGTTCTTCATTATCCACAGCACTATAACATCAAGGAAAGATCGGAACGCACTTACAAGGAACACTACAAACAAAGGTAGTAATTGGCGATCCAGAAAATCATAACATTCAACAATCCATTGGATCGGTTCTACTGGGGTAAAGGGGGAGCAAGTACTTCCGTTTCCGGTGTAGAAAATCGGCCCATTTCCGGTGAAGGACACTCGTTGAATTCCATGAAAAAATTCTTAGCACACTCGTCGTTTGTCTCCTTACCCGTGGTGTTTGAACACTGGACACAGTATCCATTTTAGTATATGCGATTTCTCTTCTATTAAACACTATCACACTAAAAATCACAAATGTCACACAATTCCGAAGATGAAGAATGGATCCAGATTGAACAGATCAATCGATATCTATATTTTAACACGAATTTGGCAACCACATGCTGCCAGATACTTTGAAACAATTACACCGATAGTGTTTCTTAAAATCTGAACAATGTCATCTTAAAAAAAAATGCATAACAGTTCGGACACTCCTTATATAAGTTCAGGTCTACAGTCTCTTTGTACTCCAATTTTCCTTCTTCGTTAAAATCAAACACAGGTACTAGTCGTCTTCTTGTTGTAGTATGTCCGTAGGATGTCATGATAATGAGGTTAAATGTACTTACAGTTTGAGGGCATGTACATGTATATCCCAATACATACAATTAAATCCAAGTGATATATAAATCCAAGTGCCATAAATTGTATCATGAATCCATAAATGTTTAACACATAGTTAAAGAGTTAAAATCCACGATTAATTTCTTCAATGGTCACAAGGGAATAAAATCACAAAACATCATTGGCGTAAATATCCAAATATAAATAAATCGTCTGGTTTGATGCTAATCATCCCACCGCTGCCCTCAGTTGTAGCGTGGACGGACAAACTGTCGGATCACATTGTTACGCTCAGTAACATATTTAGTTTATATCCGGATAATCACACAGTCGCTGCCACCATTTGTATTATAATTTTCATGACACTGACAGACGGAAACAGTATCCGACTAACGACGGACGAAAACACTAATAACCACTGTAGCACAGGATAACTTCCAAGTTGAAATCACAAGTAACAAATTCATTATTTATTAACGGAAAAACATGATGTTATGAATATTTACAATGAATGTCAAATATGCCGGCACAAAGTCACATAAATAAGCTAAATAAAAGTCCGAAATGGTTAAGTTAAAAATCACATTTTGTACGTCCTGAAATTTGTTAAACGTCTTCAAATTCGATAGCATCATTTAAGAGCAGATAAATTTACAGCATGGACCAGACATGCACATTTCGGGTCCTTAAACCTCGTCAGTGATCCTTGATCTAAACAATGTAATATGACCAAAAAGTAAGAAAATTATTATGTCCAAAAAATACCGAAAAACGTAGAAGGATGGGTGGGATATGATAAGAGAAATTTTGAATGCGTTGAAGAGACAGACGATCAACAGAAATTGATCGAACTTGGCTACATGTGTCCTCGGGGACTCCTGGTTCACCAGCAGTGACACTCACCAATTGGTTCAAATGTTAAACGTCTTCAAATTCGATAGCATCATTTAAGAGCAGATAAATTAACAAAGCTTGGAAAAATAATTAAGACTGAAGAAAATTAAGGGCGCGGTATTTATATGAGACAAAATTTGCTCCTCCAGTAACTTAGCAACTATACAAATATTTACATTTAAGCGGGAAAAAAATTCGGAGGAAGAGAAAAGATACATAAATAAGTAGGTCATTTCGGAAGAGTAAAAATAAGTGTTATACAAGTGCTAAATGATACTAACGAAAACGATTAAGAAAACACGAAATATTCGAAATTAAGTGATGTGTTTGTGTATTTATTGAAGTGATATTTAAGATATAGATACTAAACTGAAAACATAATTCAAGTATTCGAAAGCTCTGTTTCTAGCAGTCCAGACGTTTTCTTACAACCAACATTTCTTATTATGGGCGATCGTGAATCGTGTCCGGACCATTGTATTTTGGAAACCGACGAAAATACTCAACCCCAGGCAAGTAGGAAATCATTTGATGCTACTGACGCCCTAAAACTTTTTAAGAAGATTCTTCAATCTCAGTTCCATAGCTTTAAGAAGGAACAAGCCGAAAGTGTAGAGAGCCTTTCGAAAAAAACTTAAAGATAACTATCAAGTAAGCTCAAAAGTGAGGGTAACTGAATCCAGTTCGATTTCAATATTCCTGTCGCTGCTTGTTCTGCTAACCAGTTACTGCTCAAGACAGCACAGCACTTCGCGGAGGAAGCCAGGCCAAGTAGATTATGACAAAATATTGTTTTTTGGTCGAAATGAAGAATCAGTCTCAGGGTTTGATCAGTTCTCTGCTCATATTTCATAGTTCCAAAAATCACAAAGGAGTGAAAAGTAGTCTGAAAAAGCACAACTATAACCTTGGGCATAACTTTTGAATGGTAGGTGATAGGGCTTTCATATTTCACACGTGCATTCCTTGTGCCAAGACCTTTCCATGGGCACCAACATTTATACCTTGTGACCTTGACCTTGGAGTTTGACATACTTTTGAAAACTTTTTCCTTGGGCATAACTTTTGAATGGTAAGTATTCTACATGTGTTTTCCTTGTGACAAGACTTTTCCATGGGCACCAACATTTTTGACCTTGTGACCTTGACCTTGGAGTTTGGCCTACTTTTGAAAAACTTTCACCTAGGGCATAACTTCTGAATGGTAAGTGATAAGCCTTTCATATTTTACATGTGTATTCCTTGTGACAAGACCTTTCCATGGATACCAAAATTTTTGACCTTGTGGCACTGACCTTGGAGTTTGACCTGTATCGAAAATTTAAACATTAGCCACTGATAACCTTTAAATGGTAAGTAATAGGGCGCTCATATTTCACATATGAATTCCATGTGGCAATACTTTTCCATGAATACTAAATTTGACCTTGTGTCCTTGACCTAAAATGTGAAACTACTTTTCATCTTTTTTTCTGACAAAGATGCCAATGGGGCATTCGTGTTTCACAATCACAGGTTTTATTTGATATCAAAAAATAAATTTATTATATCAAAAAATAAATTTGTGATATCAAAAAATAGGGAATAACTAGTAAAACGGCGCATCATAGTGGACTCCTGGTCCACCAGCAGTGACACTCACCAAGTCGTACAAATGTTAAACGTCTTCAAATTCAATAGCATCATTTAAGAACAGATAAATTTGCAGCATATGAACCAGACATACAATTGTTGGATTAACTGACAATACTGGAAGTCCGATTTGCAGACCTACGACGGTGTTATCTGTTTTGTTTTTTTTTCGCCTTCAAAGGTATCGTAGGTCTGCAAGTCGGACTACTATGTACAATACTGGTATAATTCAAGTAATCATCAATTCTACAAACTGGTTTAAAGCATTCATTAATGTCCATATTTTTTAAAATTCATTTAACAATACTGGAATACCAGTTCATCCCACCTCTGGCAAATTTCTTGCAATCTGATTGGTCGAGAAGTACCGAATATTATGCTGTATCATTTTACTCACTGACAGGATATTATTTCAATATCTTCCAGTATTTTACCAGTATTGTAAACAAGGAACAATATTGGAAGATACCAGTGACAATTCGTGCTGGAACAAAAAATTCTACCAAGCCAAGTTTACATGATCCATAGATTGTGTTTCACAAACACACTTTCTTTTTTGTTTGTTTTCTTGAAAATCGATGAGGAAGCGCATGCGTAGAGCAAGTGACCATATTTCGCCGCAATTTTCGTATATTTTCTGGGAAATTTCAATACTTGGTGGCCGATTCAATAATTGGTTTTGCTAAAATATAATTTAACTCCATTCTCGATCGAAATACTAGAAAATGATTTATATTACTCATTTCATTGTTTCCTAATAAAACGTAAAAATATTTCGTTTCCATGTTTTCGGGGGTGATCATATTTCGCCGTTTTTGCTGATAAGTATCCATTTTGCACACACAAAAAACCGGACAAAATTGTGACTTTCTTTTCAGGAAATCTTTCGCCGCCACTACTTAAATACGAGATGATGCCAAATAAAATGCTTTCTTCGTTTGGTTTTTGTAAAAATTTTGGATGTTTACGTCTAAAATTTAGTGATGTAATTCATTTTTCCTTATTTTGAGGTATTTTTCGTCGCATTTGAATGCAGGAGATGTCACATTATATCAAAACATGACTGCTATGGGGTCATATTTGATAGGATATTGAAAAATAAGCTTGACAAACAATTCCAATAACCAACGAACTATGAAACGGCGAAATATGGTCACCGGCGAAATATGGTTCCTTGCTCTACGCCTGACTACGCGCATGGTAACATCTCCCCCTACCCCCCTAACTTCATCCATCCTGACTTCGCTCCCCCCCCTCCCCCCCCCCCTCCAACTTCATTCATCTCGCTCTCTGTGATATCTGAACGAGAGTTCTCACGGATGTGACGTCACGTATTTGAAATTCAGCATGGCGGACGTTTATCTTTACTTTTGGTAGGTCTGTGTGTATTTTCAGCTCCTTTGCAGGTCGGATCAAAGAAAAGAATGCTTATGCATCTTGTCCTAGTCAGTAAAATATTAAATGATGCAACTTTCATGGGATCGAGCATTAAAATAAATCGAAAATTGGAAAATCGACCCTTTGTTTACACTGGGTAAAAAGGAATGAGTCAATGACATGGTTCAGAGCACAGGAACCTGTCGTTTTAATAGAGAAAATAAATTATTGTTCACTCCCTCATGCCTCTGTGTTCATATTACAATTTTCTCAAGGAATGAAACAAAATCGAAAAATTCTAGACATCAATTTTCCCAACATAACTTCGCCAATATATCGTCTACATGGGATACGACGGACAAATCGCGACTTCCAACGCTAAAAATAATATATCATGTTGTAAAAACAACGAACATTACTTACAATAACACCGGCAGATAGATGCTACAGCTCCTTTAAAATGGACAACGTTCCCTCTTGATTACATTGTTTTCTCCAACGCCATGAGACATCAACTTCCTGTGTGCATAGTGAATTGAACATCTCCCGCCTCTTATTAGGAGCACTGTTTGAAAACGCAGCTGTATGTTGGAATTTTTACCTGTGTAACGGACCCATCCGAAGCAGTGAGGAATCTTTAACTTGCTTAAACACCCATCTGAGACACAGGACCATTTTAGAGACCCTTCCAAAGTACTAGGCTATGGTTACCGGTACATGTACTAAGCTATATACAGGGTGTCAGCCTGTCTGGCCAAGTAACCCTAGCCTAGTCCTTCCATAGGGACTTTAAATGGGGTTGGTGTGCCACAAATTGGCGTAGGCAAGTTAAAGATTCCCAACTACTTCGGATGGGTCCATTGCAATGGTCAAAATTCCAACGTACAGCTAATATGTTTCGGACGGTGCTCCTTATGAGAGGCGGGAGATGTTCAATTCACTATGTACACAGGAAGTTGATGTCTCATGGCGTTGGAGAAAACAGTGTAATCAAGAGGGAATGTTATCCATGTAAAAGGAGCTGTAGCATCTATCTGCCGGTGTTATTGTAAGTAATGTTTGTTGTTTTTACAACATGATATATTATTTTTAGCGTTGGAAGTCGCGATTTGTCCGTCGTATCCCATGTAGACGATATATTGGCGAAGTTATGTTGGGAAAATTGATGTCTAGAATTTTTCGATTTTGTTTCATTCCTTGAGAAAATTGTAATATGAACACAGAGGCATGAGGGAGTGAACAATAATTTATTTTCTCTATTAAAACGACAGGTTCCTGTGTTCAGAGGTTGAAGGACCGGGACTGTTCGACAGAATTTCTTTCATTTGAATGATGAACCCTTGAAGTTAGTGTTATATCTTTTAGAAGAACCAACCCCTTGAAATGATTTGTGTAAAAATCAAGTGAATGTCATGTCACTGAGCATGAGCGGGCAACTCTAAGAATCGAACAAGTTTTAGCTTTTTGAAATTGCTTGTCCGGCGTTAGCAATTATCTTAAAGTGGCAATGAACCAATCTTTTTCACTGAAGAGGGGGAGGAGGTAGTCTGCACATTTTCAATTATTTCAGTTATACATAACAGTCAAAGCGCGGATGCAGAGGGGGTCCGGATCCCCCTGGGATTCTCAAAGTATTGTTTATTTTATATAAATTAGACTAAATAATCCAGTCTCTCCACTGCTGCTAAAAGAGACTGAACCCCACTACAGTTGTTACAGAACGAAATCGGAGGAAACTGTTGCCCAATGATTTTTCCATTTTGAAGATATGAAATATTGATTTTGTTGTTGACGGGACTAAAGAAAACATTTATCTAACTATCTCTACCCATCTCGTGTTTTTTTCTCGCTTCCTTATTGCATTTTTTGCCAATTTTTAACTCCCTACCAAACTAAACAGGCAAAGCGAAAGTTCGGAGAACCGACTAATCAGAACGAAGGATAAAGAAAGTTGGTCACATGATATTTTGTATCCTTCGTTCTGATTGGTCATCAGACTTCATTCTATAACAAACGTGGTGGGGTTCAGTCTCTTTTAGCGGCAGCGGAGAGACTGGATTATTTAGTCTATATACATGATATATAAATATACATATTTTGGAAGTCCCCTTTTGTTGTCATAATATTTGGATAGTATAGATAACATGAATTTGTATTGGAAATCTTTCATTTTGATAATATTACATTATTTTGCATACCATCAGCTTCCGCTTGCCAGTATTACATACGTTATTTTCGAATGATGCTGCTCTTTCTTATATGTATACATGTACAATCCATACTGGTCGGGTACATCTTATCGCCGGGCACATATTATCGCCACTTCATTAATATCTCTGCATATGGTTGATGTAGGAATTTATTTTTTTCACCATGATTACATTATTTAAACATGAAAGGGTATACGATAATTCAAACAATTCCATAACCTGCAAATACTGAATTTTGTGAGAGAAAGTCAGTAAATCTGAATGTATTTCCCCCGCCTCCATGGGGAAAGGGTAGGTCACTAAATCTTCCAATACCTCTTTTGTTTTTGAAATTTTTTGCATCAATTTTTCACAGACGAAAAGGAGAAAGTTAAAAGATTCAAGTAATGTGAATTTTGTCGAAAAAGTTCAAGATTTCAGAAAGAAAAGGTGGAGGTGGCGATGATATGTGCCTTCCTTTCTATCAAACATGGCCTAACTTTTACGTTCATGAATCACAGGTAAACATCAGATTTTCATGAAAATTGGAAGAAATGTGTGTCAAGGGTTCTTCGTCCATCTGTGCAAATTTTATTTAATTTCATGAAGAATTAGATATTTTAGAGCAAAAAAGTTGAAAAAAGTGGCAATAATATGTGCCCGACCAGTATACATAACACTTTTGTCAATAAACAAAGGCACTATGAGTAATGAAAATGAAAAAAAAAATTATCTAAATATACATGATATAAGAACCGACAATTAATAATGTGTCAAGATTTAAACTCTTTTCTCGCCAGTCATGTGTTCTATTTATACTTAGAAACAGAACTGACATTTTTGTGTGCGGTTTTTTTTTTTGCTCTTCAAAAAATTAGGACTTAAGGACCCCCCCCCCCCCCCTTAAAAAAATCCTGGATCCACCCATGAAATGACTGTTTCGCCTGTTGCGTAGGTGCATCTGCTTATATGTGAAGGGGCCAGTCACATTACCTGCTCTATGTGTAGCGCTGTATGCATGAACTGGATGTATTATATGTACTTATGAATGGAATATTCCTGCATATTAAGTAGCGCGCCATAGGAAGTTTGCTCATCGTTTGAGCTTGTTGCCCATATGCTACCTCTTGGCAGCATGATAGGAACCCCTGATGTGATGCTCCTTTTTAAAGTTTTCTTGGTGCAAAGACAACGGCAAACGGGCAAAGTCACTAGACTTTCAGTTAAAGCTGATAGAAATACACAATCTTAGACTTGAAACACGGGCAACTTGGTGTGTCGAATATTCGGCTCATGGTATACTTGGCCTGTAGTGGGTCTCCTTGGTCTGTAAACATATTATATTAACAGTAGTTAAATCGTTCTTATTAAGGGAAGACCATTTGATTCTAAGGAGGGGGGGGGGGTGGCAGTTTACTTTTTTCTGGTTAAGCATTTATTTTCAACACACAGTTGGCTGAACATTTATTTTCCAGTTAGTATGAATTATTTGTAGACTTTCAGGAACATTAATTTGAAAACAATTAATTTTTTTTCAAATAAATAATTTTAGAAATTAGATATTTGAGCTTTCTTTATTGTACGCTTGAATTGTGCTGAAGTATATTGTACATGTAGGTCCAAATTATGTGTGTTAATGGGACGAGTGGACCTATTTCGAATTATGGGCCGAATGGACCTACACTGCTAAAAAAAATTAAGGGAGCAAGGTTTCTACTTTCATATCACATATGTTTGCAGCTGCTTATTCTATATGATGAACATAAATATATAAAGACATATTTAATAGGCATTTCTTAATTGAAATGTCTCTATCAAACAAATCAGTCATATACATGTACACATGATAAAATTTGATGATGTAGCCTTGCTTATCCCAAAAGATATTGCATTCTATGTACCATTATATTGCAATGGAAAAATAGCTCCTTTAATTTTTTTGAGCAGTGTATATATGCGCGCACAGTGGACCTACGGGTATACAAATTCTTTTAGATGGACAAGAATTAAGGAATTGGTTTTTATTTTGGTTATGTCAAGCACCACTACCTTTCAATAAATTTATGAATCGCAAGCGATATAAGTCTCCTATCGGCATACAAGGAATATGTAATATCTACAACAACAGCCACGAAAAGTCCAGAAAATTGAAAAATTCATAAAATTTGCTATGTCCAAGGGCCATAACTCTTGTAAAAATTAGACAATCAAAACCAATATTGAATTTGATCTGTATCACATAAAGATATATCTACATACCAAAAATCAGTACATTAACTGCAGTAACAGCCAAGAAAATTCAGGGAAATTGAAAATTTCATGAAATTTGCTAAGTCCAAGGGCCATACATGTAACTGTTGTGAAATTAGGTCATTTGAATGCAAACTCCAACTTGACCTGTATCACATGAAGATGTATACATATACCAAAAATCAGTTTGATATCTGCAATAAAACCGACGAAAAGTCCTGAAAACTGAAAAATTCATGAAATTTTCCAAGTCCAAGGGCCATAACTTTTGTAGGATCAGGTCAATCAATACCAAACTCACACTTGTTCTGTATCACACTCAGATGTATTTATATACCAAATATCAATTTGATCATGTTGATATCTGCAATAGAACCAAAGAAAAGTCCAAAAAGCTGAAAATTGCATGAAATTTGCTAAGTCCAAGGGCCATAACTCTTGTTAAAATAGGTTAATTGAATCCAAAAAATGACTTCATTCTATGCAACTAAAGCGAAAAAAAGTCTGGAAAACTAAAGTGTGACAGACAAACAGACGGATGGACGGACGGACAGACAAACGAGGTGGAAACTATAAGTCCCCGCAGGCAAGCCAGTAGGGGATTAATAAATTAGTAAATGCGTGCTTCTGAAGATACATGCAGTAATGCTGCGACATGCATGAAACCTATCTATGTGACCTGCAGTAATCCAATTATCTTATTAGCAACTTCCGACAATGGTTTCGTGTTTTAACGTTAGAAAACATTGATGATTAGATACAATTTTTTTTGTGTGTATTTAAACAGGGATGTATACATGTATATACGTCCCTGATTTTGAAAGAGCTTCACTGATCTTACTTAAAAGGAAAAACGTAAAAATAATTTATATGTTGTTGTTACAAAAAATGTCTAAAATGTAAATTTCACAAGTTTTCACAAACTTTTACCAGTATTTTAAATGTTTCAGATGATAAAAAAGTCAAAGAAAATATACAGAATAAAGAGTAGCATCCTTGTGTTTTGTCAGCGGATGCTGACAGGAAGATACAAAACATCGGCAGTCAGTCACGATAAACGATATCCAAAATGACGACAAGTTTGGACTACTTTCTGCCGAATGTCAGCACCCAGGATACGAGGAAGAGAGTACAAGCGCACTCAGAGCTGGTGCCGTACCTTAGCGATCCTCACAGCTCCCTGTACTGTACCGAGATAGACGAGTTCATTGGTGGCTTAGTGGCATGGGTCAACTGTAGCAATTATAAGGTACTGGTATTTTCCACAATTTTTCGTTCTTAATAGTGCCCATTTCCTGTAAAAGAAAAAAAGAAAAAGTATTTCTAAAGTATTGCAGTGATTCAGACTGTTTTCAGAAGCAATAGCATCAAAAAATTATAGGCCATTTTGTCCTAAACATGGAAAAAGTATGGGCCGTTGAGCGGCATAGCTGCAAGCCGAGCGCCAAAGGCACGAGCTTGCTAGGGGGTTCCGGGGGCATGCTTCCCCTGAAAATTTTTTAAAATTTAAAGCAAAATGGTGCAAACTGAGCCAATCTGGAGATGAAAATTGAAGTCTACAAACTTGAAAATTATGAATGTGTAACTGAGGCCTTCTTATTGTTTCCTGTAGAAGTGGGACTGTTGCTGTTTGATGTTCGTTAGACATGATGTGGTCTTTCAAGGAGCTTGTTTTAAAGTTCTATTACCTTTGTAAAGGTATTGTTTCTATTTGCATCTAGGCATATTTTACAGAGTATGGCGTCCGCAGTTTCATCATACCGTAACCATTTAAGGGTATAGGGTTACCCATTTATGTTGAAATTTCTATCAACAGTATGTTCAGGTTGTTCAGCCTTTACTTCGGAGGTGTCAGGAGTGCCGCTCGGGGGACCGCCGCAAGGGGGGGGGGCCCGCTTGGAGATTCTTTGATCAAATTAAACAAAGTTTTCAAAAACAACGCCCAGACGCAGCTTTTATTTGACTCGGTTATTTACATGCTTTAACAAGCATTTGTCGAGTCACCATTACACAAAGCGCTTGTACGACGGACTCTTTTTAATCATCCAATGAAAATTGTTGTTACATTTTTATCGAGGTACCGAGTCAACTCGACCTTAAATTGTGTCCGCTTGTGTGAAAATATGATCGGCCAATATGTCAGACGAACGGGAAAGGAATAGGCCATTTTGGCAGGTACAGGACACATTAATCGGCCATTCAGAGTTTTTATCGGCAAATGGCCGATGCCAATCTGAATCTCTGGTACATGTTAGATGATTCTAGACAAACAATTTCTCCATGTTCACACAAAAATAATTGTTTGTACAAGCAACCTTTTAGTTGATTAGTTGATCCTCCCATTCTGAAAAAATAATATTTTTTATCTAAAGCATTGTCATCCAATAAACAGATAAATCCATCAAGATTCCATTGATTCTAGCATTACAAAATCAATTTTCAAAAGATAGATGTTTTGCACCATCAACATGATCAATCTTTAGTTTATTCACCTGTTCTAAAAAAGGGAAGCGAGTATTTCTTTAGCATGGCAATTGTTTTTAAGTCCACAAAATTTTAGCAATACAGTATGCACAGACGTAAAAAAGATGATCATGATTTATATGAATTATACATGTTATACTCTCACAGTAAGTTGTATCAGCTTTGCATGGTCATATACTTTATTGTGTCGCCTGTGAGGCTCAGGCATAGCGACACTTACTGACTTAGGGATCTTTTTTTTTCAAAAACCAATGGGATATTATTAACATTGATTTATGACATTCGTTAGGAATACTAAGTCTTGAGAAAAAAGGGAGAGATGAAAAGAAAGTAATTCATGCTGTGTTCAGTTCCTTTACATAATCTTGTGTATAGTCTATAGACCTCTGCAAGACAGAATTTTTGTTTCACCGTATGTCGGTCAGTTTTAAGAGTAGTTATTCAAAATAAACCTTAATCATAAAATACTTGCCAAAAAGAGTGACATAAGGAAGAGTTATAAGGACAGAGGTCAAAGTTCAAACCAGTTACTATGGTAAACATGTTAGGCAAGATACTGACTCGAAAGTTACATAGTACTTGGATCTTCACGCTTTCTAAAGATCAATATGGATGGGATGAAGAGTTTGCTTTGTCAGTCATCTTTCTTTCATAATTACATGTATGCCCCATGCAAACAATATTTGGTTGGTATAAAGGAATCACCCTGTCATTCCGTCTGTCTGTCCACTTTACACCTTGTCTAGAGCATAACTCCTTCCCCTGAGAATTTTCAATGATATTTACATAGAAATGTTTCTCATGACCTTACTCCTTAGTATGTGTAATGACCTTGAATCAAAGGTCAAGATTACAATCGACACCATTAGTAAAACCTTGTCCAAGGCATTACTCCTCCCCCAATTGATGGATTTCAATGATATTTCACAGAAATGTTTCATAGAACCTAGGGGTGTGTCATGATTCTGAACCAAGGTCATGGGTCAAAGGTCATGGTCAAATAGAAAATATCTCAGTATTTCAATTCCATCCATTTTAAATCTGGTACATGTAACAGGATAGCTTGGATTACTATCAGGAGGGGAAGATACCTGTATATTTACCTTTTGATGATTCCTAGAAGTCAAAGCAATCTGATTAATCCAGCCCCCCCCCCCCCCCCCCCCCCCCTTTCTCTTTGATGTAGGAGATGAGGGGACTGGTATTACACATTTTAGTCATAAACAAGTCAAAGGTCAAGATAACTGGTATGGAAAATAAACTTTAGGTATTGGTTTCAAACATACCTGTATCAATGCCAAACTGGGATACAAGAGTACTACGTAGGTACTGTTTCTATCAAAAGTAAGAACTGACTCACATGTAGGGGTCAAAAGGTCAAGGTTAAGGTCACATTTGCAAACAATAACATACATCTTTTTCCAGAGACAAACTACTTTACAAATTTTCTCTAGCTTGCCCTACTTCAATATTTTATTAAATACACATGGTGCTTATGATGCACAAGTCTTGCAAACGTCTACATGTACATGTAGCATGTTGCAAATTTCAATGAATGACTTCAAATAAAGAATCAAACGAAAAGGGGATTAGTGATACATATATATAGTAACTGTACTGCTACGCTTTTAAAAATACATTTTGAGTTCGACTAGTACCACATTGTACTATAGTACTAATAAAACAAAAACAGTATTAGCTTACGACGCCTTACGCCATCACATACTTATCTTGTGTTGATAGTATCAATATTAAGTTAGTACTTAAGGGATTTACCAGACAAAGTCAAGCACATATAACAGTGTCTGGAGTATCATTATCAAGTATTGACCAATACACAGTCACAATATTTCTCTTCCTTCGTAATTATGATAGTGCGTACCAGCCACTACAAGGTCTAAGAATTGTATTGGTCGTATAGTTCTGTCAATATGTATATTTTCTTGTGACCTTACATCAGAAGACGATCTTTACGTTCGACAGAATTTAGATAAGGAAATTAGATGCTAGATTGATAGAGTGTGTAACCCCATACAAATTATATGGTCCTTGAATGAATAATAATATAGTAAGGTGTATTGACTCGCGTTTCACTTGTCCGGCACTTGGCACTGCCCCCCTTTCTTTTTACTTCCCTTCTGTCGATTATTACAAGGGATGTTACGTTTGAAAAGCATTCTATATACATGATTACATGTACTCTTTTCAGTTTTCATATTTCTGTAGACTGCCATTCTCACTAGTGCCGTTCGATTGTACACTTATTGCCACGTTCGCCCTGGCCCTCAACCCCCCTCCCCCTTTCCCGTTTTATTCTTCTATTTTTCCTATTCTAGACTTCTCATATTCTATCGCTGAATTAAACATTATCTATTACTTTTTGGTCCGAAAGAGGACTCAAAATTCAAAATTTAACGATCATGATTGGATTGGTATCACAGTCATGTATTAAGGCATCTTTTTCAACCCTAGCGTATGCTAATATAAGACGTCAATAACAGAACCTGACCTGATTTGACTTCGCCGACATTCATTGACATACGATGTAAGCATGGTAAATATGTATATATTCTATTGCCCCCACACACATGGTGAAGAATATATCTATTTGATGTATATCAATGACTTTATCGTACAAGAAATCGGAATGGCCTCCTTCGTTTTGACAGAATATTTCATGTGCCAAAATATCTACCCCGTAGATGGCCTATTCAGTATAGGTTTGTTACATGTACCTGTTCAATCGAGTTGACAGGTGTATATATAAAAGACTTGTTTGTGTGCATTTGGCCCGCGGGTCAATGACATTTCTACCTTAAAAGGGACCGCTTGTTTAACGTTTGTGTAAAGTCTGTCGGGACAGGGATATGAAAGCTTACACGAGGCAAAGCTTGATTTTTCGGAGAAGTGGAAATTACTCTGCCGTTCATAAAATTTTCATAGATATATCATGAATGAATAACAAAGGTTAATGAAAAGACGACAATGTGGAGAGGAAGGGGGGGGGGGTGAATACAAAAGCAAGAACCCCCCCCCCCCCCAAAAAAAAAACAAAAAAATATACCCCCCCCCCCAAAAAAAAAACCCAAATACATATAAATGTAAAAAAAAAAAAAAAACCCGAACAAAAATCTTCTGGTCCTGACAAAAGTACTTGCGTTTGATTTATGTAAGTTTGCAAACTGGAAAATGGGTTTGTCTGTAAAAGAGCACACAGTGTTACTTGTTGTATGCATAAAACAAAAAGGTATTTTACTTTCAATTCTTATTTTAAGTTTTAACTTCTCTGTTTGGTCTATTGACCATGAGATGAGACCTAGCAAGGACCTCGATTTCCCGTGAGTCAGAATCTTCCCCTCCGTATCCCGTGACTATGTGGTTCCCAGAACTAAGGAAAAAAAAAAACATAGTAGGTCTGTAGGCCTAACATATATATATATGGAAACAGCCTTTAAGGGATTGGAGGGGGAGGGGGGGGGGGGGGGTGATTGAACTTAAATAAGACAGTAAGCAAAGTTTTTCGATGGATGTAGTGCTAGTAGTAATCATAGAATTATTGTACGGGCTGACATGTTTTACCACTTAAACCTCACAGATAGTATCTACTGTTACTTCTCCAGGCGAGGACTTCATTAATACTAATTGCTATTTTATAAAGGACATGTGCTTGATGTGTATAGATTACATAGAAAACGACATGACAGTCACTAGTATTACTGGTGCACATGTTACAGAAATTGTTCCTTAGGCTTGTGCATTACTGGAAAATTGGCAATGCGGTTATATTTTATCGTTGCTACTTGTATATAGGTATTGTATGAGGGCTGATTGATATGTTGTGAGCCTCGTATTTAAGGATATGAAGTTTATTTTGCATTATATTTCTACAGAATCCCCTTCAGTATCTAAACACTTCTGCCATTGGTGTTTAAGGACCTCAGAACTCCTTATCTTGACTTGTCAGAAAGCCATCCACTGCAAGGATGACTTCATCATTGGACTGAAAGTAGGTGCCAGAAATAGCTGCTTTCAGTTTTGGGAATAGATGAAAGTCTGACGAAGCAAGATCAGGTGAATAAGGCGGATGCTCTGCAATCAAATTAAAACACAATCATAATTGACAGTGACAGACTTGTAAACAGGAGCATTGTCCTGGTGGAACAACACATCTTTAACAAGTGAGCTTTCCGTGGCGCTTAAGTTTAATATTATATTTTCCCGTAACTGTGTGAGAAGTGAAGCATAGTATGTGCCATTGATTGTTTGTCCTTTATGGAGATAATCTATCAGCAGAATATCTTCTGCAACCCGGAAAACCGAAGCTCTCAACATATCAATCAGCCCTCGTAACTATACATGTACTTTGCATATGAGTTGATGAAACAAAACATGGGGTGGGTGCTTTACATTTTACACCATTGATATTTTTAAGTTCGTACAAAACATTTGGGGATGATAGACAGTCAAATTATAGTATTAAAAGAAATCTATTGTTGATCTAATGATCAATGATACCCCCGCCCGGCATATTTCACATATAAGCAATGTATAAGAAGTTTGAAGGTGCACAATTCAACACAAATTGAGGAACATGACCCTTTATTTGAGTTTGACCTGTATTTCTCAATGTAAAGCTATATCTAAGAAATAAATATATTCCCTGTCACGGTTTTCATTGAAATGTCAGGCAAGCATAAAATATTGATTTTTTTCCAAGTTTGAAGGGGCACAAATCTGCATGAAATTAAGCCATATTCAAACCTAACCTGTAATTTTTGGTATGATAGCTACATTCAAGAAATGAAGTTATTATCTGTAACAGTTGTCCTTTTAATGTCCAGAAACCACAAAAAATTGAATTTGGGTAAGTTTCAAGGGATATAACTCTGCACAGAATTGAGGGACGATGACCCATATTCAAACTTGACCTGTATTTCTTGGTGTAATAGCTATATGCAAGGAATGAATTGATTATCTGTAACGGTTTTCCTTTAAATGTCCGGAAACCACAAATTTTTGAAATTTTCTAAGTTTCATGGGGCATAATTCTGCACATAATAGAGGGGCATTACCCATATTCGAACTTGACCTGTATTTCTTGGTGTAATAGCTATATGCAAGAAATGTATTGATTATCTGTTATGGTTTTCCTTTAAACATTTTGAAACCACAAAATTTTGAATTTTTCTAAGTTTCAAGGGACAGAACTATGCACAAAATTGAGGGACATGACCCATATTCGAACTTGACCTGTATTCTTGGTGTAAGAGCTATATCCAAGAAATGAATTGATTATCTGTAACGGTTTACCTTTAAATGTCCGGAAACCAGAAAATTTTGAATTTTTCTAAGTTTCAAGGGGCATAACTCTGCACAAAAAAGGGGGACTTGACCCTTATTTGAACTTGACCTGTATTTCTTAGTATAAGAGCTATATGCAAGAAATGAATTGATTATCTGTAACGGTTTACCTTTAAATGTCCGGAAACCACAAAATTTTGAATTTTTCTAAGTTTCAAGGGGCATAACTCTGCACAAAATTGAGGGACTTGACCCATATTCAAACTTGACCTGTATTTCTTGGTGTAAGAGCTATATGCAAGAAATGAATTGATTATCTGTAACGGTTTTCCTTTAAATGTCCGGAAACCACAAAATTTTGAAATTTTCTAAGTTTCAAGGGGCATAATTCTGCACAAAATTGAGGGACATGACCCATATTCGAACTTTGCCTGTATTTCTTGGTCTAAAAGCTATATGCAAGAAATGATTTGATTATCTGTAATAGTTTTCCTTTAAATGTCTGGAAACCATAGGTTGGATGGACGGACAAGTGCATCACTATATACCCCCACCATTATATGGTGGGGGTATAAAGATGTCTACATGACAGGCATTGGAACTTGAACCCTTAAAGCGGTGGTCACAACCCGTCGTACATGCTGTCTATGTGCAAAAATGTAGACAAACCTTGAGTATCTGTATGGTGTCCATGTGTTGTCAGTACATGTCCCGTACGGCCTCCTTGCGGATTTGGGAACACGCAGACAGGACGTAGCAGTTTTAATTCATACAGAACTTTGGCTGTGTCCTGTCTGCATGTTGTCTAAGAATTCAACAAGAATTATGACACACACGTTGTTAGTACGTTGCAGGTACGTGCAACGCACCTTTAACGGAAGGAAGTGAGGACTCTGTGTATTAACTAATAGCAGTACATGTAAATTTGACATCCTTACAATAATGTAGAAGACATACGGAGAAAGTATGTTGTAAGCAAGTTTGCGCTACATATTATGCATGTAACCACCCATATAACCGTGCGTGCGACGTGCGTTGACTTCTGTACTCTTGCCACTTCTTCCTTGTGTCTTGAGAAAAACGCAGCACACGTAGCCTCCTGGTTGTGACCAGGGCTTTAGCATCTTAAGAACTGGTCTCTGGATAATCATATTTTTCTATGTATAGGAAAGTTTTTTTATCTATAGAGACCAATTTTCAAGAAAGATTCAGTTCCCTGTGACACCATGTGAGAATATCAGGTTGTCCAGTCTCATGTGAATATAAGAACTTGGAAGGTTATATTTCTACTCACTATACCTTGCCCACAAACAATGTACAGATACAGAAGGTAAAATCAATAGACGACAGAGAGATTTTCTCTCAATCTACAGTAAGCTGTCAGTGTCTTATTAGTTAATTACAAAAAGATGCCAAGAACAGATTACATGTAGGAGGATATATGCTTCCAATGTAATTAAATGATGAGAGTTTGAAATTAGATTACATGTACGCTGTATTATGTTTACAACTTGTACAAGAAAGAACGAGACTTGAACCTGAGCCAAATTAAAAAAAAATCTCAATAAAAGTAAACAAAGTGAAGATATACAAGATCTACTCTGTTCTTCTGGAATTATTCTAAAGATTCTGCCCCAATCTTTGACTCGCAACCAAAAACAATTGTCCTCAACTTGACCCAAGGTCATTTGACCTTTTTCAAAGTCGCTGTCATACTTTCGCATTGTAAACCTCGTTCCAGTTTGTATTTTCTTTTGCATTTTGCCATCATGATATACATGGATAATAAAGCAGAAAGGATCCTTATTCTGGGTAAAAGATGTAGTATTTCAGGTCAGTTTGAGGGAATGCTAGGCTGTTTGTTTTCTTGTATTTTGATAGCATTGTTCTTGAACCTTTTTGTGCCGTTATTCATGGTAACATAAGTACTTACATACTCGCATTTATTTGGCAGATATCACTGAATGGGTTAGAGGTCCTGTGTTTGATGGTGGATCGTATGGGAGAAGACTTCAGGCATCATGTCACTTCAGGTCTGTATTATTTTGTGCATTTAGATAAAAAAAGAATCATCGGAGAAGTACACAGTGAAAAGATTGGCCGTAAAAGTGGTTTCATTTTCCAGTTTCACCTTTAACAAGCTTCAGCATTCTGTAATACAATGAAACAATGCATACTTCATAACACATGGATTTTATGATTAATCTTTAGAAGGGATTCTCTTTCACAAAAATTACCTGGTATTGTAAATACCTGTACCATACATGTAACCATGGTAACCTAATAGAATTGATTTATTATTGAAACATGTAAAATGATGCTCTTTATTAAACAGTGTTACCTGCAGTAGTTGACAGGCTTGGAGACTCTAAAGATCAGGTTAGTATAGCAGGAATTTTAAAGCATATCGGCAAAATGATACAATAAAGGCTTTACAAAATTATCTATTTTCATAATTATGATAAATCCGAATGTGTCATCACCAAGAAACATAGCATGCTGTAACATCATTCACTGTGTAGAGTGGGCGAAATACCATTCAGGACAAAAAATGATCCCAAGTGATACATCCTCAAGATTTTCATATTCTATTCTTAGCCCCCCTCCCCAACCCTCTTCCATCTCAAATCATTTACATTCAATGAAGTGCTAATTCAGCAGTTTGCTCAGCCTGTCTTTGATAAAGATCTGGAATTTTCATGTCTCTTCTGCAGGCTATTTTATTGATTATCTTTATAACTTGTACAAAAATAGAAGCATAAAGCAAGCATAGACCTATTTAGAGCCACACATTATGGTACTTTTTGTGCCCTTACCTTCTCAAAAGTGCAGGTACTTTGAATACAATTAAATGTCATATCTGTCTGTCAGTCCTAAGATTTTTCTTGATCGTAACTTTTTTTGGTGATTAGGCTGCAATATTTTACATAATTACCAGTATTATTCCTTGTGGCAAGACTTTCCTAATGGTAGTCCGTACCTTAGCCTGTTAAGTTCGACCTACATGTACATATACTACACAGGGATAATTCTGGCTGTTTCCTTTGATGAGAGAATCGTTTTTAGCCATTTTCAATGAGAGAATCTGTCAATTCAAAATTAAAAATTTTTATTCATGAGAGAATCATGAAAATTATGAGAGATCCTCTCACTTTCACAACCCAAAATTATCCCAGCTACAACATGAACAATGTGTTTCAAACGGTGAAATACCAAATAATCGTGTCATTGAAGTTTGACCCACTTTTAACTTTTAGATACACAAAAAAATTATTTAGACCTTAAAGTTTGATATACAAGTTGTCCTTTTTCTATGAAATACTCCTTATCAGGGGCATTACAGCAAGAGTAAAAATGCACTAACTGAAATGTCAGGCTCTTGTAATCCGATGCTTGCTCGTATGATTTTCAAACTACAGTAATATCAAAAGTTCTTATAAATCAAATACTAGTTTATTAGGATCTAATAGACAGTGATAGCCATAATAAAGAGGCAAATATTATGATTTTCTAATTTCTGAAGTGTTCTTTGGGGAAAAATAATAGTTGACGTACAAAGTAATTTAGTATCCATTAATGAGTTTATGGTGATATATTTACGTTACCAGGTGAGAGACCAGGCCCAGCAGCTCTTACTAAAGTTGATGATGCCAGCTACATCTCCTCAGGTAAATAACATTTGTAATATATTGCGTTTATATGTATTGAAATTTTTTTTTTATGAAAAGGTGGCAATTTATTGCTCTGTTGTCTGTCGTCTATATGAATATACATTTGTACATGCATCATGTTAACAGTTTATAGTAAAAAATTTTGAAAGGGAGTACCTTTATACTGGTACATGTATACTTTTGTTTCGTATGTACAACATATAATGGGGTGTTTGTTTCTTTTGTTTCACTTTTAGTCCTGGTTATCAAATGGAAAATTTCAAATTTTACTTATTTGACAGAATTGAAAAGGGAATTCAATTTGAAAGAACCAATCTTGTATCTCCAAGTAATTTAAAATTAGACATGCAAATTCAATGCAATTAAAACGTGGATACGTTGTAGATTTGTTTTCACCAATTACAATTGGTAATTTGACAAACTTCAAATGTACATTGTACTCTGTGTATAGCATTTAGAGATTTGAGTCGTATGCTTAAAGTGTGCATGAATCTATACTGAAGTATTTGAAAATATTTGTTTCCTGTAGTAAGAAGGACTATAGTATAGATATGTATGCTAATATGCTTCCTCGTACAGTGTATATAAAGCATGTTGTATGATCTTATTGATCCCCTACTTTATGTATTGGCTATAATCTGTGAGACTGCATAAAATTATCTTTACCAATAAAAGTGACATGTGACAAGGAAATTCATACAGATATTTGGTTGAATGAATGATATGAGGAAAACTGAAATAGAAACCACTTGATCATAAATGGAAATATCTGAAACTGTAGAATACATACACATTGTTTAAGAGCCACTTTCACACTCATTCACAGTCCCAACATCTTATGAATTTCCCATTTTGTCCCAAGTTTCTGTTTCAAATGTTAGATAAAAACGATATTAAAGATTGCAAGAGTAAAAAGAAAGTGGAGGAAGTCTAAATAACTGGGCTTTTCAAGTGTGTACTAATGACCCATACATGAATAAGCAAAACTTTCAGTTGTTAACATATATTTATACATGCATTGTCAACTATGAAGCAGTTATTAAAGCATGTGTACATGTGCTGAATTCATATTTTTAGTCTCCATCATGTCAATGACAGATTCACATTTCAAATGACATGCCTTCTGACATTGACTTATATTTTTGCTTAACTTTTAGCCTTCGCGACATGACTGTGTTTTCACACCTTGTAACCTTGATTTGACACTTATGTCTTACTGCCCTGTCTTGACATTTATACCTCATGACCTTGACTTGACATTTACACCCGATGACCTTGACTTGACATTTACACCCCATGACCTTGACTTGGCATTTACAACCCATGACCTTGACTTGACATTTACACCCCATGACCTTGACTTTACATTTAGATTCCATTCCTTTGACTTTGACTTGATATTAATCCCTATACCTAGATTGAGACCTAATGACCTTGGCTTGATATTTACACATTGTGACCTTGACTTGATGTCTGCACATTGTGACCATGACTTGACATTTAGATCTCATTACCTTGACCATTGACGTTTACATCTCAATGCCTCGACTTGACATTTACACCTTATGACCTCGACTTGACATTTACACCTCATGACCTTGACTTGACATTTACATCCTATGACCTCGACTTAACATTTACATCTTATGACCTTGACTTGACATTTACATTCAATGACCTTGACTTGACATTTACATCCCATAACCTTGACTTGACATTCACATCTCACTGCTTTGACTTCACATTTACACCACACTGCTTTGACTTGAAATTTACACCCCATGACCTTGACTTGACATTTATATCCCATTACATAGATTGATATCTCATGACCTTGACTTGACATTTACACATTGTGACCCTGACTTAATAATTAGATCTCATTACATAGATTGAACTCTCATGACCTTGACTTGACATTTACTATCCATGACCTTGACTTGGCATTTACAACTCATAACCTAACTTGACAACTTCCCTTCATGACCTTGACTTGTAAAAAACACTCATTTTGACTCTGAATTGACAGTTACACTTCATTGCCATTATACTGTATGACCTTTACTGGACATATTAACCTGGTAACCTTGGTTTTACATTCCTTGACCTTGACTTGACACACTTAGTGGCTTTTACTTGACCTCATGACCTTGAGAGTTTGACATTGACATTGCACTGGAGAAAGTTGGACAATTCTTTTATAATTCCAGAGGCTGTCAAGCTGGAATACATGCAGTTTCAAATACAAATCTTATTCTTTCGTATTTCAGTATGTGTTTGAAAGGATGATGAGTGCATTTACCCATAAATTATGGCACGTTAGAGAAGGCGTCCTGATATGCCTGCAAAACACAATCAATACGTATGTATCTTACACTTGTCTTACCCTATAAGGTTTAAAATGACGTAATAAATATAATAGCAAGATAATTTTCCTTGAGGAAGAGGGAAGTATTTATATTAATGTATCATTTTATTGTTCCTGTTTTTTGAAAATTTTATGTTATTCATATACCCGGCATTATGATATTGTGTTTAGGGTAAAGGAAGCATTTTCAATTGATATCGCATTTTCATTGATTGTAAAATTTTCTTTTTATAGATATGGATCTCGAAGTTTACAACTATCAAAAATGGTTCCGTCAATATGTAAATTACTAGACGATCAAAACAGTCAGGTAAAGTTGGTTATCAGCATATTGAGTCTTTGCGGAATACAGAGTTTTTTCCCCTTACAGACTGTATCTGACATAAAACCATTATGACGTCATGAAAATGGTATGGTAACATCAATTTCATACCATCATTTTCCAGACTTTTAGAACCGTTTCCATAGAATTGATGACGTCTACGTCTGATAACGTCTCAAAAAAAAAAAAAAGAAATCAGGAATAGACAAAAGCTTTGTCATTAAATGTAATGTTAAAGAATATTTCTAATATTTTTTCAAGAGATACATTTATTATGAAAGGCATTGCTCTTTTTATCTCCCAATGATGACCTAGTTCTGTTTGATCTTTAGATGATCCTAACATTTAATAATATTGTAATATTCTACTGGTACCTGCAGAAAAATAGAACTTTGACATTTTAGGGTTTTTTTTAGCTGATATGTAATATTTCTACGAGTTTTTTTGTATAGTATTTTACTTAAAAGTAACGACCAATCAATAGTTTTTAGACTTGTCAGTTTTTGAAAGAAAGACTGAAAATTTGGTTACTTTTATATTTTGCAAGTAAATAAAGATTTATTGATAGTGCATACTCTGCTATTAATATCAAGCAATCGTAATTTACTGTTCGTATTGTTGGTATTTTAGGTTCGAGAACAAGCAATTTATACCCTAACGGAGATATATAGGCATGTCGGAGAAAGAGTAAGGCAAGACCTAGCCAAGAAAGGAATACCACCACAAAGGTAAGAATTTTTGTAAGCAGCAAAAAAGTGAAGTGAAGTGACAGAAGGTAAATTAAAGACTTGTGAGACTCTCTGTTTTTTTTTCATAAATTTCTATGTCACTTTATCATAATGAAGATGAACCTATCTGTTGAAAAAAAATAAGTTCTCAAAATGGTAAGTTACAGATCTCATAATTTTTCATTGCTAATACATGAAGTAACAGTTTGATTAATCAAGCATAAGTTCAAGACATTCTTGATGTCGGACTGGTCAAATGACCAAATATCTGCCATGTTTACAGGGGGATGTGCCTCTATATTTTTCACTGTGCCCTCCATGATTTTGTTTGCTCCTTCCTCAAATCTCCTTTTATATTGGTGTTTGAGGAGCTAAGAGCTAATTCGTCAATGGTTCCTTCAATGAATTCTAGTAGTTTTGTCCTTGATATAAATGTTAGATTCTAGGTATAAAGCAATTTCCATACACTATGCTCTATGATAAGCACCGAGTTCATCCCCCAACTATATTTGGAACTCCTCTGTGCTTATCTCTAATTGATCCTTTGTGCGACATCACGCTGACATAGAGAATCTTGAGGATTGATATTTTGAAAATGAAAGTATAAGAAATTTTATGATTAATTTATTTTCCTTGCAGGTTAAACCAGATATATGCCAAGTTTGATGAATTAAAGAATTCTGGAGGGATGCTCCCAACAGCTGATCTTCGTAAGTACCAATCATGTAGAAAAAAAATAATGTGAGGAAGGCTAACAGAGTTGTCTTTCTTTGACTTCTTCCAGATTATTTGGAAAGGTCAAAGGGAAGATAATTTGCATGAAAATGGCTTATTGTGAGGTAAACATACATAAAATAAAAGGGAAAGAAAGGCAGTGTGAAAAAAATAAGATGAAGAGTTGTTTTGTTCAGCAGATTGAAGGTTGTATGAGTAAAAGATTGTCAGGTAAACAGAGAATTACAAAAATGATAAATCAAAACATCATTCATGTGGTGAAGCCAGAGATTTGCAAGAATAAGCAAAAATCATGACCATTTACACACTTAACAAAAATGTGATTATAAATACCAAAAAGAGGCCATGCATTAAATGCTGCATCTGATCTATATGTAATTCTAAGTGTTCCTCATGAGCGATCAGGTTATTTTTGGTTAAAGTTAGATTTTTGAAAAGAATTGTGTTCAAAATAGAGATAAATTTATGTAAAAATTTTCCCATTTAAATACCGAGATGAATACTTTTCCTAAAAACATTTTGCATTGAATTCTCCATACCTGGCTGAAGATGAGCGCATTCTTACAGAAATATTTGGGACATTTTCTAACTTTTGTCAATGAAAGAAGTTTAACGATCCTTACCACTCTGATAATTTCACGTTTGCTAATATCAATTAATTTGAAATAAATTCTTGAATTATGTAAGAATCGATTTTGCATTAAATTTAACATTGTGCCACTTTCAAACTAGTCCAAATATTTCCCTCTGCATAAAGGAACATATTGATCTTTACAGAATCACTTTGACCCGATTTTACATCTGGATCTTTTTGTCAAAACATCTAATTATTAGAGAGGTTTAGTTACAAGTTTTAGCGCGACGTGTACGTATGACGTCATCGCTTCCTGTGGTCTTTGATCAAATGACGTCATGACGTGACGTATAGCTACACGTCATGGACGTGTAAACGACGCTCTACACGTAATGACAGAACGGGTAACTTCTTCGAGAATTTCCACACTTATCATTGATTGAACTTCCAGTTTTCGGTGTTATAAAGTACGCTTAGGATTCTAACTTTCATTATGACGAGGTTTTACGAATTTTGATGTACATTTCTCGCAGATTTAACTGATTGAAAAGAAGCTAGTTACACGTACACCTCTTTACAAAGCGATACTTAGACCTTCTCCGGCTCATACGTATAACTAAATGACGTCTTCGGATTGTGACGTCAAACTGTGACGTGTTCTTGTAAGTCATACGTACACGTTGAAAGCACTTGTAACTAAACCTCTCTATTAGTGCTAAATTTTTCACAAGTACACTACAGTATCATTCATAGAAAACTTATAAAATGCTTGTCATCACTGAAACTAAATTGTGTTTGATGCTGCATCGCAAAATCTATTTGAAAGAGAGATGCTGCATTTATTGTATGTATGTATCATAGTTTCGTCCTGGTTGAATCACTATGCCTGTTCCGATGACCCAAGATTCAATATTTACCTTGATCTAAAGACTTGAGGTGCTAGTAATTATCATTGTTATTCGTTCCCTGCCAGCTCGTCGGAATGGACTTAAAGTTTCCACCTTGTTCGTCTATCCCACTTGATTCATGAATCGTTAAAAGGGGTTACAACAAATCCACTAAGGGGACAACTAAATTTGCAGAATTATGAAAAATTATTATTAAACCATATATCGGGAATGTTTTGTGTGTATCTAATTTATACTAAGTTTGCATGAATAATCAAATAGCAAAAAATGGACATAGTAAGAAGAGACACGGACTTTTACTCTTGATCTTGTTAATAGATTAGCGAAAGTTAGATTCAGCGGAAAAAAAACCCACCCTTTTAGGGTGTTTTTCGCGAAATTTACCCGATGCAAAAATACCTGATATACAATATCAATAGACGTATATGATGAAAAGGGATTGCTGAAGAAAAAGCTTTCACCCTTTGACATAGATTATTTTTGTAAATTATTTTTGTTAATTTTCAAATTTAATTATGAAACCTGCTGTTTGTGGGGCTGGGGATGGAGGCCGGTTATTTTCCTGTTAGGATGCTATAGATGTTTCCAATGTTCCTTTCAGAATTTACACCTTGATCATGTTGATACATTGTTAAGCTCCATTTTCTATAAATAATATATCACTAGCTAAACTACATCACTCTGATCTGTTGTGAGAAGTGCGAGATTGATGCGTCTTACACCGCAATGTCAGGAGACCCTTCCGCCATTTTCCACCCTCAATATGACCTTGCCTTCACCCCTCTGGTCCCATGTATTTCCCAAATTACTTAAAAAAAATCAATTTAATTAAGATGGTAGATACACGTAGAAATGAAGTTGGAATTCCTGCTCTAAATTACGGCGCCAAAAATCAAAAGTTATCGCAATTGTTGTTTTATAATGTATCATGATGCGCATCAGTCGATGGAAATCCTGTTGAAATGGGGGACCCCTGCATCCAAGGGTACTTTGCAATGAAGCATCTTGTGGAATGTGATGAAACCCTTGGTGCACCAGGATGTGATTGATGCTCAGTAGAAAGATTAAGAGAAAAATTACTGGGAATTATCCAAAGATTATGTAACAAAATTTATAACATAAAAAAAGGAGGAAAGAAAAGAAACGAATAAGTGCAGCAGATGTAGATTGCCAAGAGGACGTAGTATGTTATATATATACAGCCACAAAAAGACTGTATCTCACTGTAAGGCATGCATATATTATACGACGGAAATATATTGTCTGTCCTCGTATGAACTACCATAGGTATCATGCCCACACGTGCTGAGTTTTTACCCTAAGGGGATAGCAAGTATTTGTCAAAAGGTATTACGAAGAAATCAAAAAGAATATTCGAGGTTAAATTAGGCAATCTACAAATCATGATGCTCATTTGTTTAAAGATTTGTCACAGAGATTAAGGGGAATAAAGAATAAAGGATAATTTATTGCCTTTCTTCGTTGCATATTTAGTTAATGTCTTTGATGTCCCCATTGTGATATGGGGAAAGGTTTTCACAGCATATTGTTGTTTATAAAAAAAAAAACTTGCTCCAGTTTGAACATGTATTCATACAAAGATTCTGGTACATGTTATAGATTTTATCTTTCCGAAATTGGTTTTGAAGCAAGATTTTGTAAATTTTACAACTTCAATTAATTGAAAGTTAACTTTAATGTGCACACGATAAAGGATATTTTCATTTATAAATATTCATGGTGCAGATGGTGTTTAAAAATGTTGAGGACCTTATGCAAGCTTTTGCAGGCAGCCTCCCAGAACAAATGAAAAAAAGCAAAAATTTTAAGAAAAAAAATCTGTACAGGCAGTTTAACAATGGTTATTTTCATTGGATCATAAAAAGTGTTTCAGGTCTGTTTTGATAGATGGTTATCAAGGAAAAAAGTTATGAAGCGTTGAGGACAGGCTCTGATGGGATGATCGGGGAAACAATGTCACTTTGCTCTTGGTTGTAGGGCAAACCCATCATACATCATACAAAACACTAATATGAAGGCAGATCTGGGCTCTGATTAGATGTATATATTGCTTATATTAAAGTATATATGAAAAAGCTTTGTGTAATCTTCTGAACTATATTTTGTACTTGTACTTTAGAATGCCTGCATATCTGCAAGTGGCTGTGCATGTGTCAAAGATTGCATTTCGAATGTAATAAGTATGAAATGGAAATTTTAGAAAAAGGGTTTCTGGATTGGGCATGTTACATAAATAGATCGATGTCCCTATTTCCTCTTTAAGTAATGATATCCATGTATAGCCAAGATAGCTGAAATACTGGATCATAATGAGAACAGAGCAGCCACATGTGATATAAAGCTTAAACCCCCCTCCCCCCCCCCCTATCCCCTTATCCCTTTCATATCTTTTCAAATATAGCAGCGATTTTGTGCAGTAACTTTAGATTGTTTGACACCAAAAAATTCATTTCTTGATATGCTGAATTGTAAAATAAAAAAGAAAATAGAATTCGATAGCTTTAAAGGTATCTATACCAGTATTCCAAGGTCAAGGTCGCTAGCAACTGGTGTCCAGCATGTCCAGCTGTCTAAATTAAAAGATTTTGGGTGAGATGGAGTTTGGATGTATCTTTATTAGCAGCCTTGTCATCAACGTTCATTTAAACTGATTTAACTTCTCCTGGTGTAGATTTATACCCAAAACTCAAAATAAATACAATTTTGCAAAATAATGTTACAACACCGCCGCTTGAATGAAATCGGGTCACGTAAGGGTACATGCAAATAAAGACTCTACTTATTTGAAAATGATTTGTGAGAAGTTGTGACTAACTGTTTCCATTCGTCATTTCTCGAGTTGTTGAAATATTTGCAGAGTAAATCTATGCTAAATCGAGCACCTTGTGGAACAGTCCTATGTCAATTTGTCTTGTATTGGCCCATTTATTCGCTATCGGGTAAGAAAATAAGGCCCAGGATTTTTAAGGCAATGAATACGTTTGTAAAAGATAGGCTAGCATTGTGCTAGGGATTTAGGTAAATATTTGATGGTTGGCAATACACCTAGCACGTCTATAAATATGGATATAATGTTTAGTATACAAAGGTGATAATATGGCTATACTGGCGACTTACGGTCTTTGGAGGACGATGTTTCGGGTATTTAAGATTCTGATCCCATTCGACCAGTTTGTGTCGTGGTTTTGACACACTGTGCTGCATTTTTGTGCATTTTGTGCATTTTTGTGCATTTTGACCAAATGCTTAAAAAGAATCGTCGCTTAATTAAGGTATTTAAAATGGTATTTTTTTGGAGTTTAGCATCCTCCCCTTTCTTGTTGTCTTTGTTTTCATTTCGTGTGATGTATTTTGTCAATTTGGCAGTAAAGTATCTGTTTACCTTTTCAGTAGCTATTCAATGTGTTCCAGTTTTGTTCATGGGTACGCCTAGATATTGGGTACAAAGGGTAAAGGTCAAGGTAACTTCAGTTCAAATACACGGATGCCAACAATTAAGTTTGTTTTAAGAGGTTCAGAAGAATGCTTTGGCCTATAATATCCCGGGGATGACTTGCGCAATGGCCTTTTATAGAATTTCGTAATGCAAAACTGTAGGTCATAGCAGGGTGTTGAACTGAAAGCTGAAAAATAAGTCTTTTTAAAACCAGAAATCACCTAGATCGATTTTCAAAGCCCCTCTAAGTAGATTTCCAATTTATGTTAAGAAGGTTTATGCAATCCTTAAGTGGCAGTCATTGATTTGGGATTTGAGGAAAGGATTTAAGGATGCATTGCACTGAGGATTAGAAAGGAATTGTGTCATTTCATGGGAAAAAGCACAGGATGGTTTACAAAGATAGATGCGATATGCTCCGTACAAAAAAAAGAATATTTGAAAGAAAAATTAAGTAGACAAAATGCCAGATTTCGTAAATGTTTGCATGAGAATAGACAAGTAATTTGTGTAACATTATATGGCGCTTTGGGTAGGTCTACGTCGTACAAGGTACATAATTACTTCAGAGGGTCTTGTTACACCCTAATGGGAATTCTGTATTAATGAATATGTAAAAGAAAATGACGAACTAGTAGACAAAATTTACATTAACCGGTCGACACCAGCACTCTCTCGCAGTATAATACTTTAAACGTCATCGAATTTTCTGCCAACATATGCTCGCAAAATTTGGAAATTTTCCCGTTGTAAGGAATATCAGATCGAGATTTGTTCTCCGATATAAAGGCATTTGTAAACATAGATTAATCTACCGGTTTGAAATGTCAGATTTCGCATTAATAAGGTCATATTGTTAATTACTCGTGACAGATGGTTCTTTACATAGTAGAACTTCTTACGTTTGTGTACATACTATGTTTTGCCAATTTAATTTTTTTTTTGCTTCTTATGTAGAATACACACTTATGTCCTCTTCATGCTACTTCATTCAAGTGTATGATGAAAAATCTGAAACGGACCTGTTGACATTAACTGTCTTTGAAATGTAAATATTTATGGCTACCGTATATGAAGAGAAACCCCATTTGAAATACGATCTTATTTGGCATTTAACAAAAGTATAGGTGAAAGGGTCTTAAGGTATCAGGGCACAAATGACCTTTGTGACACCCAATGCCATCTTACGGATTTTGATGAAACTTATTTGATGAATACACGTAGATGGTATCTTTTGAAAAATCCGATATCTAAAATTTACTGCATGAATTAATCGTTGTTACATGTATATCCTAAAGGAATTGTAGAGTTACCTATAGAATCGATGAATTTTGAAAAAAAAAAAAAAAACATCTGCACGAGGAAGATTTTTCTTGCATTTATGTCATCGAAATGACCTTATTTCCGAATCACATGCATACAAATATCTAGAATGGATTGCTAGGACCCCCCCCCCCCCACCCCGCTTCCCGATTTTTTTTCTGGAAGACCTGTTCTCCAAAAGTTATAAAGCATAAATTTATCAAAATAATTTCTTTATCTGCTCCCCCTCCCCTCCTCTATCACAAAAAATATCTGCACTTGAATACAATAATTTAATATATCCCTTTCTTCAAATTGCGAATTTTTATATACCTCGAACCTAACTTGAAATAACCATTCATGTACGCTCTTGAAAATTTATATTGGAACTCTTAGCTTCTGTCCTTAAATAAACCTCTTTGAAATTCCAAAGCAAAAAATACATATATTATTATTGAATTCCGATATCTTTGAAAAAGGGAAAAGTTCAAATGTCCTTTTTGTGTATTCATTAAAATTCTATTGCTCCAGATAAATAAATATTTCTATTTGGAAGATAAAAGTTTATATAGGACAAAGTTTGTTTTATGAGATACCGGGCTTTATTTACCTGCTAATGGGTGGATTTATATATTGATAACTAAAGTAAATTGAATCTTGTCATGGGAGACTCACCCATTCCATATACGATTATTTTATAATTTTTTTTGTGTTTTAGAATTTGAACTAACATGTTTGAATTGAAAGTACATGGTGATACATTTATGAAATACAAAAATAAGTGAGAGGTGCGGAGGTCAAGCCAAACTGAGGTCCTCAAAACTTGACGAAAGGGGGGATGTTCGCTTTGCATGAGTAACAATGTATAGGAAGGAAAGAAAATGAAGTTTTATATATGTTGGGAGGGCATTGTTTTTCTTAAAATAAAGTCCTTCTTTTATTTTCGAAGAATTTGTCTTTGATTCGATATCTTCATTATCGAAACATTGATTGCTGTGATGAATATTTTGTTTATAAAAAATACATTATCCATCATAACTGTAATTTGCCCATAATATTATTCTGATACCGTTCTCTTTCCATAAATATTTAATTATGATGATAATGTAGAATCTATTTCAAATTTCTGACAAAATGAAATTTAGATATATATATATATTTATATAGTATCGTCAGTATTATACGAACGCACTTTTAATGTCCCTGCACAGTGGACATCTGAGGTCGCGATAATATAAGTCACAGTCGTACAAGGTTGTATATAGGTATTTCTGGACATCGTTTATCACTGTCTAGGGGCTTATGTAAAAAGATGTTCGTATAGATGTATAAAGGTGCGAAAAGGTGTGATGCAGCCCTGTTTATAAGGGAGATAACACATGTCCGACACGGATAAAATACACATATGACATAGAAGAAAGCATGTTATACATGTATGTCAATCTGGATTAAAAAAATACTGCAGTATATCGTTATGTAATTTTGTGCATTGGTGATAACATACACATCAATTAGAGCGTGCGTGTGCCTTTGATGTTCGTACTTTATGTTGTGTGACAATCGGCGCATCTGTGATTTGTCGATTGCGAAAATTTTGGATTGGTGCGTCCGACTCGTAACCTTGTGCATGTAGGTCCTATGTTTCTACATGTCTGTGCATAGGAAGAAAAACAATGCATTGAAGATGCCAAACGGAGATCTAGAGAATTGGAATACACCGGTCGCGGAAAGACTTGATAAACTTTAAATGAGTGTTATTTATTTTAACGAACAAGGGTTAATTACAGAGGAATTGTGATATATTTTACAAGTTTAAACCCCGTTAATAACAGCCCGTCTTTAGTGGCTTTCCATAGGGTGTTTGTATGGGCTAGTAGACAGTAATTGGTCATGATGTTAGTTTTATAAAAGAAAATATTTAATCCTGAAGTACTGGGTCCTTATCGCCACACTGTCATTAAGGTATAGTGAGGGACCACCCTATATGCACTGGTCAGAAAACAAGGGGGGAGTAATCTACATTCGCCGGACAAGGATTATAATTCAGCAAGGAACCACACATGCTAGAGGAGTAAAGAAAATTGATACAATTTTGTGACACATAGTGGAAAAAATCAACCACAGTTACCACATTAAAAACCTATTGCCTCGTTAGAAAAATTTGAAAAGAAAAGTCGACCTTCAATTTGAGCCTTATTCCGTCAGCATCTACTCCAGGACCTTTAGGGACTTCATACACCTTCAAAGTTTATAGCTTTGTCATCCTCACTTCACCTATACCCCTCATTAATGTACATACTTGGTTCATAGACATCAGGGGACACCTGGGGCAGGGACCTTGAGCGACATTATAGACCGCCGGGATGGGCCTTTATCAGGCCATATAGGGTCATTGTTTCCCTATTAGTATACAACTCTCATCCAAGATTCATTACGATCCGGCGAATTACTAAGCATTATCTAGGTGAGAGCTCGATCCTTTGGCCAGGGGCACTGTGTCGCTTAACTAAGCCGGTCATCTTTTCATAACCAAGGAGCAGCAATGTGTATTTACAAAGTATAAAGAAAAAACCACTTGTTATTTGCATAGCTTAAGTAAATACTACGTAAGAATAGTCACAGATACATCTCACCAGCAGATTGCTTTACACTCTGGTGGCAGTCTTCCAGCATAGAGGATTTTCGAAGTTTAAAAGTCCACGATCGCTTCGTATGGACAAACAAGGACTAATAGATTGATACAAACTGATTGAGGTCGAGCTGTGTTTTTACTGGCATGGTTCAATACATTCTAGATTAAGAGCTGCGTGCTCTACGCTAATTTGTGTTACGACCTTTGACTCGACGGAACCGCACCAAATTTGGCGGATGGAGATAGATGTATTCGCTGTATAGGGACTTTGTGTTCTGTGAGGCCCGTCTGTTTTCTAAATTCATTAAATTCTCGACCTAATAACTTTAATTACCACATCATCGATGCAATTAAGAGGGAAAAACGAAGAACTTATTGACAGATGCGGTTTTTCGAATGATAGATTGCATTGAAAAAAAGTATGAAAGAAATTGCACAGAACTTCATTCATTATTTTGGTTGGAACGCGCCGAAATAAATGTGTTGACAAATTCTTTGATCTGATTGGAGAAATTGACTTGCAAAGTTTCATCGATTTCAGCACCTGGTTGAATTTTTGAAATTAGAAAGTGGTGTCGTCAATTGGGATCTACGTAGAGATTGTGCCATTGTGGAGAGATGAGTTATGAGCTATTTATATATGGAATTTAATCGGAAAGATCAAAAGCCTGGTATCCTTACGTAGGCAAATAATAGGTCAAAGAACTTGATCCTGTTTGATGGCGCATCAGAATACCATTAAAAAATTTTGTGATTGGACATCAAGGTTTTTAAATGGTAGATATACTTGGTATGCATAATATGGTGAACCCTGAAATGTGTTTTATTGAACGGAATGAAATAGAAAGGGAAATTTACATCGAAATATAGTGAAAACGATAGTAGAAACTATATTCGAAATACGATAACAAGGAAGTGTAGTCAGAGGAAAGCTGAAAATTGATCGTCTTGTAGTAAAACTAGCTCCAGGATATGCGAATTGCGTTAACGGTTGGAAAATATTCATGTCGAACTGACTTCGATTGGCAATATCAGGACATATTGTATTAAACCATCGTTCGATCTTAAGTCGATTCCAGTATTTGATGTTGGCAGTTTAATGTGCTTTACAAACAAATGGGGCGACGGCGAACATAAAACAAAATATTTTGGTTTTAAACGAGGGGTTAGGTTGACATTAGAATTAATATGCTACCTGTGAAGAGAATTTCAATTTCACGAAAAAGCTGTGCCAAGGTGACAGGTCGCACTGAAAATAATTCGCTCTTGTAATTTTTTTCCTCGCAACTCAATTGATATTAAATTGTTCGGATTGGAAAATTAACAAAAATCTACCTCGTGTTACCACTTTGTGTTTCAATGCTTTAACTTAATAGCATATTTGAGTTTGTTTTTTTTGGTCTGATAATTGTGAGGAGAGGGTTTTTAAATGGAACGGGTACCAGACTGATACAAGACTTGAAAAGTGCAGAATATATCGTGTCATCAGATGCGATTTAAAGGCGATGAATTTGATGCATATTTCGTGAAACGAAGCTTCTTTTGGTACGGTGTATATACAGTAATTGGATCCACTTGTATAGGGGAGTCACAGCCCACGAATTTTTAATTGACAGTGCGTTTTCATAGTGCAGAAAACAGTAAAATCGCTTAATAATTCACGGAGGAAATAATTCTAAAAAGAGAGATGGATGTTTAGTTGCCCTAAATGCTTGAACGGAGCGAAAGAAATGGAGTAGTTATAAAGTGTATTCACCACGCTATCTGATACCGGTTAATATAGAATGTAAACATGGGCTTTGAAGATTTCACCTGATCTTATGAGCGTTGTTAACAGGTTCATGCTAAGTCGGTGTAGCCACCTGGCACACGCTGCCCTTAAGGATTAAAGGATTAATACAACACACGCTAATTTCTACAATTGTACAAATTGGTAGAGTGCGAAAAATATATTGCATCGAGCAAAATTTGTTTTTCTTGGAGCACTGAAGTGTTTTACGTACCCCATGCCTTAAGCCGATCTTACGTAATCTACAGGTCTTATCGTTAGTTCGAAATACAATACAAAGTATGTGATTTATTGTGATATATGAGGAATTTGTTGGATTAGTCAGAAATCGGGAAAGGATTTATATATTTTAAGGAATTTTTAATTTTTTTTAAGAAAATATCGAAAATGCTACCGTTGACATTATACTATTACAAAGTGAATGTGACATAATTCTTGTATCGTGTATATATAGTGAATTAATATAATAATTAGTGGAAAATGTAGCCTAAAGTCGAAATTCGGTGGAATTTTTCGATTTTGGAAGTATATGTAGTGCATTTTTGGAAATTATTAAAATTGATTATATATAGCTACACAATGACTGAGGGTACCCCAATTAATGGAGACCTAGATTCTGAGCTCTGGTCATCACCTTTGATGCACTATACCTCACCATTCGACGACTACAAGGAATTATTCGATGAGATAGACAGCGAAGGCGTGTTCAAATTCCCTGATGTCCATCCACCCTTGCCCACCCGGTCCTCGTCATCGTCCACGCCACGGTCACCACTCAGTCCACTCTCTGATCCATTCTGTAAGTGTCCAGAGAGAGAGAGAGAAAGAGAAAGAGATAGTGTACCTTTTCTGTGTTTTTATTTTTGATAATTATGGAATATGCAAGATTAACTTTGCTTTCGAAGTGATTTGAAAGGAATTTTGTGTATGGGCAATATGAAAAGAACTCAGTGGGCCACTTTTCAAATTAACGAGACGCAATTGACCTTTCCTTCATAATCACTGCATTCGACAGCATTGATCTATTATATAATACGATATTATCATTATAGGAAACGGGTACATGTACATACTCTTACGTAGGTACATGTATACACAGTTAAGTAATATGATACGAACATACCCACTGGGGCCACGTCAGGTGGTGAAAGGGTCAGTAACTCGCCTGAAAATGCAAAATTACACGACACCACCTGCAAATTGTATGGTAAAGGTACTTGTTTGTGTCAACACCCCCCCCCCCCCCCCCACCCACTCCTCCCTTTACTCTTATTTTTATACAAGCCCTTGGGAACTCAAGGATTTTCAAAACACTGACCGATTATTTCCTTATTCTTTCACATGAACACTACCCAATTTTAACGAGTTCTTCACGGTTATTTAGAAATTAAATGAAAATAATAGTGTCAGTGCCGCGGGAGTTGTTACGTTACCGTGTTGAAAAAAAATCCTCTCGCAAAATTAAGCATGGGGATTAGGTGATTTGTGAAAATTATAGGTTACAGAAGATCCCTGTCTCCGTGTGTCACAGAGAAATAAAAAAGGGACCCCCATACTAGCTTCTAGTCAATCTGACATGGTAAGTGACAAGGGAAGGTAGCTCTTGACATGGAAAGTGAATAGAGAATGGTCCCTCTTTGTGTTCAAGGCCTCGACCTTGTCTGTCAGGGTGTTTGTTCGTGTATGACAAATTCAGACAGGCTTGTTTTGTATGCAGTTTATTTCGTATTCATTGAAGACTTTTTTCGGGCCAAGGAGCGGAAATCTGAATGAAAGTACTACCTAGAGTCATGCAAACTTTGGTGCTGTTTTATTTTCATTGACGAATTAGGGGGTCAGGGAATATCACAGGAGCTCGACGCCATTGACCCACAGTAACATACCCCTCAGTTACTTTACCTTTTTGAGACTGGGAAGGTCATTAGTGTCGAACTGCTGTGACAATCTAGGGGGAGGGGGTTTCCATCAAACCATTTTGCCATCTATTATCCATCAAGATATCTTCTATTAGGTTTGATGTTCGTGTTCTCTGCAAAGCGTTTAACGACAGCAATGATCTTCGTTATTTCCGTCTGCGCGTCCTTCTGTCTGTTACACCATGCAGTTTCACCAAGGACTTAAGAATTTTGGATGAAAATAAATAGGGTTACTATAGTATATCGATGATGAATGTCAAACTCAAGTTCATGATTTTATCATTGCTAATTTTACAATTTATGTCACAAACTATATACAGAATAAAGCTATCTCATTCAAGGTCACAATTTATTTGCTGATTTGACATATTTCCTTGAAGCAAGGTCACACTCAAGGTCACATTTCAAATTATCACTGATGAGGCAAATGTTCTGACAGCAATTCGAAAAAAAAAAATCCGTTATGGATTGGTTACAGAGGGCACTTTATAGGCTCACTGCTAGCGTTCATAAATTTAATTTATAATACCCCTTTTTATTGTGTCCAAGGATCCTTTATCAAAACATATTACATATGATTTATGGCATGTGACGCCTCTGAAACTTTCCACCCGGTTTCGTCTTTCCACATTCATGGTTGTATCTATGTAAATATCTTTCATAAAATGGAACATAAAGGATCTAAATAGTGTTTCTTCCTTAATCGCCCTTTGTAAGGTCATTGTACATGTATATGCCAGATTCGAATTTCGCCTTGTAATGCTTTGGTACGTGTTTTTGGGGATTTTTGTATGAAATTAGGACGCATATAGAGCGTAGATGTAGCTTATACTATAGTGCATTCTGTGTGGCTCTGCGATGTGTGATTTTTCCTCGAGGGGAAGGATTCTTACCAGAAAGAGGACACACTGGGGGTTGGATGGGTTCTAGTCTAACAGTCTCTCTAAACAATTTAAAATCGAGTGAAAGACTATGGTACCCAGTTGTACAGTATTAGTATACGCCGTTTTCGTTCCTTTATCGGTATTACATAGGGAAAAGTTCAAGAGTTGAAGAGCAAATTTAATGACCCGATAACAACATAAATGTCATCTTGAAAAAAGAGAAAACAACGTATTGTACACCCGCTACTGGTTAATCCAATATCGAGGAACGCCTCCACGTATTGTCCGGCTACTAGCCCGAGAAACACTGCAAGGGTCAGCAAAAAATTCCGTTTGCGATCATAGGGACCTAATGTTAAGAAATGATGTAACACTTAATCCATTAAGAAGGTTTTAGGAGATTTGAGTTTGATTTATATATAGGATTAAGTCAGTGGTCGTTTTAACCCTACAGGGGGGTACATCACACAAAGGAATGTGCTACTGATTCTCCGTGTATTTATTTTATGCATACTTAAAACCGTTGGAATATTCCGAATGGTCGTTCAAAATGTTGATAATGTGCCTTATCACAGTACTAAAGGACTTTTGACCTCTAAACAACGTTTTTGGCATTTCACACTAAGATCTAAGGTTTATATGCACCGACGAGGTCGGAATTACGTTTTTCTCATGCACTTTTTTTAGTCGAGATCAAATAAATGTAGATAAATAATACTGAAAAAAAGAATGAAAAAAAAAATGGATCTTTCTTACCCCACGAAGAATACGAGAACAATACGATGATTTTAGGGGAGGGGATCAGACCTTAGAAAAGTCCTTTCGAACACTTGATCCTGTCATATTAGTTATAATGGAATTTTAGCTCTAAAGGTTTATAAGAACGAATAAAAATAAATTTACTTTATATCATATAACCGTTCTTAAAGAAGAAGATACGATCTAAAATCGCAATTTAAACATAGACATGCTAAGTACTGAAATCATCCACCCAGAAGTACATTGTAACAGTAAGCTTCTTTTACGTTACATCACGACAGAACGTTATAAGTAAAACATCACTAAGACTGTCTGTCTGTATGACTTCTGGATTATCAACCCTATGTACATGTACGTCTGTGGTCGACTGTCACAATTTTAACCGGAATTTCTGTATGCGCGAAAATTTGGTTGGATGAGTGGAAGGGGAGTTCAAAATTGGGGTGAAGGTCATCTCCAATATGACGTCACATGGAAATGCATGACGGTATACTAGTAAAGCATTTGTTTTATATACGAAAATATTACGTGTATGCTTTGCAATTATAAAATTTCATATCCGGAAAACTTGGCCCAAGAGGTTCATGCAGTTATGTTGCATTAATATTTACGTGTCAAAAAAAAAAAAACAAAAAAAAAAAACGGGAACATCGTGCAATTTATTGCCACAAGTGCATACTAGTATTATGACATTCATTTTTCATGTGCACGAATTTTGGCAAATTGTGTCAAGCTTTTCTACTACAAATTTGTATTACAAAAAAGAACAAGTCTGTTCAGTTCCGTCTACCGTTTCCTCGGCTTTGTTTTTCTCGGTTCCCAGACAAGATAATACTCATAACAGTACACACATTTTTCACGATGTCATCTACATTTTGTAACTACGGACGCGTGACAATGCCTATTATACAAAACCGATTCCGATCAGGTGTATCCGTCAAATAGAGTTTTTATGCTTTAATTGAATGATTAATGTCTTTTCCTGATTGAAACTTATCATGTGAAATCTAGGTATTTTTAAATTGACCCGATTCAATTGCAGACGCTGATTGTTTAGGGGTTTTATGACTAAGAAGTAATGACAAAAGTTTTGTTCTGAAATAAAGGCAAAACGGTAGTTTTTAGCAAGTGTATACCCGTTGCTGAATTTTGAATAAATCTAATGAGGTTAAAAGATATGTCCGAGCACTGAAGCATACTCCTTCTTCTGACGATTTTACTATGGACAAATAGATAATAGGACAGTTGCATGTCAGCGAGTGATTTCATCCTGGTCTAATTTCGTTTGTTTACATTCTTTGACGGTCACACTTGTTGAGATGTTGGCAATTACTACATTGTAAGTTTAAACCGCCCTTGAAATAGGCTCTTCCTTACATGGTACATCACTAATTATAAAGGTAAACTACATACCAAACACAACACGTCACTCGTCAACTGTTTACAAATGAGGCTATAACAAAAACGTCTGTACAACTTAGATTGAAAAAAAAGGGGGGGGGTATGATGGAAGTCTCATTCTCCGACACTGAGTTGATGTCAACCTTCAAATTGCTTAGTTGTCATGGGCAGATTTAGAAAGTAGGAGGACATCAAGGGGTATGGAGAGACCTCTTTCGAATAAGCTAAAATATACACTGTTAAAAAAATTAAGGGAGCTTAGGTTTCTACTTTCATATCACACATGTTTGCAGCTTCTTATTCTATATGATGAACATAATGTTAATAGTCAATGTCTGTATTGAACAGATTAACCATATACACATGATAAAACTTGATGATGTAGCCTTGCTTATCCCAAAAAATAATACATTCTATAATGCGGAAGGGTTCCAACTCTATACCTTCTTAAGAAAATTTCAAACCAGTTTTCATGCATCAGACACGTGTTTCGATTATAATAATTGAACTCTCATCAGTGATGCTTCCAGCCAAAGTACTTTTCATAAGCAGTCCAAATTAAGTTCACTACTATTAATATATGTATCATTATATTAAAATGGAAAAATCGCTCCTTTAATTAGCAGTGTACATTTATTTTGGTATAAAGTATATCGAAAATAGTAATCTTTAATTATTGGCTGGACTCTTAAGATTCCACTTTCTATTTGTGGGAGGATGCGTCTTGTTTGGCTCTTGTTAATGGCGCCGGTCATAACTGTGAGAACTGACATAGATTTTGTGGTTTCACACAGATAATCTCCATTGTTAATGTACTTTTAAAAGTATCATTGAATTCAGACAAGTCCTGAATGAAACGACTTACTTTAGCATGACAAACCAGAAATACAAGTGTTCAGTTATTCGGTCAGTGATGTTAAAAAATGACAAAGAGATTGTTTACTACAAGTCTGTTATTATTAACTTCCCTTTTGAAATTATCTTGTACAGACATGCTTATTTGATAGAAAAGTGCACCACATACACAACTTTCAACTTTTTTTTTTTACATTGGAAAGTTTGTTTTTGATTGTCGTCATGTTTTGATGGTCTTTCTACTCCGTAAACGACTGTTATGTTTTTAAAACTCGTTTGATGTTCCTGGACCCCCTTTCATTCATCCCCTCTTCTTTGTTACGCTGTCGCGGTACTTTGCTGTCGTCTCTTCCAAATACGATTATTACCAAGGCAACACTGGCTACGCCCCTGTCCCACCAAGTGATTTCATTTATATATGGTGACCATGGTGATGACACCCCTTTCCTCCCAAAAATCCTGCTACATGCAGCGCAGGTAAGTCCTCGTCCAAATGATACGTGGATCATTAATGCCCCCCTTTCTGTATCTGTTACATGCAGCTGATACTAGTATATACCCTTGTCCAATCAAGTTAGTGCATAATATTTCTATACGGTAACACCCCCTCCTTCCCTTGTACATGCAGGGGACACACCAACTAATGACAGCGTCAGTACCTGCTCCGTGCAGTAGGTACGCCCCTGTTAGTATTTTATGAGGTAGTTAAGCATATACCAATCAACAGTAAGTGGAAATGACATTACCTGTGACCGTGAACAGAATTCCCTCCTGCCCTCACAACATCTGTTAGGAACCATGTTAACACTGACAATGCAATCTGCAACACTCACTTGATTTAATGTGCACCTCTAGATCCTCAGCTGCAGCCATAATCCATATTATTCGAAAATGAAGAGTAGTTTTTCCTAAATTATCCTCGGTGAAATTTAGTTGTAGTTCAATAGAAGTAAACGGTGATTTTCGAATGTAAAAATCATCTATACAAAAATCATCTGGTCCGTTAGTTTACTTCCATGCAATCATCTTCTGTAGTTTGTTATAATATCATCTGTACAGGCATTAACATTACCAGGTGATTGCCTGAAATAGAGAATCATGTTCAGTGGCGAATACAGGGAGATCAGGAGTTAATACTCGGATCATCATGTTCCCTCCTTTCACATTTGGTTCCAATGAAAAATATAACAAGCAAGGAATTTCTCCCTTTTCAATCAAATGAAGAATAGAGGTTTCCTTAAACATGAACAACTGCAGTGTGCTCTGGTTAGTTAATTGATATTTGCAAATTGTACTTTTGATATGTGAAGAATTGCATTTCTTTTTTCGAAAAAAAAATTACATTTAAAATAGAGCAGCGGAAAGGGACATTGTGCATTTATGAATGGATAGTTTGGAGTTGCCTCTTTTGCCCTGGATATGCCACCATGCAGGCTCGATCCCTTCCGTCATGTCTTAGTTCCACCCCTGAGTTACCTTTGCTCATCACAGATTATGAATCACCCAATATCTTCTCCTGAGTTATTCAGAAAAAAGATGAGTAGATCTACCGATCTGTTTGTACATGCAGCTTTACGTGCTACTCAAATCTCTTTGTCTCTCCTTATACTTCTGTCGCTTTATTGCCTCGTCTTCACAGAAAATCTGGCCGCTTTCTCGTACTTTTTGAGTTCTTAGATCTTTGAAACTTTCTTGAAAGGTGCACTAGCTTACATCTTTTGATTTGTGGAACAAAAAAGAAACTCAACTCGTGTGTTTTTTGAAAAAGAAAACGAAAAAAGAAAACGAGGATACTGTTTTCCATCTAAAAATTGCTAAATTTTGGGATATTTTTGCTCTTTGAAAAGGAAGTGAAGAACTGATTTCTTCTTGCGATTCGTACAGATGTTATTTTTCCTACCTCTTGATAATAAATCTACCTGATACCTGAGTGATTGATTCGATGCAGAGGTTTGAAGTCGTGTATTCGTTTATTTATGCTGACGAGACAGGGGAAGAATTCAGTACGTGCTGCACATTTGCATTTCGTACCTTGGGATTTTGTGTTGTAGGTTATAAAAGCTATACAGGAAATTTGTAAAACATAAGAATTATGTTGATGGATTATGTAATCTCAATCTTTCCTTTGTTCAATCTGTGATGGATCGGATACGCATTGTTTTTCACTGATTCAAAGATAGAGTGAAGAAGAAACAGAGGGAAATATATAGAAAGAGGAAATAATTCTGTCGTCTGGCAGAAGACAATGTAGACAAGACAGACGATATGTAAGGTTTGACGGATGGAGATTTTGGGAGGATGGCTTCTATCAAAGACAAATTGATTAAGAAATGCAGATCTTTTATTGGAACTCCCAAGAAAGGTATCCTGTTGGCTGCCAGTTTGAATTATGTCATGAATTATGTATGGAGCGAGAAGCATAGAAAAAAAAAAGGGGGGGGGGTGTTGTTGTGGATGGGGTGCTAGAGATAAGGAGGTCAGAGTAAGCAAACTTGTTCAGCTTTGGAATAAATGTAGGGAGAAGGGGTGGGGGAGGAGTTTATCTTAGAGAAAAGTGTTGGGGGGGGGGGTGTGCTGCACAAAGTTTGTGAGATACCAATATCTATAGTTCCCTAATAACATAACAAGGAGGGTATATAAAGCTCAGAGAGCTATTAAGCCAATACACAATCATTCACCGAGTCCATTAGTGATCATCAGCTGTCAATCCCGTTATCGTCTTCATCACATCGTTTGGCCGTGCACTACATCGTCTGTATCGCCGTCGTTGATAGGTCTGGCGGATCGCCGTCGCTCCTTCTCAATCTGTCTATTTCCGTGATTTGATTGCAGAGATAGAAAACAAAGGTTGTCATTTGGGAAATTATTACTTTCCTGCACCACACATGTAGAAAAAGATGGAAGGATAGCATGACTCTGATTGAGGAAATAGAGTCTATCCATAGGCAGGTCTAGAATTTTTTTACCAGGGGGTGGGGCCATGCCCGTCGCGGAGGGGAATGTCCCGCTTATGATTTTGAAAAAAAAAGAAACCCACGGACACTGTAAATCAGGAGATTCAGCGAAATCCGTGCTTGCTATCTTCATTCTTTGAACATGAATGACAAAAAAAATGAAAATGAAAAAAAAAAGCCTTTTCTTCTAGCCGTTAGATGATTGGAAGTGCAGTTCTGAAATATGGTGTAACAATAATTATTCTTTGACATGTTTAATTATGAAAAACGTCAAAGTTTAATCGTTTACTTTGATAAAACAAGTACGGAAGATGGAAGGATAGCTGTATTTACAGCATATGCAACCTTTCTGATTGTCAATTAGCATGACAATAACGACTTAGCGTTGAAGGTCATGGTAACCTTTGAATGAAAAGTGTTATTTTTTTCTCTCATTTCGTATAAAATTTACATAAATAGTTGAAATTGACACCTAGAATCATTATGATGTATGGTGATGTTAATTATCGCTTTGTATTGTCAAACTTATGACGCAAAAAATAGACATGTTAAGTTTCAACATCTTTGATTTTTTTCACCCCGATTTTGTTTTATTTAATTATTTTATCACCTTTCATGTCAGTTATGAAGGAAAAATGACCTGGTTTATACAGAAAGGTGTCACATGTCAAAGTTTATGTTTTGTACATGCGTTCCGCCTATACTTAATACAGATACTAGTATATAAAAAAATCTACATGTATTTGATAATTTCATGATATATTATATAAAAAAAACCCAAAAGAGGAAATAGTAAATTGAAAGCATTTACAAATACACGTATGCTTAAAATAAGGATATGTTAAGGGGGGAAGGGGTTGGAGGGGGGGGGGGGTTGTGCCTATGTTGTTTAACTCTTCCTCTCATGAAAGCTCACAAAGTTACCTAATTGAATTCAACACTCTTTTGCTCCACATTTTCCCCTCAACATCTTGGAATATTAGCGTAACATGCGACTGAAGCATTTAGCCACAGGCGAACATGCAGTTGGTTAATTAGTCCCCTACCGGCAACGCCGAAGGGGACTCTTAGTTTCCTCTCGGTCTGTCTGTCCGTCTGTCTGTCTGTCTGTCCGTCCGTCTGTCCGTCTGTCCCATTTTCAGTTTTCCGGACTTTTTTTCGCTGTTGTTGCATATATTGAACTCATTTTTGGTATGTGGATATATCTCAATGTGATACAGATCAAGTTTGAGTTTGCTTTCGATTGACCTAATTTTACAAGAGTTATGGCCCTTGGACTTAGCAAATTTTATGAAAGTTTCAGTTTTCCGGACTTTTTTCCGCTCTTGTTGCATATATTGAACTCATTTTTAGCTCGACTGCACTTTAGTGCAAAAGAGCTATTGCAATGGCGTCGGCGTCGGCGTCCGCGTCGGCGTCGGCGTCGGCGTCGGCGTCGTCCGAACTAGATGATAAGGTAAATGTTAAGATTACACATTTACCTTTCCTATATTCATATTCTGTTGGTTTTTTTTGTTGCAAATGTTTCATTATACATCATTTAATATATCCAGATGAGGATATAGCCCCTGGGGTTGGGATTTTTAAAATTATTTCAAATGATAAGGCAAATGTTGAGATGAAAGGTAAATGTTAAGATAGCAATAAAGTCTTTAAAAGCCAATATTGAGCAAAGTATAAGTGCTACATGTACCAAACTTACATATTTGATGTATCTTTGATCAAACTTTCAAAAAATGACCTTGACCTACTTTTTTCCGCTTGAATGATTTTGCCTTTAAAAGCCAATATTGAGCAAAGTATAAGTGCTACATGTACCAAACTTGCATATTGGATGTATCTTTGATCAAACTTTCATAAAATGACCTTGACCTACTTTTTTCCGCTTGAATGATTTTACCTTTAAAAGCCAATATTGAGCAAAGTATAAGTGCTACATGTACCAAACTTGCATATTGGATGTATCTTTGATCAAACTTTCATAAAATGACCTTGACCTACTTTTTCCGCTTGAGTGATTTTGCCTTTAAAAGCCAATATTGAGCAAAGTATAAGTGCTACATGAACCAAACTTACATATTTGATGTATCTTTGATCAAACTTTCAAAAAATGACCTTGACCTACTTTTTTCCGCTTGAATGATTTTGCCTTTAAAAGCCAATATTGAGCAAAGTATAAGTGCTACATGTACCAAACTTGCATATTGGATGTATCTTTGATCAAACTTTCATAAAATGACCTTGACCTACTTTTTTTCCGCTTGAATTATTTTGCCTTTAAAAGCCAATATTGAGCAAAGTATAAGTGCTACATGAACCAAACTTACATATTTGATGTATCTTTGATCAAACTTTCAAAAAATTACCTTGACCTACTTTTTTCCGCTTGAATGATTTTACCTTTAAAAGCCAATATTGAGCAAAGTATAAGTGCTACATGTACCAAACTTGCATATTGGATGTATCTTTGATCAAACTTTCATAAAATAACCTTGACCTACTTTTTTCCGCTTGAATGATTTTGCCTTTAAAAGCCAATATTGAGCAAAGTATAAGTGCTACATGAACCAAACTTACATATTTGATGTATCTTTGATCAAACTTTCAAAAAATGACCTTGACCTACTTTTTCCGCTTGAATGATTTTGCCTTTAAAAGCCAATATTGAGCAAAGTATAAGTGCTACATGTACCAAACTTGCATATTGGATGTATCTCTGATCAAACTTTCATAAAATGACCTTGACCTACTTTTTCCGCTTGAATTATTTTACCTTTAAAAGCCAATATTGAGAAAAGTATAAGTGCTACATGCACCAGACTTGCATATTGGATGCATCTTGGGTTAGACTATTGAAATATGACCTTGACCTACTTTTTCCGCTTCAGTGATTTTGCTTTAAATTGGCAATATTGAGCTAACTATAAGTGCTACATGCACCAGACTTGCATATTGGATGCATCTTGGGTTTGACTATTGAAATCTGACCTTGACCTACTTTTTCTGCTTCAGTGATTTATGATGAGATATATGTTGTTGCCTGAGAAAGGGAGTTTAAATAAATTGGCTGTCATGAGAGATATTATGCTATGCAGTCGAGCATTAGGTGACTCTGGCAACTATTTTTGGTATGTGGATATATCTCAATGTGATACAGATCAAGTTTGAGTTTGCTTTCGATTGACCTATTTTTACAAGAGTTATGGCCCTTGAACTTAGCAAATTTTAGGAAAGGTCCAGTTTTCCAGTCTTTTTTCCGCTGTTGTTGCATATATTGAACTCATTTTTGGTATGTGGATATATCTCAATGTGATACAGATCAAGTTTGAGTTTGCTTTTGATTGACCTAATTTTACAAGAATTATGGCCCTTGGACTTAGCAAATTTTATGAAAATTTCGGTTTTCCGGACTTTTTTTCAATGTTGTTGGATATATTGAACTCATTTTTTATATGTGGATATATCTCAATGTGATACAGATCAAGTTTGAGTTTGCTTTTGATTGACCTAATTTTACATGAGTTATGGCCCTTGGACTTAGCAAATTTTATGAAAATTTCGGTTTTCCGGACTTTTTTTCCACTGTTGTCGGATAAATTGAACTCATTTTTGGTATGTGGATATATCTCAGTGGGATACAGATGAAGTTTGAGTTTGCTTTAGATTCACCTATTTCTACAAGAGTTATGGCCCTTGGACTTAGCAAATTTTATGAAAATTTCAGTTTTCCGGACTTTTCTTTGGTTCTATTGCAAATTATGCACTGATTTTTGGCGAATGAATACATCTCAGTGTGATACAGACCAAGTTTGAGTTTGGTTTCCATTGGCCTATTTTTACAAAAGTTATGGCCCTTGGACTTAGCAAATTTCATGAAATTTTCAGTTTTCCGGACTTTTTCATGCCTGTTATTGCAGATAATGAGCTGATTTTTGTATGTGAATACATTATAGTGTGATGCAGATTTGAGTTTAATTTAGATTGACTAATTTTCACAAGAGTTATGGCCCTTGGACTTAGCAAATTTCGTGAGTTCAGTTTCCCAGACCTTTCTTTGCTGTTGTTGAAGAAGATGAACCGATGAACAGAGATGCAAGTCATAAATTTATGCCGCCGGTAGGGGACTTATATCGCACAGCGATCATTGCATTTTTCATTTATGTTTTCTGCCAGGTGTTCCGTTGCTCCTATGTTTTACCGCGCGGAAACACTCGATGGCTAATTGACTTGCTTCAGCTTCTAGCTCAGACTCGATGTCGAAATGAAGTTGCTCCTATTTTCTGGTTGCAAATCAAGCAAGAGAAGATTATTTATACAAAACAATTTGCATAGTCATCTCTCTTGTATTCGTACTAACCCCTTAACCCCCCCCCCTACCCGAAAAAAAAGCCATTATCGTCGGTCTTACATGCATCTCACAAGACAATATTGTTGCATTAAAACCATCTTTTTTTCTGCCTCTAATTTGTTGGGAACGTGTTGTCAAAATGTTTTGTTATTCTCCAAAGAGATCAGGGGAAAATTTGGTCGCTTTTCTCCATCTACGGTATGTAATGTTGGATTTTAACATCGGAGCTACTTTGTGAAATTTTATAGTCAAATTTGAGACTTAAAAATTCACTAAAAGTTTATGAAAGACTGTTTGAGAAAGCATGTTTGAGAGTTGGTGTATAAAAAGTAAGTGAGATCAAACCTGTTTTATTATGACCATTTCTAATGCTTACTATTTGTAGGTATGTACATGTATGTACTAATCTGAAAAAAAAATTATTTTAAAAATGATGTTACTGATCAATCACCATCTCATCAAGACATCAACGTATCAATTATCATCACATTCTTTACTTTCAGCTCCCACCCGGTCAGGGCCATTTGAAGATGACACAGATTTTGCCCGTCCCCTGTCCACCAAGGTCCCCCATGCCCGAAAGTCTAACTCCACCACCAGCTCTATACCCCCGGCTAGAAAAAGTAACTTTGGGGCTAAACCTGCCACAGCCTCTACTGGTAAGAACAAGGGTGGAAAATAGGAGAAAAATATCAATGATGTATATAGCAATAGTATAGATAGGAAGGGATCATCAGATATGGTAGAGAAAGGGAGGAATGGTAGAGCTTAAAAATCAGGATAGATTGCTAGTTACATTATAACATGTATAGTATATTTTCGAATGAAATAGAAAATGTCATTAAAGTGCAAAATCTTCCTTTACATCACACAATAATTGCTAGGCTAATTCTTTAGAAGTCTTACTGTTCTGGTCAAATTAACAAATAAATCATAATTCATTGATGAGATTTGGTGAAGGGAATAGGTCAGATCATGTATCAAATCTTGCATTGAAATGTTAGTAGTTCTATATATTTGAACCATAAAGCATGCCGCTATGTTATGATTTCTTTATATTGTGTATGTAAAGAGTAAGTTGTGTATCAGTGATGGTTTGGTCCATATTGTATATCATCTGTGTCACATACATGTATCTATATTAACAGTATTTATCTTAATATGACTTGTGTATTTATTTTATTTTGCCAAAGCGATCGTTCACATTTTTCATTTCTACAAGTCCTTGTATGCTAAATGGATAATTGTCTTCATCCACTACTTAATACTCAGTCTTCATGAAAACTCACTGGCCTGACGCTCATGGCAAGTAGAAATTTTGCCGGGCTAGTAGAATTTCACTAATAAATTATACAAATATCTAGCAGAAATTGTCTTCGGGCTAGTTGTTGAAAAGAGTTTTCGTGAAGACTGTATACTAGTCATGAATCCAGATTAATTTTGCTAACAAACACAGCTAGAAGTTGTGAATTGCTACAGCTTACAGCTTGATCATCGTTTAGATAGAAAAATAAAGATACAAAGAAATAATGAGCCTTTTTCCCTTCCCCAGCCAGTACAACTATACGTCGAAGGAGATCTATTTCTGGTCATTCAGGTAACATTTGTCACACACAGAGTTATGTCCCTTTGCCTTGCCTTGCAATCCTTTAAAGGTGTTGTCATTTCCTCGTAGTGTCCATGTAGCATCTCAGAGAGCGTTCGATAAAGTCAGTGTCAGAATGAAATAAAACAGCTGAACTTGGAAAAAAAATTAATTCCGAAAAAAAAAAAAATTCAATATGTATCCAGCACATGCAAAGTTTTGTCTAAAGTCGCACACGAACATGCTTGTAATAGAAAGTTTTCAGAAGTATTTACATAGATGTTAGTGCATTAAGTGTTTGAAATTATTTTCTTTCAATTTGTTACTTTTTTGATTTCTTGTTTTTAGACATTTTACTGAGACCCCTTTCACATTGACTGCAGGTCATTATTTCGAGCAAATTTGTCCATGATGGCCAGACTAACTATTGAAACAGATTTTATTATAGTGTTTAGATTAGAAAACTTTTTGTTTGTTTACTGGAATATTTCTTTGACAAAAATATGATATGTTAACAACAAGTTCTGCAATCTTTGTGAAAGGATAATTCATTTTTAAAAAGATATTTAGTATAGGGTGCATGAGGAGTACCGGTATATGATGTCATTGTAGATATTTAGTGCATCTTATCATTTCTATGTGCTTGGAAGTGAATTATTTGATTGGAGAGGGAAGTTGTGGGGGGGGGGGGGGTAACTTTTGTCTTAAATTCTTTATGATCCAGCAAGAGTTGATGGGATGCACTGACTAATTATAGAAAGCATGCATTAGTTAGAAACCTTCAAACATATTTTCAGAATTATTTAAAAAGAAAAGATTACTGTATATTATACTGTTGTAAGCGATGAAATGTTTATGATGCACAATTGCTGCTAGAAGGAAAATAATGCTGCAGTAGTGTAAGCTGGTATAAAAAGATAAAAACAACATATAGAATACATAGAATGAAGAAAAATGACTAGAATGCTAAGTCTAATATAACATGCTTTATATAATAGTTGAGGATGTACAAAGCTTTTGCTTTCTGCTTTCAAAGAAAAAGACGTGTATATTTCCAATTTCCAACCCCATTCAAAAGCTTACCAGAAGTTGCTTTTCATTTATTTGCACATTTGCCATTACATGCTTATTGCTATTGAAACCTAATGTGGCCCATATTTTTCAAAATTACGTCTCATTTGATATTTGAAAATTAAAAAAAACACATTTTATTTTCTTCAGGCGGTGGGTCCTCAGGAGGTGTGGATGAAGATTTCTTTATAAAATCATTTGAAGATGTACCAAAAGTACAGGTATGTACCAAAAGTACAGGTATGTACAAACAGTACAGGTATGTACCAAAAGTACAGGTATGACTGTACCAAATGTACTGTACTAAAAGTACAGGTATGTACAAACAGTACAGGTATGTACCAAAAGTACAGGTATGTACCAAAAGTACAGGTACAGGTATGTACCAAAAGTGCAGGTACAGGTATGTACCAAAAGTACAGGTATGTACAAAAAGTACAGGTATGTTTAATTTAAACATGTGAAAATAAAGTACATGTAAACATGGTAAATATGTGTACAGATTTGTACTGAACGTTAATGCAAGTGCACAGTTGTACTGAAGGTGCAGATGTGTACAAATCTATACTAGAAGAACAGGTATGTTAAATTTGCACTGAAAGTATTTGAATCTGCTAGCTTGGATTAATGTATAGCTAATGTGCAGTGCACATGCACTGAAGGTAAAGGTAAAAGCACAGATTTGTTAAATGATAAAAATTATTAAAGATATGCCAAAAACATTTGTACCAGTATTTACCTAAATATTGGTTTGTTCATGTACTGATACTGATAGAAATTTACTATCATTGAAATAAGGTAAGCAATTATAGATTGAAATGTATAAATCCCAAAGTTTGTAACATTATTTTAAAATTGGAAAAAAAAAGAAAATTATCAGGTAAAATAGATTGATATCTCTTGGCAAAACTTGTTTGACATATATTCATGATATTTGTAATGCGGTAATCACTTACATTTGTTGTTACAGATTTTCTCCTCCCGTGATGTATCCGATCACATGACAAAGATACAAACCATCCTTAATGACCCAAACAACGGCTGGGAGAAAAGAAATGATGCTGTATGTTTACAATTGTTTAATTTCTGTACTCCTGAATCATTACAATTATTGACAGTTGATGATCTTCTTTTGAGAAAGTTAATCTGACATAAAAGAATTAAAGTACTGTACTGAAGCTTTAGGAAAAACTGATATTTTATGTCAAAGTGTAAAATTATGTAAATAACTTTCAGACTCTTCTCATAGAAAATTTAGAGAAGTTAATAGAAAATTTTGAGAAATTAATAGAAAATTTAGAGAAATTGGTACAAACTTTTGTTTCTTTTCTCAGTCAAATGATGCATGACAATGTAAATCTCTGAAAGAAAATGTAAATGATGGTTGCTCAAATTCTTGAAATATTGCTTTCGTACTGTTTTCTCATAGTAGTAAATATTTTCATTGGATGACAGAAATTTATTTTGTGTACCAGCAATCAAATTCCAGATAAGGCTTAGCAGTGTTTGGTTTGCTATTTCCCTCATGTACATTATAAAACTTATGATGTAGATGAAGTCATTACGGGGAGTGATTGTTGCCGGGGGAATGGAACACGAGGACTTTCATCAAAACCTCCGCATGATGGTTTCCTGTTTTAATTTGGCAGTTAAAGATCTGAGATCACAGGTTGTTCGTGAAGCATGTATCACACTAGGGTTAGTATATTGATTACTTAGACCAGCAAATAGTCCGTTTCCAGAAAATATTTATGACCACTATAAACCTTGATTTTGTATGCACAGACATCACATCATTAGGCAAAATTTTGAATTGTGACGTCATATGTTATGTGTTGTCATGTTTTCTATTTTGACGTCACAATGAAAATATCCCCAAAATTTTGTGATGTATGGTGTCTGTCTGCACAATGAATCGACTGGAAAATCGCCTATCGACAGTACCATAACCTGCCTGCCTATTTCATATTTTATCAACGAATAGACCATTTAACATCACTGCAGTAGACTTGAGATCTATTCAGGCAAGGACCTGACATCACAAGATTTGACGTAACTCTTTACTTTGACATCGAAACAAATCTGTGATGTTATGATACAAAATAACGTCAAAAGTTGTGATGTCAGGTCTTGATGTGCCTATTATGCAAGAGAAAAATGGTCTACTTAGCACTATGACAGGAAAATCACCACTATGACAAGTCCAGCATTTTGAAAAAACTAATGCATACTGTATATACATACATGTAGTATAAAGTTCAAGTCCTCTCGGAATGATTCATACTTTATTTCCCAATATGGGAAATAAAGTATGAATCATTCTGAATCTTTCTATATACATACATGTATATATAAAATTATATGTTTAAAATGTTCAGATATTTTGAAGAACTTATTTTCAGACTTTTTCGTAAAATGTTGAAGTAGATATAACATAGTTTTGCCATGTTGATGTAATTTTTGGTTCTAAATAATACATGTATAGATATATATATATATCAGAAGTGAAAAGGTTGTGAAAGGTTGAAAGGAAAGAGCCAAAAACTAGTCTTCAAAGGAACTGATTCAAGCATGCAACCTAATGTAATGTTCGTGAACATCTCTGTACATGGTACTTATTATGAAAGATTAATTTATTGATGTAAAGTTGACGTAATTAAAAATTTACCTGTAGATAATAATGTCAAATACATGTAGATTTCTTGTACTCAACATGTTTCTTTATTTTATTTTACGTTTCAGGTATCTCTCCCAACAACTAGGTAACAAGTTTGATCACCTGGTGGAGACCACGTTACCTTTGCTCATTAATCTCATTCCAAACAGTGCTAAGATCATGGCCAGCTCTGGTATCGTCTGTATACGATTCATTATCCAGGTGAGAAAAATTCAAAAAGTAGATTAAAATCCTCCTTTTCATTGCATTCATTTTCTCCAATTCAGCAGTTAAAGTTATGGTTCTTCACTGTCATTATTAGATAACAATTTCTTCTGCACCAGGATGTCAATAAGGACTGTGAAGGTATCAATTTGTGTAAGCTGAGAAAGTTCAAGAAATCTAAAATTTAAAGTCAGTCAAGGCAGCTTGCACTTTTAAGAAAATTTGTTACTTTTCTGATAGCATGATCTTTTCTTCCTTGTTTTATGGAAAAGGCTCATTAACGATTATCAGAATGTACAGTTTCATATATTTTCAGTGATGCATGCAAATTTTTAATAAGTTTACAATAGTGAACAAGTTATGATCTATACTTACATGACTTAGTCTAGGATTTCAATATATACATGATGTAGAGTATCACAAATATTGAGAATTATTACTTTATCATTGTAGTATACCCATTCATCAAGACTTGTTCCAATCATCACCGGGAATATGACGTCCAAATCTAATATTATCAGAAGGTAAAGTGAATAGAAATATCGTCTGTGGTCTCGAGAAAAATCAAGCAAAATAGAGTTTGTTTTTTTTTTACTTTCTCCGTCTTTTCGATATACAAAGTTACTTCCTACTTAGGATGATGTCTGACGTAAACGCATTAGCCTATGACGTGATGAACTTCCTATAGAAACATCGTAATCAAATCGTGTTTTCCTTGAGTTTTATACTTGTTCCCATAGAATTTGATGATGTCACAATTACTTTACGTCAGATACTGTCCCAAATGAGAAGGGAACTAAAAGACACGAGCAAAAGCGAAGAGCAATTCTCGAGGCAGACTAGCCGCAGAAACGGCCAACGACACTTGGATATTTGGTTGGTAGGGGTGTGTTGGCCGCAGGAAAGTACATTGAACAAACCTGGGACCCAAATTTAGGATATGGCCGGCACGAATCGGCAAATTTTCTGGGTGATTATTGACTGTGTCTCACTCAAATAAAATAAAACTAAACGATCGGCAATCATATTTTACCTTGTTAAGCTTTAATATCAATGATACGGCCGGGATTCTACTTGCCTCCGCTTCGTCTCTTCGAATTCAAGCGCCATGTTGTAAGTTTACACTCATGCGTCAGGTCAAACACGTGACACCTTGATCCATATGAATGGACGTTGTTATGGAAACAACCTCGTGGTGTCACATGTTTGACCTGACGCACGAGTGTAAACTTACAACATGGCGCTTGAATTCGAAGAGACGAAGCGGAGGCAAGTAGAATCCCGGCCGTATCATTGATATTAAAGCTTAACAAGGTAAAATATGATTGCCGATCGTTTAGTTTTATTTTATTTGAGTGAGACACAGTCAATAATCCCCCAGAAAATTTGCCGATTCGTGCCGGCCATATCCTAAATTTGGGTCCCGGGTTTGTTCAATGTACTTTCCTGCGGCCAACACACCCCTACCAACCAAATATCCAAGTGTTTCTGCGGCTAGAGGCAGACAAACAGCCCCGTTTTCGCTCTTTAATCCATGTACTGTTTAGGTCTTGATTTCTAAGTAATTTGTCCTCCCATGTTTCTATTTGGCTTCTTGTATACAAACAAGTATGTGGAAAACCAGTATGCTTATAAAGTTTTCAAATTCCTATGGAAATTTGCTGGTTCCATCATAGCCTTGTGTTTTATGTCAAATCTATAGAATTTGTGTTGACATCCAGACTTTCCTTAATAAAATACTTCTCCAAAGTGGAAGTAACTCTGTAAATTTGAAATTTTCATAACACAGTTACATATAATATTGATTTAAAAAATATGATTTTGATATCACTTTTCAATAACCTGAAGAATCTAATTCTAAATTAGACGATATCTAACACTTATTCTTGGCTAGGAAAATGTTGTCAAATTGAACAAAAATGGCACAGATTTAATTAATGACAAAATGAAATTGTTGATGTTTTCTTTGCAGACATTGTTGTGAATTTCTAAATCAGTTGTTACATAATTGGTCTACACACACGCTAGAGAAATACATCGCTAACATACAAGATGCTATCAAGAAAGGAATCAGCGATGCCGACTCAGAAGCCAGGGCTTTCTCTAGAAAGTAAGTCCTACTTTATATTGTCTTCTATATCTGTCAGACTGAAACAATTTAGGGTGTAAATGATGTTTTATTACGGTTATTAAAATGTTACTGGGATAACCAGTGACAAATGTATGCATTGCCACTTATTCCTTAGTAGACTTGGTAAAAAGAAAAAATGCCAGACAGAGACAAACATGAGTTGAGTGATCCTGATTGACAAAAGCTTTGGTCTGTTTGCAATGATAATTTTGAGAGAAATTAAAATCAACACCATCTTACATGTATTTAAACATTTTCTGAAAAGTATTTGAACCATTCAAATCTCAAACTTTTTTCTTTACAGGGCTTTCTGGGGATTTGCTGAACATTTCCGTGATCAAGCCGATGCCCTTCTGAACTCCTTGGAGCCTGCCAAGCAGAAAATGTTACATGGAGAAATGAGCGGCTCCTCCAGTAATAATTCTTTGAATAGTGCCGAGGGTCTCCGAATGAAGCCCTCACGTCCACGATCAGCCAGTCAGGACCGTACTACCTTTGATTCTAGCACGCTAGGGTAAGTTCTCAAGACCAGAATGTTTATGAGACTTAATTATTTGCTGCTTTTAAGTGGAGTTCAGTTTCTCAGAAAAGCCTCCAGAATTACAATTTTTTGTGGTCTCTGCTTCTTCGATTTTGTTGTTCTGTGGAATCGTGTTTGGTAACTACACAATGAATCTCTGTAAAGACTACTCTTGTTGCTTGTTGTGCATACCTAGTAATTAAATTATTAGAAATATTAGAAAAAAATTATCAGTAGGGAAGAGAGGAAAAAGATAATGTATATTTCTTTCGTCAACTTTATAACTTCACTCAAGGTGGAGTCCAAAACAGTTATTATTCTGCATGTTTTCTGAAAGTGTTTGTTGAATTGTAAGATGAATTTTTCTTTCGTCACAGGCGTATTGGTAAGAAGAAGCACTCGTCTATAAGTTCCGCACGTAGTGATACAGGGGCAGGTAAGCCTGTTTTACAATCTACATGATCTACATACTGTAATTTTTCCTTTCTGCTTCAAGTGTAAGTGAAATGTAAACCTTTTGGCTGCAAACAATGATCCAAGTCTGCTCTGAATGTATATACCATTGATTGATTGCAAACATGATTTATTACGATATTTTCCCTATCTCTCTATGTTTTATATGTGTATGATTTCTTTCAATATGATTTCTGGTAAACTTCTAGGAAAAACCACGCTTAGAATTGTTTCTGCTGAAGATTGATCATTATTGAATAGTAATACATATACGTGTATCTTTGAAATATTTGCTTTTATGGAAGTGGATTAGTTATTTTCTTTTTTTGAACAATCAAATATGGAATGCTGGCTTGCTTTTTGAAATAACTAGATCCTTCCTTTAAGGATTTGAAAAAAAAAAATTATTCGTAAAGCTTGAAATTGACAAGAGGCTTCATTAACGTGTATAATGCAGTTCGCATGAAAAGCATGAAGCCCTCTCCCTCCTGTATAAATTTTATCTGCAAATCGGATGTAAATGCCTATTGCATGGAGTTATTTTAAAAAGAAATAGTATCAATTACTTAATTGACCCTTCTGAACACAGAAAAAATTTGAGAAATTCCATGACGTCATAATGCAATTTCAATGTTTGACCGAGGTTCGAAGCTTGTTTGTCCGAGGTAAAAGCATTGCGACGTCACAAAATCTTGAATTTTTTTCCGGCAATCGGAAGGGTAAATTACAATCGTTTGTTGTGAATGGCCCGGAGTTGTTGTATGTACATCAAAATTTATGTTGATAACAATGTAGTTTAGAAAATATTGTGAACATTTATGAGGAGTTCTATACCAAGAATTCTTGCAGAAGTAAGGAATGTGTTTCTTGTACCTTTCTTGTACGTGAGAATACTGAGAACATCTTTTCAGTCAGATAATTCAAAAATCCAACAAGGAATAAAAAAGACACAAAACGCTTATATGAAACTTTTGGTACTAATGTAATGAATTTTATGCCTCAAAATCTCAGAATACTCGCTGAGATTAGATAAACTGATGCAGCAGAAGAAAAAACTATGATGGTATAGTCAAAATGGGTCATTTACCTTAATCAATGAGATGAGATTCGACAGCCTACTTGATGAAAATTATCGGAGAATAAGTGAGAAAACAAAATTGAAGTCAGAAATATTTTGACAAGAAATAGCCAAACTGTAGATTGCAGATTAGAGCATCAAACTGAAGTCTGTCTCATACTTATCCTAAGGGTTGTGTTGTATACTGGTTATTGTGATTTTATCGAATCAAAAACTATGTTTGACGTTGCAGGAAATTAGAAAAAAACAATATCAATATCATGTTAAACGTTGGTTCCAAACATAGCATTACAATGCATAATAACGATAATTCATGGCCTCATTGCAGAAATTGCATTAAATCTTATATCACAGCACATCAAATCTTAAGTTGCCTTTTATTAGCTTTGTCCATAATGCCTTTGAAAGCTGTTCTGGGTTTTATCAATGCATTCAAAGTCCTGCAAATAATCATTTTACCGTGGCTAAGGAATGAGCCCTGCCTGAAAGCTTTTAAATGTCACATGTGTTGCACATGACTTGTCTTATCCAATCACATTTCGTTTATTTTTATCCTCACATCCAGACTTGGATGTTGATGATGGCTCCACCAATGAAGAAGGTAAGCAGCTAGGTCATGTGACCTGATCACATGACAGTCACATGGTATATAACCATTCGTGCTGCTGCAGTGTTGCTTGAGGTGTGAGATTCCTTTACTAACATTGCCACCATGTACTATGTCACCCACTTCTATCCTTCTTTGCTTTCAATTCTTTTTCACAGAAACTTGGAAAATAAGGAAAAATTTAATACAGTTTTTAAGTGCACAAATTGATCTACTTTTGAAATTAAGAAAAAAAATTATCTCAATTGGTTTCACTTTGCAATCCTTAAACATGTTAAATTTGTCTTTTTTGAATGAAAATTTGCCTGGCATTTTTTTTTAATCTTAAATCTTCAATATCTAATAGATTTTCACTTTTCCATCTTTTTTTTTCACATGAATTCATTCAGATTCTTTGTCTTACAATATCATAACTTGTATGAATTTAAACTTTGACTTTGCATTTCAAAATTCACTAATTGAACACTTTGTAATTCACAGATTGAATACTTTGAAATTCACTTAATGAATACTTTGAAATTCACTGATTGAATACTAATAATTTTCAAAAATGATGAATGAAAAACGATTTTGTTTAAAGGAAGATATTAAGTACATAATCTGTGATTAGACTTGTCAAGTATCCAAGTTTCTGTATCAATTGCTTCTGCAAAATTTATATTTCCATATCTATAATAGCAAAATTAGCCAAGAATGCGAAATATGTCATATTTGCATGGAATGAATTTAAATTTGATGTAGATAATCCTATATTTATCTTTAATAACTCTTATTTACTTTACTTTAATCTGACATAATTCTGAAATAACTATGTGGGTTTTATTTATTGAAATAATCATCGACTGAAAAAATGATAAATTAATTCTAATAGTTACAATTATTTTTGCTTTAACAAGTAACACTGGATTCATAAAGTTGGAAATTATGATAATGTAACATGATAAATACATGTAATTTTGGGATTTATGTAACACAGTATAACCAAAACCATATGATTACAAACCATAACACTAATGGGAAAGAAGCTCCTTTGAATTAAGTTTCGCAAAAAGGAGGGGGGGGGGGGGGTAATATGAATTCCACAGATGGACAGTCATTCTGTTTGGAAAGAAGTTCTTTTGAATTCATTTCAGTGAAAAAGGGTGGAGGGTTCTGAAAAAATATCCACAGATGGAGAATTATGTCAGGTTCCTTTCTGTCTTTTACTTCAAACCTTATTATTTGACCTTTGACCCTGCACTTTGACCTTTCCAGACCTGGACAAGCCTCTTTATACAAAGACCAGCGATCGTAACATGATCCGATCTAATAGCGCCGTAGATATCGCAAATGGAATGACGTCATCGGGTTATTCGTCGTCGAGTTTATATTCGACGCCGAAGCGACGATCGCCCGCCATGTCGGCAGTGTCCCGGATGTTGACCGGAGCTACACATTCACTGCGTAAGATGGAATGAGTTTGTTTATATACTGTGTGGTCCCCTTCCCCTTTTCTAACTACTTACGAAAAGTATATGCATGGGGAGGGTGAAAATATAGGGAGGGTATATGAGGATGTCTGTGAAGATGTGGCGGGATTTATATATTATTAATTTTAAATTACAAATTTCTGTGGTCTCGGATTGAACCTGCATGATTGAGAAGGGTACAGGGTAGTAAATTTGATAATGATATAATTATTACATTTGGCTCCTATTGTTGGACGTTTAGATTGTATGGGATTCTGTCCAAAAGATGCATGATGTCTGGAGGATTTGATATGAAGATTTAGAAAAGTAGAGAAGCATGTTATACATTAAATAAGATTAAATATATGATCATGATGATTAAATAGGTGAGTAAATTTTATGAAAGAAAAAAAAACCCGAAAATTATGATAAAAGAAAGAAATCGTTATATATTCCCTTTGATCATAAACTATTCCTAACATAAGATTGACAGGTAAAATGTATCGCACGTGGTTATATGAGCACGTGCCAAAATATCCCGTTTGTCTCAGACGGACACTTTCTATTAATCTGAAAGAAGTAGCGAAATTTTGACGTCGTCTAGTCAATAATAATGACTTCATTAAGAAAAATCGGACAGCACCGGACATTTTTACCGTCGTATCGTGGAACAAATACTTGATACCTGTCGTCAACACTTTGTTTTTTTTCTTATGTCTCAGGTGGTTAATTAATAGCAGACGACAAAACTAACAGCTGATTCCAAATGTGGGTGTGTTCTTTCTTTCTTGTTACCAGTGAATAATTTTCATGTTTATTGTTGGGTGGACTGTTGCAGTCGAAAGGTGATTTGTTTGGACTTTTGGTTGTTATGCCAAGGGTTTCGTTCTTTTTAATTTCGCCCTGTGGATTATATCTTCGGTTCCAAGATATGCTGTCAAATTGAATTTAAGCTTCCAGCCATTGTGCGTAGATTTTTTCTCTTTTTCACAAAATGTGGACATTTTATAGCTCGCATGGATATTTCGTTTCACGACTTGGTGACAATGACAAATAATGCACGCTTTAACGTAGTCAGTGATGAAGAGATGCGGGGAATCTGACTCACGGTAAAAGGTGTTTGGATGAAGAAGGGAGACAAACAGAGGACTAGCTAATACCTTTGTTTCATGCTAAAGTCACAAAGTGATGTAAAGTTAGGTCAAAATTTGTCAAGCGCTTACATGTTCTTATCAGTGTAACTAAAGAGGGGAAAGTTTCGTTATCTACCCCTTTTTGATGTGGTCAAGGATTAAGGGGATCAAACCCGTCGGGGTGTCGACAGATAAAGGAAAGAGGGACAGTGCTCATCAAAGGTAAAGCCCCCTTATTAACAGACGCTGGAGGCATATTGCGGATTCCCTTAACAAAAATAAGCCGTGGACATCGATCCGAGTTGATAGAGCCCACAGTGTATTGATACGAAAGGATTAAGGCACGGGACGTACATATTGTTAGTGCCTGATTGCAGAGTTTTTACCTTTGTCAAGATTGTTTGAAAAACACTTCAGTAGGAGTTGGGTTTTACCAACACATATGGATCAGAGTGTGATTGAAATTTAATGAAGTAAATGGAATTAAAATTGAATTTTCGGAGGTTAAGTATAGGTTGTGCTAGATTAACGATTTTTGTCCGAACAAATGTAGAAATTTCAATTGATATCAGTGAATTGTGTTGACAAACCCCTTGTCATTGTGCTACGTTTGTATGAAAGGAGTTTAACACACATTTTCACAAAAAGCCAGATTGTGGGATTTTTTCATGTACCTGGACATTAGATTGAAAAAAGGTCAAAGGAATGAAAAGCAATATTGTGGAAGAAAAGCGTATTAAGGCAATGAGTAATGTTAAAGACGGGCTATTTTCGGTATTTGGACCTTTATCAATAAATTCATCTGAGCGAGAATTTAAAAATCAGTATTTGCAAAAGTATTAGTGGAACGAGATAATCATTAAAGCAACGTTAATATGGATAAACATGACATGTTTCGGACACCCACAAGCAGACGATAATCTTGATGACGTCATCAGGAGTGTTCCATGATATGTGAATGATTCCGGTCGACCCTGTGTTGTCACTTGTGTATTTCAATCAGATAATCCCAGGGATTAGAGCTTAATGAAAACTTTACAAATCATCCGGATCGCATCACCCGATTGACGAAGACAAAGAAAAGAAAATACCAAACGACACGTTCTTGCAAATTCATACATGTTGTGTGTTATAGCAGTGCATATCGTATAAAAAAGGACACTGACTGTGATCAAGATGCATTCCTTAACCCTTACATTAGTGCAGCGTCTGTAACAGCTTGTTTAGTCGGGGACTGCACGGTTTTATGAGTGATAGACCTAGGTGTACGCCAGCATACCGAAGCCCCTCACTTCCAGCGTCCGTGAGCGCGCCACGTAATGAACGTTTACCTGTTAACAAGCTACTGAATGTCATCTACAGGTCCTGCGATCGATTAATGGTGATTTTCTTGAAGAAGAGCATTATTTTCTCGATGCATTTCGCTGTTTTTACCGCATCTTCATTTTGCTTCATCGCTACATGCAGATCGCGTACTAGACTTTCCATTTTTAGTTGCTGATTACATTTTACTGATGTTACATTGACGTCATAGAAATGTAAAGTTTCAGGATAATTCCATTACAGTCATTTCAAAGAAAAACGCAGTGTCCATAGAAACTGAATGTTGTTCTTCAATAAGTGAATTCGGTATTGGAATTTTGTGCTTTCGGTATACATAAAGGATTATGGTTTTTCATAAAATTCCGGTAGATTCCGAATCTTCAAACCTTGACAGTGTCGGCGGGAAAGAGAAACAAAGCAAAAAGCGCCAAGTGCATTTCGCTATATTCCCGTACATCGTAGAAATTCCGTGTAGGGAGCAATTATTGGCCGAGGCAGCGGGAGAGTTCATTGATGAGGCAGATATTGAGGAGCTTGAGGAACTCCTACAAGATGAGGAGGAGGAGGGTAGGAAGAATGGGGATTTACCTCCCTTTTCCCAGTTTCTCTGTTTCATTCCGTGAGGTTGTTTTCAGATGCTGAGTTGGGATTTACACCATTCACTGGCATGCATGGATGTATTCAGTTTTAGATGCTTCATGAGTATTCATTTATTTATTGAAAAAGTATATCTTTTTTTGTGTGAAACGTCTTGTTTTAGATATCGGTCAATTTCTGTTTGAAATTGTATTGAAGTTTTACGGAGAGAAAAAAATTCCAGCATTAAAGAATCGGATTACGAAAAAATATACTACTTTACAATTGAAATAGAAAAAAATTGGACCACTTTCAAACGCATCAATTTTTCAACCTATTTTGTATGTGTTTTAAAAATGCTCGAGCATGCAAGTAAATCTTAACTCTGTAATAATTATCTTTTTAATCAATCTTTGACAACTTTCTCCTTTCCTGTCACAATTATTTTAATATGCACGAACATTTCTGAATGAAAATTATAAATAGTATGCTATCTCCCCCTATACATAACAATTTAGTTACTCCACCAATACCTTACTTCGACCTCAATATATTTCTGAACAAAGCAACTATGTAGGCTGCAAAAAATACACTTAAGCAAAATTAGGTACCGTAGTACTAGAAACTCATTACAAATGGGTTTTCACATACCATGGCTATAGATTGATTATAGTGATACACTAATTAGATTGCCACCTCTACCCTTCCTACATAAATCGTCCTAATGTAAAGCCTCACTACGTCACATAGACTCTATTTTTAGGGGCTTTGATATTTAGCCAATTTTTTCCCTTTTATTACCTAATACATAAACTCGCCAGACTTGTAAAAACACAAGATAGTTAATACCTTAGTATACAATCACTAAAATAACTATAATGTAGACTTAAAAGAAGATTTCGTCTGGGTTTTGAACTGAATAGTGAAATTAGGTCGAGTGGAGAACTTTAAAGAAGTCTGCAATGTGAGATGATCGGAATGAACATATGAGAGTCATAACAATGTCGAGTCGTTTATGATATGATGTCTTACATTCTTTCTTTTGTTTTAAATTTTATATTCATTCTTTTCTTTAAGAAAATTATTGAAAAAAATATTCTTTTAGTTCTAAGCTTTAAACCAGCATTGCTGATAGTCTTTGATTGGCCACCTTTTTCGTGGCTTTACATTTTGTAAGCTTTCTTGCGATTGGGTCTTTGATTTTCACTGCTTTGTAAGCACGATAGTCATTAGTCGTTACTTGCAGCTCGGCAGCGAAGCTCCACCATACAGAATGTCATATCACCACCGGACAGAAGTAGGTCACGGTCCAAACCGGGCAGCTCGCAATCACAGCGTGAGTAGGACATCATGGGATAGTTCTATTTATAGAGTTCTATTTATAGATTTAAATGAGTAGAATTCCATTTAGTTTCCACTTTTCAGCAAATAGAAATACCTCTCTAGAATTACTTGAATGTGTGTTCATAGAAGAATATAATAGTTACTGTAGAGCACCTTTTTGCACTAATGCTTTCTCATGAATATTATAACCATAGGTACATTATCATATATATTATGGATCATATAAGTTATATATTCTCAATTACATCATCATATGTTTAAAAATGTATTATTGTTATGATTTAATGAATATTATATTGCCTTTCTGGTTCAAGCATGATTCACATTTTGTAGGTATATTGGGAATATATTTTGGGAATTTTAACATCTTTTTTTTCATATATTTTATTTTATCATCCAATGCATGTTGTATAAGTATATATGTCGTATCTAGTTCTGATGGATTATTATCAGTTGGCATCATGATGCTTTTAAAGCTTGCTTTCATTACATACGTCTCAAAGTCATTTATAGGAACATTGATTCTTTAAAGAAGTAAGTCTATTTAATGCACGTCGTAAAAACTTTTTCATTGAATTGAATTATTTTTCTAATCAATTATCTATTAAATTTGTATATTGACCTTTATTCTATTGACCTTGATACAGCTGGTAGCAGGTCAGGTTCCCCTGCCTCTAGACGTAGCTACCTGACCCACACTACAGCAGGTCGTGAACCTATGACCCCAAGGACACAGAGAAGGTCAGGGATGGCTCGTAGTCAAGGCAACTCCAGGGAAACCAGCCCCTCCAGACATAACATGCAGCCAGGTAATAAACTGTCGTTATTGCATGAATGTGTTATGCAGAGATTGTTGGTAACAAGATGAGGGTTTGGTGGATCAGAACCCTGCTGCTCCTTTTCTAATTGAATTCAGTGGTGGATTCAGGGGGGGGGGGGTGTTGAGAGAGCATCCCCCCCTGGCACTAACCCAAAATACCCCCCCCCCCCCCCAAAAAAAAAAAAATTTGGGTCAATTTTCAGTATTGGCAAAATTCACCTCTCAACCCCCTCCCAGCAAAGGGGGTGCTGGATCTGCCACTGGAATTCATTCAGAATATATATTTTTCACAATTTCTTCACAACAATAAGTGAAGATATAAGGCAGATTAAGACTTTTCTTATAAATGTTTTGAAGAAGTATGCAACATATTGTGTGTAATAGTTTTTATGTGCATTTCTGTATTTTTCAGGACGTGAGAGGAGACTGAGTGGTGGGAGCAGTAAACTGCCGATGTCAGCCAGTAAATCAAAGAAACCGTTAACATCACGGATGTTACGGCCAGGGTCAGATACAGAAGATTACGTAGCTGATGCCCTGGTATGGACCTACTTGTTCTTATCTCAAGGAATATTTATACATTTACTTTGTTGATTTAATATATACTCCGTCAGAAGGTCAGAAGATAGAGGAATTATGTTAGAATGCTGTATGTCAGTTTGCCTGTCCGTTTCATTTTACATATAGACATCATGGACATGATACAGATAAAATTTAAAAAAAAGAAAAGAATTTTAAAAGGAAAACAACAAGAGTTTGAACTTTGTCAACAAAATGAAAAAAAGAACAAAACAAATTAAACTTTGATGCAATTTCTTATGTGAATTAATGCATTCTTCACAGAAAAAATCTTAACTTTTCAATGCCATGAATAAAAACATTTCTATGAATTAACACATTTCAAAAAATGAAGTCTGATAATATCCATGTATCACATCAGTAAGTAAGACCTTGTTTATTAGCAGAGAGGTGCCCCTGGTCGGAGGCGGTACGATACGTACGATTCAGACGATGCTGCCAGCGAGACCTCCAGCGTGTGCTCAGAGAGGTCCTACAGCTCAGTTGGGAGAACCTCAGAGGTATGGTATAACCTCAACCTCTGACTTTTGGTTAAATTTAATATTTGCCAATATATGATAAGTAAGAGAAGTGCTTCTATTGTGAGTAGGGTGATTCTGAATTGACATTTTCTATCAATTTATGCTGCTTTTATGGTTGCAAATATTCTTTTCGTTAGACCATAGAATCAGCATTGATTGGTTAGAAACTTCAGGTCAGAATCTGAATTTGTGTATGATCATTCGAACGCAACTTTACAAAAGTTTGGTGATAGAATATGGTGGAGAAATTGTAGGTTTTTATTTTTGGCAAGTTTGCTTGAGTACACTTGCACATTTTCCCTTTATTGTACTTCATATTGCACAATGAGTGTAAGCTCCAATTAGTATAGACCATTTTCATATTGCCACTAGGCTTGCGTTATAGACACTGCAAGACCCAACATCACAACTTTTGACGTTTTATTTCATTATTACGTCATAGATATGTTTCAACGTTACAGTCAAGAGTTACGTCAAATGTTGTCATGTCGGGTCATGGCATGTTATAAAATTCAAGTCTACTGCGATAATGTGAAAATCGTCTATTTCTTTCATTGTCATTTATGATTGACACGTGTTTACAAATTTGACAAAAGAGTCAAATTCTAAATATTTTTGGTTTACAAAGATAGTAAAGAGAAGACTTGCTTTACGTAGAATGGTGAGGGAAATTTTATTTTGAATTTTAACTCTTCAAATCTTTATTACGATATGTATAATGGTATGCTCTATTTGAACGAATGAAATACCTCTTATCATACATGTATCTTTACGCATATTTTAATTATTCGACCATGCCGTTTCTTGAAGAGTTCATTAAAAGATTAAGACATCAACTTCAAGATTTTCAATCTATATCCATTATGAATCATTTTGATGCATAACTTTGTTTTACCAATACAACGCTTACATGTATGTCAACTGTGTCCGTTTGCATGTATGTCTCTTTTGTGACAAGATTCTTGTCTAAGACTTCTGCACTGATGGCAATTTGTGCCTACCAGAAAAGCAAAATTGAAATGATTTGAAGCAACAAAATTGAAACGGCACAATTTGTCACCAACCTCTCATTTCATTATCAGACATGTCAATTTTTCTGAAGGATTTTTAACGTTCCTGGGTTTATAACTTTTTAGCAAAGTTTTCCTTTTGAAACAACAATATAATATTTGTCTGCAACAGTGAATTCATAATGGAAAACATTGCCAAAAGATGTTGACTCAGAAATTTTCATCTCCAGATTGGAAATTTCTCTATTGTACCTAATTTTACATACATGTACTTCCTCTGTCATACGTTTATATTGGTTGCCAAAGCAATATTTTAATTCCTGCATTTCGTCATTTTTCATTGACACTGCTTACATTATTTTGCTTTATGCCGCTCAGGGCTCCTCGTCTGATTTTGACAAATGGTACTATCGTCTGCCAACACCTACACAGGTATCCCATCATTCTTTGCACTACCTGCTGGGTAATATTACCCAAGGTGCATCAGATCTATGTGTATCCCAGCATGCCTTTGCTTATCCAGATTTCTAGACTCATTTTGGTTTTATAGCCTTTTATCGACATAAGTTGAAGTGTAATGAACTTGTTATTATTTTGTACGTATAATTTTGAAATATTTAGGTTTGAATTACATATTAGCGGTATGTGATTATTTATATAAGGATTGCTTTTAATTTACCCATCATTTTCATTACATTTTCTACTTCATCTCAAGATGTCCATGGCAAATAGTGTTTAGATTGTTTGTCAAATCTTTCCCATTTCACGTACAATTTCCTTTATCAATCCTTTTGATAAATCACATAAAGGGTTTCATGTATTGCAAATCTTAAAGGGTTTTATGTATTTCAAATCTTTAAGATAAGAAATTATCTATGTATACATACATGTAGTATAAACAGAGATTAATATTCAGGGCATTTAGAGAATCTCGAGCTTAAGTTCTGTATTTTTTATAATCAATTGCAAAGCCTATGGACCATGATGGTGATGTAACCCCTACTGTTGCTAAGCAACCATCCCTTGGGGTCAAGGTAACGGTATTGTGGGCTTTCTGCTTAAGATCGATTTCATCAAGTTGTCATGATGTTGAATATTAGGATCTTTCCATCCAAAAATGACCTTCTCTTCCTCCTATTCTTTGTACAAAATGTAACATTTTCAAATTCAGATGCAAAACATTTTTTTTTCAATTTCATGATCTAATCATAAAGACCTTATTGACCTATTTTGGAAGTTGATAATTGTAACAAAATGACATTAAATTGTCAGAGGTACGAAACTTGTGTTCTTTTTAATTTTACGCCACAATGGAATTGTAAGTTTAATAGTGATGTCGTAATGGAAAACAATGCAAAAAGATGCCAACTTTGAGAAATTTAGTGCTTTATAACAAGATCAGAAAAGATTATAAATATTTTTGATGACATCTTCCAAGTAAAAAAATCTCTTTTGAGAGCTCAATGACGAAAAAAATCTCGAGGGTCATTTTCATGTCATACATTTTATCATTCATGTCATAATGTATCATTATGATCATCTTGGAATTTTATCAGTTTGCATTTTATTTCAATTGTTAGCAAGCTGTATATATTCAGTTTTGTTTGTAAACAAAGCATTTTGTTGTTGGTTGATTTTCTGATTTCAGTCTATTTTACTTCTGTGATTTTTTTAAATTCATTTTCATCATACATAAGAGCCCAGTCAGATGAACTTCAATTCAATAAATCTTTTCAACTCAGAAATCAGTATTAATTTTTCATTTCTCATAGGTGGATAAAAATCTGATCATATTTCAGCCCTTGCATAGTATAATCTTCTATGTAACTTTATTTTATTTTTTATGACGATGAAATACTCATACTTTATGATATACAGAGTTGTTCCCCTTTTGCCAAAGTATCTGATGTAAACTTATTGCGATGCCATCAAATTTAATTGGATACCAGCATCAAAATCAAGAAAGTAACAGTTTCGGCCTAGTTGCTTGAAAATAACATTTTGCCCAGATGGCTCTTAATTTGATGCAAGGTAGATTAGCAGATACAAATTTTTGCTCTGTATACTCTTCCATCTTAAAAGTTTATTCATTTATTAACATCAAGGAATTTGTTACAGCCAATTGACCAAGGATTAATACTTTATATTTTGGGGTCATTAGGTCACAAAGGTCAAGGTCATGGATCAAAATTATACTACAACTTGTGTTACTGCATATGTAATAAATACTTCTTGTTAAAGAAATTTTTTTTTACATCAGATACAGTTCAAAAAGGGAAAAACTCTTTTTCTCAAAATAGCCTAAGTGTTATGAATGTATGAATTATTAATCATAAGATAAAGGTATAAATGATTGCTTTTACAGGACACGTCAGAGATCATATGTTTACTGGGTAGTGGGTCGTATGCCGATAGAAAGGAGGGATTGATAGCTCTACAACATCTACTGAGGAGTAATAGATATCTAAAGTAAGTAGGAAAACTTACTATTCATAGAATATATATTGAAAAAATCATTCCAAGGAATGCTTGTGTCGCCTGCAAAACATAGCGACGACACTCAGGAATCACTTTTATAGGATGTGACATCTTAGCGTGACAGACAGACAGACAACGGACAAAGTGATCCCAAAGTGTGGCTATGCTTCGCAGGCGAAACAACTATGGTAGCCTTTATCCCACTGAATGCAGTAGAAAAAAATGCTCAAAGGGAAGAAATTATCAAAGATTAAGCAGGATTACATATACTTGATACTATGTTATAAGAGTATAGTCTGAGAGCTGAGAGAGATTTTATTGCATCGATATTTCACTACTACAAGCTTTTGTTAGAAAACTTCCCTATAGTTGGGAATATTGATGTTTTTGAAGAATTTACCTGCAGCTTAAAAGTAATGGTAATAGCAAGGGATATTTGTAAATATGTAAAGCACATTGTGCACTGCAAATAAAGGGCTTTTTGTATTTTTCAGTCGTGTTGAGTTACAGAAAGTAACAGAAATTTTTACCAGAATGTTCCATGATCCTCATAGCAAAGTAAGTAAAGTTATAGCAAATGGAAACAACGAAAGCCTTAGAAATTTTATAACTATTTATTTTTCACAAAGTTCTGTAAGTAAAAGATTGAAAATTTGCAAGTCTGCTGTATGCCTTATTCCGTCTTTTTGTTGGTGTATGCTGCAGTGAAATTTGGATCGATATATGACGTAATAAAATTTCTATAGAAACATCGGTTTTTGTAGTGTGCTCTCCCTGAATTCAACGTTGGTTTCCGTAGAATTTAGTGACGTCACATCAGGTTTACGTCATATATCGTCCCGAACGGGAAGAAACTCTGTATAACAAAAATTCCGAAGCATAAAATGTTTGACTTGATGCAGTGTAATTTGATCAGAGAGTATCTTGCTTGTAGTTCTAAGTTTTTTTATAATATTCATACAATCATACAAAATATATTACTTTAAAGGGTCTTTACAACTGTTATGTCTCAATTATCATTTTGATACACATCAATACTGCAAATAATAAATATCACAAGAAGCTTTAAGATCCTTGTAGTTTATCAAATTATATCTCTGTCTCCTATTTTGCAGGTTTTAAGTTTGTTTTTAGACACCTTAGTGGACCTTGTGATAGTGCATAACAGGGACTTAGTCAGTCAACTTTATATGTTATTAACACGGCTTCTTAACAAGACGGGGACGGATATGTTAGGATCTGTACAGAATAAAGTCCAGAAAGCTTTAGATGCCATAAGGTAAGTGGGGAAAACAGAAATTTATGAAGATAAAAAAAAGGAGAGGCAGTACTTTGCTTATCAATGGGCTGGATAAAGATAACTTTAAGCTATCATAATATTCACATAAGATTTTGGTAACGTTATAAAATCAATAAATAAATTTATATTATAAGACAATTACAAAATGTATAAATTCTGCTTATTTTACAGAGAGAATTTTCCATTTGATCATCAACTAAGTGTTTTAACTAAATACATCATTGATACAACTCAGTCTCCCAACCTAAAGGTAAGTGTATGATTGAGTTCATGTCATTAAAAGATTCTTCTCTTAGATCCACTAGTTTTGCTTTCAGTTTACTGTTGTTTGCCTTTTGAAATCCACAAATTTTGACTGCCAGTTGAAAGTATTTGTATACCTGCATTTAAAATCTTTTTTGTTCTGGAATAAGAAGAAGAAAAGTGCCTCATTGCATTTCAAAATCAAGGAGCTTTATCATTCAATTTTTTCACTGTTGGAAAACCTAGATAAAAGGACCCAAATTGTATTTCCTAAAAAAGAAGAAAAGAGTCACATAGCTTTGAAGAAGCAAACAGAGCTTAGCTTAATCATGCAATTTTCCTACTGTTGTAATATCCAGATGTTAAAGAACACAAATTTTATTTCATTGATATATATCAATTTTCAGCCTGAGACCTCTCAAACACAAACAGTAAATGCTCACGTTATTTAGACCCATTTATAACTTAGCTTGGTGTTGATTATTAATGTACTCTATATACCATACTCTATAGTCACAAGTAACTCTTTTTAAATATGCTCAACAAAAACTAAGCACATTATGGGTAGCACACTTATGCCGCACACTCTTTGATACCATGCTATAAATTATATAATTTACATACAAGCTTCTGTACCTTTACTTGAAATGCTCAGGGAAATTCAGATTTTCAATAGAAATGGCAGGGGATGTTTATTTATTTTCAAAAATTCATTGTAAGGTAAATATGATTGATGTACCGTGAATGTGTGTTAGATTTTGAAATTGTTTCGTTGTATGAAAACTTTTCTCTATACATGTATAAGCATCAAGTTATGGTTTTTCAATTCCTATGTAAAATGTGAAATCATACCTAGTAAATAAATAGGTACAGAAGCTAGTTTAACAAAAGTAATGACCAGCTTCAATGAAGGATTAGTTATAGATAAAATTCCAATTCAAATTTGACCATACAAAAGCCAGGCATTGTGTTTGTGTATTACAAACAAATCCACATGAAGATATTCCCCAACAGACATAAACTAATCTTTTCATACTTTTCTTGCTTTATTCTTACAAAAACTCTAAAAGACTTTAAAAGATTGCAGGCATCATGTTACCTTACTTGTAACTTCAAATACAACATTTGATTTTCCTAATATCATAAACGATATTGTACTAATCTATTTCCATACTTATTGTAACAATTTGTTTTTTCATCATTTTTATCACACTAGCCCAAGGTAAATATACCCTATGATTTCACCTTGCCCTCCTCCGTCCATCTTGGCTTGGTCGTTTATTTATGTTCTCTGTGGTTTCCATGGCTACCCCTTGCAAGCTTTATGTTGATTTTGATTTCAATTTTCACTTTCAATTTTTTTAATTTCCAAAACGTTCTCAATGTGGAGATAATTTGTGAATAGTGTGTACTCTCATTGTAATAGAATGACATGAAATGTACATGTATTTTTTGGGTTGTATATTTTTAAAAATACAATTATATTTGGTACTGTTTTCAAATATTTTTTTTTTCCACTTTTGCCCATTTTTTGGTAAAAAGAAGGAAAATGAGCATGCTTTGAATTAGAATTATATGTAGCTTTCTCCTGTAATGTTTCGTGTAAGAAACAATTTGTGATCAGCATATACATATAGGTTTGGTTTGGTCTTTTTAGTTCATAGCTGTTGTAAAGTAAACCCATTGTACACTCTCCATCTTCTTCAAGGACACCGGATTTAAAAAAAAAACAATGTTATTTTGATGCTGAAATCATGTGAAAACTCATAGTAAATGATACAGATTTCAGACGATATATTCCACACTACAAAGTTTCACCTAATATAGCAAACAATGATATAATCATAAGATGCACCACCTCTTATATAGTCTCACAATATGGTTGCACATCTACTAGAGAATTATTCATAATTTTTGATATGAAAAAAAAAACCCAGAAAACTTTTTTTTTCTTTTTCAAAAATAAAGGTGTTCAAATGCTTATTATAATCTAGATCTTTCCTTTTAATTTGTCTTTAGCCTCATTGTATACTTTTTTCTCTTCGGCTGCTTTTATTGGTTAGGGACCATATTATAGTCAACTCCTTTATCTTCAAACTCAGACTATTTTCTCATTGGGATACTGGAAATTTCGAAAACACAAAATTTTCTAACACTATGATATTTCGTTCTAGGTGAAGGTTGCAATGCTGAGTTATCTACACAGTTTATTATTAATGATGGACCCATCAGATTTTATGAATTCAGCCGACACACGTCTTGCCCTGTCGAGGATTATCAACTGGCTGGCAGAACCTAAAAGTGTAGATGTTAGAAAGGTACTGTACATACACTGTGTTTCATTAACCTACATATTAAGATTTTCAAGAGTTCAGATTCATATCTAGTTCATATTCTGAATACCTATTTTTAGCTCTACTCGACGAAGTTGAGTGAGCTTATGCTATAACCCCACGCGTCCGCGTCCGCGTCCGTGTCCGTGTCCGCGACCGCGTCCGGTTAAGAAGTTTGGGGTAGCTCAGTATCTGACAAAGTACTAATGCTACAGTAACCAAACTTGCACAAGTGATTCATCTTTGGATGCTGAGGTGAACCCATGCATCGGATGCAGCATCTGACCTACATTTTCCGCTTGAGTGACTTGGTTAAGAAGTTTGGGGTAGCTCAGTATCTGACAAAGTACTAATGCTACAGTAACCAAACTGGCACAAGTGATTCATCTTTGGATGCTGAGGTGAACCCATGCATCGTATGCAGCATCTGACCTACATTTTCCGCTTGAGTGACTTGGTTAAGAAGTTTGGGGTAGCTCAGTATCTGACAAAGTACTGATGCTACAGTAACCAAACTTGCACAAGTGATTCATCTTTGGATGCTGAGATGGACCCATGCATCGGATGCAGCATCTGACCTACTTTTTCCACTTGAGTGATTTCGCTTTTAAAAGCCAATATTGAGCAAAGTATAAGTGCTACATGTACCAAACTTGCATATTGAATGTATCTTTGATCAAACTTTCATAAAATGACCTTGACCTACTTTTTCCGCTTGAGTGATTTTGCCTTTAAAAGCCAATATTGAGCAAAGTTTAAGTGCTAGATGTTCCAAACTTGCATATTAGATGTATCTTTGATCAAACTTTCATAAAATGACCTCGACCTACTTTTTCCGCTTGAGTGATTTTGCCTTTAAAAGCCAATATTGAGCAAAGTATAACTGCTACATGTACCAAACTTGCATATTGGATGTATCTTTGATCAATCTTTCATAAAATGACCTTGACGTACTTTTTCCGCTTGAATGATTTTGCTCTATAAAGCCAATATTGAGCAAAGTATAACTGCTACATGTACCAAACTTGCATATTGGATGTATCTTTGATCAAACTTTCATAAAATGACCTCGACCTACTTTTTCCGCTTGAGTGATTTTGCCTTTAAAAGCCAATATTGAGCAAAGTTTAAGTGCTAGATGTTCCAAACTTGCATATTAGATGTATCTTTGATCAAACTTTCATAAAATGACCTCGACCTACTTTTTCCGCTTGAGTGATTTTGCCTTTAAAAGCCAATATTGAGCAAAGTATAAGTGATACATGTACCAAACTTGCATATTGGATGTATCTTTGATCAATCTTTCATAAAATGACCTTGACCTACTTTTTCCGCTTGAGTGATTTTGCTCTATAAAGCCAATATTGAGCAAAGTATAACTGCTACATGTACCAAACTTGCATATTGGATGTATCTTTGATCAAACTTTCATAAAATGACCTTGACCTACTTTTTCTGCTTGAGTGGTTTTGCCTTTAAAAGCCAATATACATGTACTAAGAAATATGTTTGAATTGAATTTTGCTGTCACGAGGTGAGCTTCGTAATCTGTGATTACCTATGTTTTCAAATTTCCTAAGGCTTTGTATATATTTGACATGCTACTAAAAAATATATTTACCCGCAATTTTATATATCGAAATTAAAAGCATTAGGGTTATAATGCTCTTGTGTTGATATCAGAAAAATTAGATACCATGAAGTTGGCCGAAGACACATGACTTTGGCGATGTTCAGAACCATACATTTTCATTGAGAGTTGAATGGAACAGTAAATAGATATTTTAAAAATATCAAATATATGCAAGATATAGCAGTACATGATTTCTACTTAGTCGACGACACAGTCATTACACCCCTGATACCTTGAAAAGAATGTAAATTGTAAGATGGTAGATTGTCGCAATTTAAAATGTTAATCTGTATATTTCAGGGTGCCCAGTCTGTATTAATAGCCATGTTTAATCTGAACCCCTCGGAGTTTTCCCTCATGTTATCAGCACTGCCCAAGGCATTCCAAGAGAGCGCCGCTAAGGTACTCAACACGCACATGCGATCAGCAAGTCAGGGTCACACGACAGAGGTCCTGTCACCTAAAAATGTCAACCCACAACCACTTAACAGGAGTCGACCACCATCTAGGTTTGTAAAATTGAAATATATCGGCTTTTTCTTTAGTAGGATAAATTTCCTGTCTATTTGAAAAATTTAAATGACATCAACTTAACGGATATATGATCTATTTTGTGAAAATTGCAAATTTGTGTGTGATAAATGCCATGCAATTGAATTGTACATATTTGTGGGTTCCATCCGACAGTGTTGTTTTAAATGCACTTGTCTGTCATTATGTATTCTTGAAATGAGGAAGGCATTTCTGCAATACTTTAGATAGTACATTTGTATTTCACTTTCATTTTCATGTAAATGCATAAGAGAATGCATGTAATAAGGAATTATCTTTTTTTTTTGCATTTCTTGAATCTTTAAAAGTTTAGATTAGAAATCTTGTAATTCTTGCCATTTATACATGTATGAGCTTAACAAAAAATTTATTAACAGTACTAACTAGTACATGTACAGGTACTAACATGGCATGTTAAAGTTCATATTTATTGACTCACAGAGGTCTGAAATTTTGTAGGGGTCATCACGATATAACAGAGACCGAAAACATGAATCCCCAGGATATTTATAACTCCATTAAACGGACAACCGAGGACATACAGAGTCTCAGCTTCCATAGTAAGCTCGATAGCTACGATGACGTCAAGAAAAAACACGAGTTTACATCCCAGGATAGCGGAATACAAGATCTGAGAAACGACAGTCCAGATGGGGTCGAAACAAAACGGGGGAACCATTACAACCCATCACAATATCATGATGAGGTATGAAAATGTGTTCTATATGTTCTCAGAAATTTTCACGTATGCAAGATTTAATGCAGAAACCTGCCATATTTCAGACATGGCTTTTTCCTCTATAAAGCAAATATCCGCTATTAAGAGTACCAGAGACCATGAATTTTTCCACTTGTAGGTTCTTCTACTTTTGAAAATTGTCTTTATGAAACAACAAACAAAACAACAAAAGGGTTGTTTTATAAAGAAAATTTTCTTTATGTAAACAAAGAAATTCAGACTGGAAGTAGTTATAATCATTCTTATTTTTGATTTGTACAGGGCTCAATGAACGGCTTTAATAGGTCAAGATTAGCTGATCCCGAGTTTGAGGAAGGGGAGTTATTTAACGAAGGTAAGAAAGCAGTAATCTTTTTATCCTCTTAATGTTGCTCAGGAACACTACACTAGATTTTAGTTACTTGACTTAGATGTATTTCTTTCACTTTTTGGCCACAGGGAATACAATTTACTTATATTATGTAATGTAGTTTTCAATTTTTCAAAACTTATTTTCTCCTTACTTTTACTTGTAGTATTAGTACTTCTTTTAACTGGCATTTTAAAACAAAGAATCACTCTGAGTTCTATGCTTTTTAACCTGCTTTCTTGACACTTAGTGCTTCTAGAATATGTAAATATTGGTACAAATCTCACATATATGTATGTTTCTGTCTTTGGTATTTGAGTATTTAATAATTTGCCAAACTGACGAGATTTCACAAACGGTTACAGCTCTTCTAAGTTCCATAACTCTTCCGGAAGGTGTGTAAAATATATACATGTAAAAATATACTCAACATGGATAAGAATATAGTGTGAAATCTAATGTAAACATGAAATATATCTTCTGTAAATATACCTTGGGGATATAAGGGAACAGATTATGAAGTTTCTACTCTATATAGCCAAATATATATCCAACCATATTTGTAAATTGCATGCAGCTTTCTCTTTTATCCTCTTTTCAAAACCTACATGTATCTACATGTATACTACTTACATAATTATTCATTTATATCATACTATATTATTACAATGTATACATTATATGTTCATTCAATTGAAAATTTTCATCACTTATAGTTCTTTGATAGCCTATTGAATATTTTATTATTCTGTTCAGCATGTTGAGGCTCTTGGCAGATTTGTCCGTTTATTTTTTTCTTTTTCATAATTTCACATTTTGAAAATAGTTTTCCACTTTTCTAATTGATTTTCTTCTTTGTTGTAATCTCTCTTCATGTCCACCCTTTAAATGAACATACATGTACTTTATACTATCTTCAAATATTTTCATTAATTGGTAGATTTTTCTTTAACTTCTAGCTTTTTCTAAGCTATGCTTCTCTCATTTTCCAGCTTTTTTAAAGCCTAGTCAAGAACATCTGTGTATTTATGTATTAAGTACATTATACATGCATAATCAGCTATCATTCATTTATACAAGTCATGCATTTAGCTTATTTTATGTTTAGTTTTCATTTTGTCCTGTTTTGTTATTTAGCTCCATGGAATTCACTCTTGGGTCTGGGTGACCCAGGCAGTGTAGAGGATGGTAGGTGACCTTGACCTTTGACCCACAACATTTGACTTTTGACTCTCAAAGGGTTTCTCTGTTTTCGTCACTTAATTTTGGTGTTGTGCTATCTTTCTTTACAATCATAACTTTTCTGTGAAATGAAAAAAAAAAAGGATTTACAATTTTTTGCATGCACTTTTTAGTAACACTCTTTTTTCTTCTTTAATTGATTTGTACGATGAAAATAAAATTATATCACATCTTTTGATAAAATTTTTGAAACTGATGTTGTGTTTGATTTCGTATGATTTTGTCCTAATTTGGGTATGTGTAAATAAATCACAGTTGGGGTATTTCATACAGTTGTGCAGTTGTTTGAAAATCTGTATGATTGCTTTTGTATTACAAATATAATGCCATTCAAAATAGAATTCAGGAAGTAATCTTAATTAGTGTAAAGATTTGTATCTCATTTTGTTTTTAGTGATTTGGCTAATTTTGTTCAATTTAGGAGATTCTTTCTCATTTACCTTGGTTATAACCAATTTTAAATTCCCCATTCTAACTTCCCTAATCTGACTGTTTGACAATGTGGATCCAAAAAATTGAAACTGCAGTTCATAGTCGTACATTTAACTTTCTTCAGTTTCCCTCTATGAATTCAAATTGATGAGGATCCTTTTATATAAGAAATAACCTCCCCACCCCCCTCCGAAAAAAGGGAGAAAAAAACTTACAAAAAAAAAGAAGAAAGAAATAGAAAGTAATTCATTATCCAATTGTAATTGGAGCAATAAAAATTGGCAAGCAGGATTTTCCGTATGAGAAATTGTGGTGCTTGTTGATGTGTAGACTAACTCCTTTTAAGTCCATTCTCACTTTCCCTTCATGACACATCAAAGTCCACTAGCATGGTGCATGATATAGTGAAACTCTTGATAAAATCACAAAACTTTTTTCTCCCTTTAACTTTCAAAGCATTATAAGTGAAGGTAATCTCCATTACATCTATTTAGTATAAATTCATTCAATCTCACATTGAATTCCTCAAGATTAAATAATATTCTAATATTAGCAATAACTGTCATTCTCCCTGCATGGAGAATTTGAAATGCAACATGCACCATTTGGTAGGAAAAAATCATGCATCTTTTAACATTTATGAATGAATAGAAATTATTTTTGTTCATGTCATCTTTAGTTAGTTATAGACCAATAGTTGAAATTCCATCATAATTTTATAAGGGATGTGCAATTTATTTTTTGGCATCTGGTTCATTTAAGAAATGTCTAATTCAGATCTTTGTTATTTTTTTTCAGATCTCAATGACAACAACTTGATCACAAACATTCTAGAAGAACTTTCAAATCATAATCGGAGGTAAGACTTAATAGGAAACGTTATCAAATAAACAAATCACCACTTATCTGGCGTTATTTCAGAATAAGCCTAAGGCAATGATAAAATGTTGTATACTTTTCTCAAAATAAGATACTGCAAAATTAATCATCATTCAATTTGATAAAGTCTTAGAGCATTAATCTTCCTTCCTTGAAATTTCATTAATTTTATAACTAATATAATGTACCCTTATTTACTTTTCTTTCCTAGGAATAAGGAGAGGAAGGACTCCATGCTAAGTTTGATGAAGATGACCCGAGAGGGGATGCTAGATTCCTGGGACGAACATTTTAAGGCTGTACTACTTATATTGTTAGAAACATTAGGAGACGATGATGTAAGAATTACTTTGTAAAAATGTTCATGTCACCAGTGAAGCATTGTGACTTTAAGGACAACTGTCCATTGTCTGTCTGTCTGTATGGCTGTCTGTAAAACTAGACAAAAAGTTATTCTTGTTCACTGTGCTTTACAGATGACACATGCATTTCTTGGAATGCTTTCATTCTAGTCTTATTGAAGAGGAATACAAACATTCTGTCATTCTCTTTACCTACTGTTTCTATTTTAATGAAATGTAAATTAGTACATCATGTACAGTGTATATGCTAGAATTGATATTTACGTGTATTATCAAAATTGTATTTCGCACAAGGGATTAGGAGAGCTATTTCTCATAGAAATCCAGTCAGGAAATATGCAGAGTTATTTCATTTCAATAAAAGGAAAGCATCAGAATATTCAAATTAAGATATTTTAAAATTCTTTAACAAATATTCAAACTGATATTCATTTTACTGAAAGCCGAGTTATTTTTAAACATGTTCAAATTCTATTCGTTTCAGGGTCACATCAGAGCTTTATCGTTACGGGTTCTTAGGGAGATATTACGAAATCAGCCAAATCGTTTTAAAGATTATGCAGAGTTAACGATTCTGCGAGTGTTAGAAGCACATAAGGACACTGTTCGTGACGTGGAACGATCCGCGGAGGAATGTGCCGATACATTGGCTAATTATATACCACCGGAACAAAGTGTTAGAATTCTGAGTAATATCATAGCTACGGCACAGTTTCCTGTAAACTTAGCAGCTATAAAAATGCAGAATAAGGTAGGCTGTTATGTAGAGGGAAAAATAAGGAATTTTTCAGGCATGAAATATTATTTGCTGTACAAGTTTTGGTTTTCAGGTCCAAATAATTGATCATGACAAAAGTTACCTGATCAAAAAAAAAAAAAAAAAATGGTCAAAATTTTATTTGTGCATTCAAATAGATTTAACAAATGCAAATACCTATGTATTTCTATTAAGTACAAGTTTTATAAAAAATAAGAATTTTCTTGTAAAGAAAAAGTTCGTGTCCTAATTTCTGTGCAATTGTGTAGTAATGTATAAGTACAATTAATATGAATTTTACACCAATTTGAATATTTCAGTTACAATGAAAGTATCTTTGATGAAATCTGAAATTAAAACAGTCTTCTTTGATTTCAAATTCTTCAACACTATCTGTACACAAAATCTTTCTTATGATTTAAAAGGGTGCACACTGTTTACATGTACATAAACATGTGATGAATTCATATTATTTATTTCTATGACTTTGACAGGTGATAGAATTACTGCCAAAGGATACATTAGAAAATCAGTTGCAAGATATTATTCCAAGCTTACTTAGGGTAAGTCAATATTATTCCAAGCTTACTGAGGGTAAGTCAATATTATTCCAAGCTTACTGAGGGTAAGTCAATATTATTCCAAGCTTACTGAGGGTAAGTCAAGATGTTTCACCTCGGGTTTCATTTCTTGTAAATTTTAGCAAGTATTTTCCTTTACAACATGTGCAAATTATACATTATTAGCTCTACTGGTCTCAGACCAGTCGAGCTTATGCGATCACCCTTTGTCCGGCGTCCGTCCGTCTGTCCGTCTGTCTGTCTGTCCGTCTGTCCGTAAACAATTCTTGTCCAGACAACTCCTCTGAAACTGTAAGAGATAGAAAGTTAATTTTTTTTGCATTTTACTTGGACCATGGTCTAGTTGTGCACCTGACATTTAGTTTCACTCCCTGACCCCCAGGGTCTTAGAAAATGGGCGTGGTCATTAAATTCTATGTAATCTTGTCCGGACAACTTCTCTGAAACTGTTAGAGATAGAAAGTTAATTCTTTTTGCATTTTACTTGGTCCATGGTCTAGTTGTGCACCTGACATTTAGTTTCAGTCCCTGACCCCCAGGGTCTTATAAAATGGGCGTGGTCATTAAATTCTATGTAATCTTGTCCGGACAACTCCTCTGACACTATAAATGATGGAGACTTAATTTTTTTTGCAATATGATGGGTCTGTGGTCTTGTTGTGCACCTGATATTTTGTTTGAGCCCCTTGACCCCCAGGGTCTTAGAAATGGGTGTGGTCATTTTCTCCTATATAACTCTATGTAATCTTTTGCTCGCAACTCCTCTGACACTATAAATGATGGAGACTTAATTCTTTTTGCAATATGATGGGTCTGTAGTCTAGTTGTGCACCTGATATTTTTTTTGAGCCCCTGACCCCCAGGGTCTTAGAAATGGGTGTGGTCATTTTCTCCTATATAACTCTATGTAATCTTGTGCTCACAACTCCTCTGACTAAATTCTTATTGCAATATTATGGGTCTCTGGTCTAGTTGTGCACCTGTTTTTATGTTTTAGCCCCTGACCCTTAGGGTCTCAGAAATGGGTGTGGTCATTTTTCCTATATAAGTAAATGTAATCTTGTGCTTGCAACTCCTCTGACACTATAAATGATGTAGAATTAATTCTTTTTGCAATGATTGGTCTGTGGCATAGATGTGCACCTGATATTTTGTTTTAGCCTTATACCCCTAGGGTCTTTGAAAATGTGTGCGGTAATTTTTCCTATATAGTTGTGCTCTCTTCTCGTTTAAAGCTATTTATGATTGGGAGTTAATTCTTTATCCAAGTCTTGATGTGTCATCGGTAGTTCATTTGAGCTAGCAGTCCTTGGCCCCTAGGATCTTGGAAAATGGGTGTGACATTCTTTTTAGAAATACTTTATCTCGGATATTATGAATTATATGAGTGCTATTATAGTTGCAGTATAATGGATATGTAGTTTTGTCATGCTACTTTTGTTAGAGCGCCTGCTCCCTATGGTCTTGGTTTAAAAAAAAAAAGAAAGGAAATTGATGTTTTAGAAAAAACAACCAGGAGAGCTACAGTCTCGTCAGAGACTTCTGGTGTTAACATTGAAATAAGCTCTACTTCAAATTAGAATTAGCTTTTTTCCAATATAAGATACTGTTGTGCTTTTGATATGAAATATTGTTAGGTAAGATTGTACTGTTATAGAATTTTCATATGCTTCTATTAATACAACATTTCTGTATGAATTTTATGACGTCATAATGTATTTACATCAGATACCATCCCAAACTTGTAGTAACTCTTTGTATTAAAAAGACAGAGTATCCTGAAATTCTTATCCTGAAATTCTTATAATTGTGTGTTTATTATTACAGGGTTACGATGACTCGGAGAGTCAGGTCCGTAAAGCCGCGGTATTCTGTTTAGTGGCTATACACGCCAGCGTGGGAGACGTCATCTGGAATCATCTTACTAAACTGAATTATAGTAAAGTAAGTACATGAATGTGAGCATAATTCATTTGCTCTTATTGTTGTTAGGCAAGGAAAATATATGCAGTGAATTCTTCAGTTCAAGAAACTCAAAAAATATGCATGTAGTAGCATCAGCAAAATGAATTAATATTTATTGAAAGAAATTTTGACTGAAAATTAAGGATATTCAGATGTCAGATATGCTGATACTTTTATGCCAAGTCACTTTCCATTTAAAGTTTAAAGTTAAATTATTTTAAAATATGTACATATACATGTGTAGTTACAATATATGATATCTAAAAGTATGCCTTGACAAGACTGATAGAATCTATTCCCAGATGTGATCAGGGACAAAAAAATCCAACCTGAGTGTCCAGGATTTGTTTGTACCACAACGAGGCTTGCCGAGTCATGGACAGAAGTAAATCCTGTATATGAGAGTTGGAATTCCTTGTCCTTGATCACATCTCCAGATTGATTTTTTTTCTCCCACTGTTTAAAAGAGCTAAAAAAAGAGTTTTTATGTATTCTTTTTCATATTTTGATCGGCTATTGCAGCAATCATGTATGATGATACAATTGATGTTACAGTCAAAAGGCACATTATTAGTTATACAGTGCTTTACAGGGGGGATACAGAAATATATTGGGTCGATGAAAAAAGTTGTATTGGGCGAGGCGAAGCTGAGCCCAATACAACTTTTTTCATCGACCCAATATATTTTTGTATCCCTCCTGTAAAACACTGTATAACGAATTTATCCCACCGATGGCTTTTGGCTTGTGTATGTAACGTCAACATATTTTAAAGCATTTCGGTGACGTCAATATCGTAAAGCGTCTTAGTGGAAGCAGGATATTAAAATGATATCATGTCAGTAAAATAATACAACATAATATTCGGTTCTTCTCGACCAATCAGATTGCAAGAAATTTGCCAGAGGTGGGATAAGAAAATGTTATCTTACCCCATAGGGCATGTAGGGGTAAGACAAAGATATCTTTTCCTCGCGTTTCCATGGATATCCCAGTCCACAGTGGAAGAAAATGTGTTCTATAGAAGCTCTGATTTTAAAACAAAAACATATTTACACAAATTTACTATGGATTCTTATGATGTGATATTTATTTCAGGTTAAGTTATTGAATTTGTATATCAAGAGGAATCAGCAGAAAAGGGAGTCTACGGGTGCCACAGATACATGATATGGAAAACTTAGCTTTCTTTTACATTCTAATTAGATTTAGTGTCTTAACCAATGACAGACCCTGTAACACATTGAATTAGCCAATGGAATGGACTGATACAGATATAGACTGTAGGACAATGTGATTGGTGATATTATTATCCCATGAATGATGAATTTCTGGATGTGCATTAAATGCTTGAATTTGAAAAATGGAAAGTGAATATGATTGGAGGAATTAAATAATGTGATACATTTTGATTGGCTCATACGAGAACCAATCAGAGCTTGAAAATTCCACTTCATAAATCTCATTTCCAATGTTGTGAAGAAGTACATGTGGCTTGAAGATATATATAGAAAGATCCACAATGCATTGCATGCGACCTGTAGACTATATATAGAAAGACCAAGATGCACTGCGTGCGGTATATATGTAAAAGTGCCCCCTACACTTGAATTCAGGAAAAGTATATCTCTAGTCCGCTTGAACAAATTCAGATCAAAATATTTATTCCAATGTTAGATTTTAGCTTTGTGTTCAGAAGCCATATGCCAGTTATGTGATACTTTGAACTTTATTGTCACAGTGGCTTATTTACATGTACGTAAAAGGTTTTAAACATGAAGCATTACTTGAAGAGGCATGAATTTATAAAATACTCATAGAGGATCTGTTTTTTTTTTATTGGAAGAGATGTCACTTTGATTCAATGAATGCAGATTTTGTTCGCTTGTTGATTATGGAATATGGTGTGATATACACAAAGATGTCTGATAGACGAAAAAATATTTAAAATCTTATAATTCATACTAGAGTGATGATTATTTCCATACAAGTTAAATGGTAAATTTTTTTTCTAATAATTCAGTGTCAGTTAGTGTTAGAATTTGCAATATTATGAAAAAAAGAGTATTTTCTGGTTCCAAAGTCCAGGATTTTTTATGCCCTTTGTTATTTGTGGTGTAAGATGTGACCTTGTTGTGAGATATTATCGTATGGTTGTTTACATGTAGTAATAAGTGGTGCTTGAGTCTGAATGTACGATGGGTGTGGAGTAAGGGGGGAGGGGGAGGGTATGATGGGATCTGATGGGGACAGAGGTTAATTGTGAAGTTTCTTCAAGATTTTACCATGTAATTTTCTTTGTATCTACATATATTTAATTTATGATATCATTTACGTTTTTATTAGTAGTGGATGTAAATTGCCTTCATGGCTTGCATTCCGTACTGTAATAATATGTATTTTAAGTTCCTATGATCGTTTACTTTGTAAGCTGTCTGAATGAAAACTAGTCTATAGAAAAAATTTTTAACTGAATTAAATTTCAGAATATTTGAAATCTCTTATACTGTATGATTTGCCTGTCTCCCTGTAATATTACTGTCCATGCCTTAAACTTTGTATCATTATTGGTTGTCCACAGGGTTCTAACATCTTGCCAATCTTGTTTTAGAAATACATGTAATATTTTTTAAAAGGCAACAAACTTAGCAAACACAAGTGCACATTTGCAATAATATCTGCATGTTCACATTTTGAGTTGTGAAATGATATGATGACATCATTTTACTGAATCCATGTCTCAACATTGTTTTAAGTGTTCATTTATACACAGTATAGGAAGTTATAAATCAAATAGATATGTATCTCTTATAATCAGTATAATATCCTCATTATGGATTTTTTTCTGCTCATGTATATGATGTTTGTGATTTGATATTAAGAAAATGGGTATACCATCAAATCAAAATGTCGTCATTCCAGGGTTTACTATTAGTATGAGATTTGTCACACTCGAACGAAAAACAAAAATATATTACATACTGTAGGTAAAGAATGTATGTAGAGTAATTACTCAGCTAGAAAGAGTCATCTTTATTTTGCATTTTTGAGAAATTACATTGAAGGGTTAGTAAATTAGTAAGAAACATATCAATATGATGATTTTGAGATGTTCCCTGTAATTTTCAATCATTTTTAGATGTTCCCTGTAATTTTCAATCATTTTGAGATTTTCCACATCCTTCATCAATTCCCAAGCAAGTAACGTAGTCGTCCAAGCATTTTGAATTTTTTGTATCCTTTCATTATGCAAAGTGAATTTTCATTATAAGATTTAGATAGAAATTTAACAATATATGTAACTTTCAGTAAAGAGGCATCATTTTGTTGATATTTACACAGTCTTTCTTTTATGGATGTAATGATTGCTTATTTGATTGAAAGAGACTGGAGCATGAAAGCATATTGGAAGTAAGCTTTTGTAACAATCACGTTTATATGGTATAGTGTATATCGCATCTTGTATGGTCATCTAATGTATGACTGAATAAAATGTCATACTTTATCCACAAGTCTTGTTTCTTCTTTCACTATCTACATGTACATGTATATGCATCACATGTACAGGATAATGCGATATCTGCCAATAAGTTGCCTGTGAATTATCATCAAAGGTAATACAAAATTGTTTATCTGTCCTTCTGACAAGATCTTCTCGGCAAAATTGGAAAGAAAGTCTAGCCTGTAATGTATATACATGTATCTGTCTGCCTCTCTGTAGAGTATCCTAAATTACAGTTAACAATTTGATTTGGAAACATCTTTAATAAAGGTACATTACTTAAATACATCTTTTGTTGCCAACATTTACAATTTCATCATGGAAAAATACCATTCTATTCCAAGGAATGCATGTGTTGCATTTTGAGCAAAGCCAAACTTGAGGATCATTAAAGGCCGACGGGGGACTATATAAGGGGACAGGTAAATTTTCTGTCATTTCCTCACTGACCGCTATAGGGTTAACATGTCCTACTAGTATCTGATTGGTCCCCTTTAATCCTTTTACCCCTATCAATTTTTGATTGACAGCTTAAAACAGATGAGACTCGGGTATCTCATTAGCATAATAAAGGATTACCTGTCGGTTTGTCTTTGATGTAACACGCCGCTCGCAGACGGCGATTCTTCAAAGACGGTATGCCACGCCTATCAAGCTTATGTCACTCGGGTATATTTTTTAACGACCGGGTGGTTCCCAACGTCGGCCTTTAAGGTGTTTGGCACCTAAAGTGTGACAGACTTGCAAACAACAATGGATAAACTATCGTGAAGTTCAATAGCAGATGACACAATGAAAGACGAAAGTGACAGATCCAGGAGAAAGATGAGGAATAGGTATAAAGTTTACATTTCTATCCACGAAAATCTCCCCTTGTTAACAAGGGAATACAGTAATTGTAAAATTTGGCACATCAAAATTTTATGTATTTGTCAAAAGTTAAGATACATGCTGTGCTGTGACATTTATTGTTTTGAGTGGAAAAATACCATACATAGACAAAAGTGATTTCAGCAAACCTTATCGTGAAAGCAAGGGTCTATTCCTCAAGGATTAGTCACAGAGATAATATTATCCTTTCCGTTTTAATGGTGTGATGTGATTGAAAGAAAGGAGGGGATCTCCAAAAGGTAGCACCCACAGCAAAATATTGAAACACTCAAATTCAAAAACACGAACAGTACAAGAGAAAAGAAGGATCAAACGCTAAAGAAGACACCAAAATACCAAACACAATACTACACATAAACTATCGATACCTCAACGTTAGTAGTAAATGGCATGGTTATACTGATTTTTTTTGATTGACAACCATTCTTCTCGTCGAATAAACCATTTTCCGATCTTGTTAGAAAGCACAAAATGTCCGAGTCAACATCTTTTGACGTTGTCTTACATTATAATGTCACTGTTAAAAGACGCAATTCCATTGAACGTAACAATGGAAAAGTGCGCAAAAATTGCTACCTCGGACATTTTTCGTCATTTTGTCAGCCATATATGATTTTTTTGCAAGTATTATTAAGCAGTCTTGAAGAATGCAAATTATTGTGTATGATAGCCTCACTGGAAGATGATGATACAAACAAGTCAGCAAGACACATGGGTTCAAGTAACGAGGATGATCAAAGTTATAGGAGCGTAAAAAGATAGTCGGAGCTCTGCCGACTGGAGCGAGCTAATGAATGTAATTACGCGTGGAGTACAAATAGTCGATTTGAAAATTTCAGAACCAAAAATGTTCTTTCCTATGATTTTTTTTATGATTCTTATTAAATTTTATGGAATAGTAATGAACGATTCTAGCTTCGTTGGCAATCTTGGGCAACTCTTTTTATCGGCGGGAATTTAAAATGACCACAAAATGCCTTCCACTAATAGGCGAAATTCGATTCTTTTTTAAATATTAAGTGTGGCACATCTAATCAGGGGGTTTTGAAGGTCAACAAACCCATTTTCGATGTCATTTTTACAATTTGAGTCCATTAAGGGCTTAAAATTCAACATGGCTACCAAATTACAACCTCACTTTGGCACATTGTGAATTTCAATAAAAATCTTATTTGTAGTTGCAATGGTCCTAGAATACATTTATTTTGCTGTTTTGATTGTTTTCAGCTGACAAATGCTTGTGGGGCAACTCTGCTTATGGGGAAAAGATTTAAATAGCCAATAAATGGTCTTCTACTACTATGTAAAAAAAGTGTAGCACATCTAATCAGCCGTTGAAAGGGCCAAGAAACCAATATCTTTTGTAATTGTGCTTATCTGAGTTCATTAAAGGCTAAACATGAAATGACTCTTCCCTTCAATATGCACATTTATTGACGAATAATTGTAGTACTGTTCATCTGTATTCTTGACATAGATCATTTTCCCTGTAAATGTTCTTTTGACTTAGGCTTTTGTACTGTTCTAGATTCATTTCAAGCTGGTCACATTGACTACCTCTTACTCTTTAACCAAATACTTATACTGTGTTGTTAGAAAATATTTGAAATGAAAACCTGTTTCAAATATGATAAAGAAACAAGGTTCTAACTGTACTTAACACTGATATCCCAGACAATTACTTTCAAGAATTCACCCACTTGTGTTTAACATGGCAAAACATATGCAGTGCCACTTCACATCTTCCCAGAGCTGACGACTCCTCAGATTTAATTTTGAATCATGAATCACATTCATTATTTCACTTTGACGTTCATTGTACAGAAAGCACAGAAATGGTCATAATGGTCAAAAGAGTACTTAGAACAGAGTTCTTTGCAGATTTACAACGTGTTTACTGCTAACTTTTTTGGCATACTACATTGTTTAAATTTGAGGATCACTGACGAGGGTTAAGTACCCGAAACGTGCATGTCTGGTCCATGCTTCCAATTTATCTGTTCTTAAATGATGCTATTCAATTTGAAGACGTTTAACATTTATAGCACTTGGTGAGTGCCACTGCTGGTGGACCAGGAATCCCCGAGGGCACATGTAGCCAAGTTCGATCAATTTCGTTCCCTGACATGGTCGCCATAGCACTTTCTATATAGACTTACCTCAGACAGTGCGTGTGTTTCAGACATTGTTTTCATTTTCTTGCATGAACATCGACGGCGGGTGCGGCTAGCCAACAGGGGATGCTTACTCCTCCCGGGCACCTGGTCCCACCTCTAGCTTGCTGGGGGTCCGTCGATGTTCCATTTGGTGCTCTATTGTGAGTGCCGTTGAGATTATCGTCAGGATCTTCTTTAACTCATTAAAGCATTCTTAAATTTCTGTTATAAAAATTTCTTGAAATTTCTAAAACGTGGGTCCAGTAGCATCATATCCCACCGATCCTGCTACGTCTTTCGGTACGCTTTTTCGACACAGTAACTTTCATACTTTTTTGGCATACTACATTGTTTAATTTTGAGGGTCACTGACGAGGGTTAAGTACCCGAAACGTGCATGTCTGGTCCATGCTGCCAATTTATCTGTTCTTAAATGATGCTATTCAATTTGAATACGTTTAACACCTAGAATCCCCCGAGTCGTCCAACAAACTGGCCTTATACATGTTATATCAACATGATTAATGGGGAAACTTTATTGGGTATCATTTCTAATCATCAAAATGGCATGCGTATCTTTTCATTACATTTTGAAGAATCTTGGTCTGTTAAAGTTGAAACCATCCAATCTTATCAGCCGGAACGCCAGTCGGCACTTGTCTTAAAGTTTAAAAACGAAGTCACGTGACAAATGCTTTGAATATGACGAAATTGCACCACGTCATCAAAAACGCGTCATACTGACTGTGCTGCATATGTACACAAGAATGGCACAAGTGAATTTGAGGCAATAGAGATTAAGTTTTATGTCATAACACTTAATCAGGTAAATTTTGTGACATTTTGAAATAAATCGGGCGTTGTCAAGTGTAGTTTTTCGCCAGCGATCTGTTTACTTGCATTTTATTGCTTATTTTCTTTAAAAATCCCCGCTGGGAATGATTGGGAACAATCTGAATGTCAACTTTATATATCAGTGAAGTCACCAAAATCAAAAGTAGTATGCCGATCTATGCCCTAAGGAGTTTGTGTCACCTTTCAAACTTCGATATGCTGTTCGGGCATCTTCTATGTCAACTTATGGAAACTCGTTCGTAAACAGTGTACACGGTACACATGTACCCAAGTCGGCACTGATAAGTGCATGGTTAGATTTGCCAAAATAAAAACATGACATTAGCACAAAATCATCTACAAGGTATCAAACCATCAAACAAATGTTCAAAATTTCATTGCCACTTGAATTTGGTGTATTCTGAGTCCGCAATGATGAATTTTGATTAAAATATGGTCCTCGTAATAGCGTTTTTATGGCTACTTATAGAGTACTTACTGACAAAAATTATATACAGGTACCATAATTGGAATTCATTTGAAAGGATTATCATTGAATTTTGACCAGAAGTGCAAAGAGGAGAATTTGTGTTGGCTTTTAAAAACAACGCTGTATGCACTATTTTCGATGGATCTTTAGCAGGGCTGAAAAATATTTAAAAAATCCATTCAGAGGAATTTAGATTTATGTAGGCCTAGTGAATTATACCTGAGTATTAGTTGTTGTATAATAGAGGACAGATAAGAGAAGTCCGTAAAATTTACTATATATAGATTTCCACCCTGTACACGAATGATCTCGATTTTTGTCAAAATTAGAATACGCTAAAATATACGCATATTGATCGATTCCTCCCATCAAAATGAACTTTGGTGGTTTTCGAGATAAAAGATCAAAATTACGAAGTTGTCCGTATCTTCCCAGATTCTTTAAAAGGGAAATAAGCATAGAAATCTTCAAAAGTTGTGATTAATTTGCCAAATTTTATGGAAGTCGCCATCTTGTATCGAAGGACTCACGTGCGATATTCCGTGGAGATTTACACATTTTTAAATAAAATTAAAATAATTAATCCATACAAATTGAATGATTGAACACACTCATTAATATTATTTCAGTATATATATATATCTATAATTATTCATTTGTAAAAAAAATCTTTATATAAAATTCGAATGACGTAATTTGTAACGTAAGTGCGCGAGAGGTTGTGTGTACTGCTCTTCAACCAAACGAAAAACCGAAGAAAATGTTTCTTTTAAAGGAGATTAAAAATTAGATATAACATTTCATCATCGTTAGATCATAATGATATGGCAATTACTGAATCGAAACAAAATCCGCAAGTGCTACACATGTACACAGCACGTAACAAATCGATTTCAAGCGAAACTACAAGATGGAAAAACCTACCTCAACACAAACGACATGAGATTACACGGTGAAGATGAATGACAAAAGTAGATCAAACCTTCAACCTTAATTCTGAACAAGTATTAGCTTTCCAAAAAAAGCTTGGTCGATATCAACATTAAATTCATTTAATCACGCAATTTTTTTCTCGTTCAAATAGGTTAAAAATTATGACTCTTAGAATAAAGAGTAAAGAGTAGTATTTGTATAAAGCTATGCATGAAATTCACTGTGATTCACTATGTGTTGATGATTCTGAAAAGTTAGAATGACAAATGACAAATATGGATAATGACCATATCCCTGTCTACAGTACAAAATATGGATAATGACCATATCCCTGTCTACAGTACAAAATCGATAATTCAGAAAATCAGAAACCGAAGGCATACAAAATCAGGATAAAACAGGAACCAAAGCAAACAAACAAAAGCCTCCACCATATGAAAAGAAGCGAACTCCCGATATGGGAGTGAGACCAGGTACATTTACACTAGTCACACAAGCCACAGTCATTCATAAATCCTTGACCCGCAGGAAAATTCCATTATTGGTCGATATCAAGATGTCGACTATACTAGATTTGTATAGGTTGTCAACTTTCGATTGATTCATCAGATTCAACATTGCAATAGGGGCAATTGTCCGATAGAAAGAAACATTCTTGTGACTAGTGAAAAACACGTGACCAGAGGCTCTGAGCTATCACTTCACAAACGTAAGACAAGTAGTCATGACAACGCTTTGGTATCGCAATTCTGAATTTAAATATTGCACATTAATGTAATACGAAACAATGATATTTTTTACTTGAACAATTTTTACTCTTTAACCAAATAGTTATAGTGATACAGTAAACTTATGCCTTCAAAATCCCTAATGGCATTTCTGGATCCTTGGATCCATTGCATCAAAGAAACGTTTAGATACTTTTAGAAACTTCTAAAAAAATTCATATTAAATTTTGTGACTATGCACAGTCTTATCGATTTTTATATCGCTCATTAATTTCTTTGTTGCATTTACAAATTTGTCTTTGGAAAGAAAATATACAAACAAAATTAGTCGGCTGGATGGTGAGAAACTTTTTAAATAGCCCACTGGCACCCTCGCATTCAAAGTATCAAAACGTTTCTTCGATGCAATGGATCATGTCATTAAAGATTTTGAAGGCATAGAGTTTACTGTATCACACACTAATTGGTCTAAAAGTAAAATTTTTTGAAGAAAAATATCATTGTAGATATTACGTTAATGTGCAAATGCTATACCAAAGCGTTGTCATGACGACATGTCCTTTTTTTGTGAAGTGAATAATCTGGTCACGTGTTTTCTCACTAGTCACAAAAATGTTTCTTTCTATAGGATAATTGCCCCTATTGCAATGTTGAATCTGATGAATTAATGCGAAAGTAGTGACAACCAGTACAAATCCAGTATGGTCGATATTTTGATATCGACCAATAAGTCTGATCCACTAATACCCGAAATCGTACATCCCAAACAGTTAAGAATGGTTGAGAGTGAAAAAGTGCTGTACACGTTGCAATCAATCCTCGAACTTCGTCTGGCATGGCATGGTGCGTCATTGTATTAGGTCGTCTACATAGTGCACATGTGCAACTACAGGGAGCAATGGGGAATCACCAAAGTCATAAAAGTCTGAACTCAGAAAAAATAATGTTCAAATTGATAATTTTTATATTTCTTGTAGGGTCTATATATTTTTTCAAAGGAAAGTACGGATCTATGTAGGGGATGTGGTGGTTGGGTTTGGACGGGGGGGGGGGTTATTGCTATATATGAAATTTTTGATTCAATTCAAAACAGCACGTTCCGCCGATGACATTTTGGGTCAACTTTGAGGTTTATTTTTGACAACCAAGAACGTTTTATTTGCAATTCCTTCATAAACAATATATATTTGTTCACGAATAAATTGAGTACAGGTTTTCATCGACAAATTGCATCTACAAGTAATTAAAAAACGTGTACTTGTCGACTTACACGTTCCACCGAACGTGTGACGTGAAGCGCAGATGCGTAGACCGAAAAGTGTGATGACGTCATACACAAATGTCTAATGCATGCGTACACGCATACTTACAATTCAGTCTGCTCAAATTCTCTAATTATTTCATTTGGAAAATCTTATATATTCTGTGATGAAACTTTAAATTACAGTTTACATTTTAATAAAACCAAATACAAAACGTCAGACAGATCAGAGAGTGGTTATCGCTGTTTTTTTTTAAAATGAGAGATTTTGAATTTGTGCGGCGCCACCTACAAAGTATTGACATTTCCCAATACAGTTTTATGGGGATTAAAGATTTAATATGTTTTTGGTTGTGTCTCTATTTAGGGAATAACTACTAGTAGCTTTTGACGTTATGTTTGCGGACGGTAAATGCTGATTTTACGGTCGCAAATTGAGTTTTTCTGGCGACGCGTTAGCAGGCCATAAAAACGGATGTTTGCACCGTAAAATCGCACCGTCCGCAATCACAACGCCAAAAGCTAGTTATTCCCATTTGAATGCAATCTATATTCTTGTGAATATAAGGGGAAATGTGACGTTAGCAACGTCAAAGGCTATTGTGTTTTCGATTTACTGTCGTAACTATTTAAGGCATGTCATTTCTGAATGAAGGAATTTCAACGATTTTATGATAACCATATGAAATTATAGTATTCATGTCACTTAATCATTTTATGAAGGAAAATTAATAGGTCCGTGATGAAAATCAAGATTTATGCTTATTTGAAAACTGGGTAAAAATGCCGGAAATTTGTTGCTAAAAATAGCACATTTGTAAAGAAAATACAAAAACTGTTGAAATGCACTCATTTGATTTTTATTTTACTTGTCTTTGTTATTATACAATAAAACGGGTTAGAAACTTTGTATAAAAGTGTAATTTGATAAGGTGCTACCTTAGGTACCAACTCCACCGATAATTTGATATTTTCTAGATTTTACACTAAAACAACGAAAATCATCCAAGCTAAGGTAAAAATTTCAGAGATACCGAATTTCAACGATTTTTCCAAACACACAGTAACACGTGCTCGTAGGGAAAATTTTCAAAATATTGTATATGTATATGTATATGTCCGTATTCAAATAAGAGAGAGCAGACACTCACAAATAGTGTCATTTTGTGGTCCTCGTAATAGCGTTTTTATGGCTATTTATAGAGTACTTACTGACAAAAATTATATAAAGGTACCATAATTGGAATTCTGTTGAAAGGATTATCATTGAATTTTGACCAGAAGTGCAAAGGGGAGAATTTGTGTTGGCTTTTAAAAACAACGCTGTATGCACTATTTTCGATGGATCTTTAGCAAAAAATCCATTCAGAGGAATTTAGATTTGTGTAGGCCTAGTAAATTATACCTGAGTATTAGTTGTTGTATAATAGAGGACAGATAAGAGAAGTCCGTAAAATTTACTATATATAGATTTTCCCCCTGTACACGAATGATCTCGATTTTTGTCAAAATTAGAATACGCTAAAATATACGCATATTGATCGATTCCTCCCATCAAAATGAACTTTGGTGGTTTTCGAGATAAAAGATCAAAATTACGAAGTTGTCCGTATCTTCCCAGATTCTTTAAAAGGGAAATAAGCATAGAAATCTTCAAAAGTTGTGATTAATTTGCCAAATTTTATGGAAGTCGCCATCTTGTATCGAAGGACTCACGTGCGATATTCTGTGGAGATTTACACATTTTTAAATAAAATTAAAATAATTAATCCATACAAATTGAATGATTGAACACACTCATTAATATTATTTCAGTATATATATATCTAGAATTATTCATTTGTAAAAAAAGTCTTTATATAAAATTCGAATGACGTAATTTGTAACGTAAGTGCGCGAGAGGTTGTGTGTACTGCTCTTCAACCAAACGAAAAACCGAAGAAAATGTTTCTTTTAACGGAGATTAAACATTTCATCATCGTTAGATCATAATGACATGGCAATTACTGAATCGAAACAAAATCCGCAAGTGCTACACATGTACACAGCACGTAACAAATCGATTTCAAGCGAAACTACAAGATGGAAAACCTACCTCAACACAAACGACATGAGATTACACGGTGAAGATGAATGACAAAAGTAGATCAAACCTTCAACCTTAATTCTGAACAAGTATTAGCTTTCCAAAAAAAAAAACAAACTTGGTCGATATCAACATTAAATTCATTTAATCACGCAATTTTTTTCTCGTTCAAATAGGTTAAAAATTATGACTCTTAGAATAAAGAGTAATGAGTAGTATTTGTATAAAGCTATGCATGAAATTCACTGTGATTCACTATGTGTTGATGATTCTGAAAAGTTGGAATGACAAATATGGATAATGACCATATCCCTGTCTACAGTACAAAATCGATAATTCAGAAAATCAGAAACCGAAGGCATATCAGGATAAAACTGGAACCAAAGCAAACAAACAAAAGCCTCCACCATATGAAAAGAAGCGAACTCCCGATATGGGAGTGAGACCAGGTACATTTACACTAGTCACACAAGTCACAGTCATTCATAAATCCTTGACCCGCAGGAAAATTCCATTATTGGTCGATATCAAGATGTCGACTATACTAGATTTGTATAGGTTGTCAACTTTCGATTGATTCATCAGATTCAACATTGCAATAGGGGCAATTGTCCGATAGAAAGAAACATTCTTGTGACTTAAGTGAAAAACACGTGACCAGAGGCTCTGAGCTATCACTTCACAAACGTAAGACGTAGTCATGACAACGCTTTGGTATCGCAATTCTGAATTTAAATATTGCACATTAATGTAATACGCAACAATGATATTTTTACTTGAACAATTTTTACTCTTTAACCAATTAGTTAGTGATACAGTAAACTTATGCCTTCAAAATCCCTAATGACATTTCTGGATCCTTGGATCCATTGCATCAAAGAAACGTTTAGATACTTTTAGAAACTTCTAAAAAAAAATCATATTAAATTTTGTGACTACGCACAGTATTATCGATTTTTATATCGCTCGTTAATTTCTTTGTTGCATTTACCAATTTGTCTTTGGAAAGAAAATATACAAACAAAATGGAATATCCTCAACGAAACAGCTTAGTCGGCTGGATGGTGAGAAATTTTTTAAATAGCCCACTGGCACCCTCGCATTCAAAGTATCCAAACGTTTCTTCGATGCAATGGATCATGTCATTAAGGATTTTGAAGGCATAGAGTTTACTGTATCACACACTAATTGGTCTAAAAGTAAAACTTTTTCAAGAAAAAATATCATTGTAGATATTACGTTAATGTGCAAATGCTATACCAAAGCGTTGTCATGGCGACATGTCCTATTTTTGTGAAGTGAATAATCTGGTCACGTGTTTTCTCACTAGTCACAAAAATGTTTCTTTCTATAGGATAATTGCCCCTATTGCAATGTTGAATTTGATGAATTAATGCGAAAGTGGTGACAACCAGTACAAATCTAGTATGGTCGATATTTTGATATCGACCAATAAGTCTGATCCACTAATACCCGAAATCGTACATCCCAAACAGTTAAGAATGGTTGAGAGTGAAAAAGTGCTGTACACGTTGCAATCAATCCTCGAACTTCGTCTGGCATGGCATGGTGCGTCATTGTACTAGGTCGTCTACATAGTGCACATGTGCAACTACAGGGAGCAATGGGGAATCACCAAAGTCATAAAAGTCTGAACTCAGAAAAAATAATATTCAAATTGATAATTTTTATATTTCTTGTAGGGTTTATATATTTTTTTCAAAGGAAAGTACGGATCTATGTAGGGGATGTGGTGGTTGGGTTTGGACGGGGGGATATTGCTATAATGAGATGGTTTTAATGAAATTTTTGCTGGCCAATTTATGTACATCTCTTTATCTCAAGATAATGATGGAAAACATTAGTATAATTATATATTTCAGGGTGGATATATATAATAATTATTTTGGAAGGAATCGAGGGGGAGGGGGGGGGGGTCAGGAACCAGTAAACTACTTCATCAGCACTTTGTTGATAAATTTTGTTTTTCTACTTTGGCGAGATATTTCAAGTCGGTCTATTACTTTTTTACCACTGGACCCCCCCCCCCCTCGATCGGGGTTAAAGCTGCTTCCTCATGATAATTTAATGCAAAGGCCGCACTCTCAGTCTGACACTGACCAAGCAACAGACATCATATTTTCAAAAAACTGTGTCCCCATGAATTTTTGATAGGACAGCACTTTTTGATTTTTAATCAAGGATTTATTTAATGGTCTTGAATTATTCATTCATTCATTCATTCATTCATTCATTCATTCATTCATTCATTCATTCATTCATTCATTCTCTTTTTCTATTTCCACGAGCTTATGTCGACATGAATAATGCTTGTACAACACAATGATCAATATAATCAACAGTCAATCAGTAAACAATTAGCAAAAGAAGAAAAAAAAGACAAATTATTATTTCTCACTGGCAAAATATGGATTATAAGTTTCAAGGTTGAGAAACCCTCCTCTCATAAAATAAGAATTTGATGAGAATTTTATCAATCAGACATTCGGAGCATTTATAGGAAAATTCAGTCGGACTCCCCGGGTGATAACATACATTAGCTCGCTACAGCCGGCAGAGCACAGGTTGTATTACGCATGCCCTCTTTTTATATCCATTTACATACTATTAGTTATCTGTGTTGCTTGGGCCCCTGCGTTTTGCGGTCTTGTTTGTGTATGGTCATCTGACAGTAAGGAGGTTGTTTTACACCACAATTGTACGTTTTTCGAGACCTCTGGGTAATCGGAATAGTGGGAGGGTTGTGCACACGTAATCCAGGATAACCACACCGTCTGCTACTGACGTGGCAGATGGCCGTCCTAAGTCGGCACCGTTTACCCATTGGTCTCGTTGGTTTATGTGTAGTCATTTGTGTTTTATGTTTTTCTGTGATTTGGCGTTCCTTGTACTACTGCGTCTCTTTCTGTGCGTGTCTTTTTTTGTGTTTTACAGTGGGTGTTTTGGGAGGTTGCTGTTGGTGCTGCAACTAGGTGTTGTTGGAGATCCCCTCCTTTCTTATGAGAAGCTGAAAAATATTAACAGTTTAAAAGTCATTGACACTTAGTCATACATCAGAAGAGATTATGGAAAACAACAAATATATATATACGTGTATATTAAATAACTCCAAACATCATCCTTACAGTAACACTGAATTGATTGTGAAAATTGAAATGGATAATCAAATTAGGAAGACTTTTGACGATCGATAATCATGGTGACAATCAATTGGTTCATCAGTATGATCACTATTCATTGATGTTGAAAAAAATCAGCTAGTCCAACCGTCAATGCATCTATAAAATAGACCATCGACCAAGCATTTTTAAATCTGTAACGCCATGATTGGGACATCTCAGTGATCTATTGTTAGATTTATTTCATTAGCGAGCGAAGCGAGCTGTGTATATTACTATATACAGAATAAATGCCAAAAGAGTTTTGACTTGGTCCTCATGATGGCGTTGCCATGAGTTATTATTTCTTTTTAGGAAAACACAATATTCTCGCATTGATTTATTAATCTACTTATTATTTCTTCCGTATACAAAATGTATAGTTATTCATTGATGCGTGCACGTTTATGTTGACAACATAAAAACATCTCACATGAAAAAAGTTACATGTACATCAAGATGCGCGAACGATATGGAAAAAATTGATGAGGAATGACCATTACAACGAATATGAGTAAACAAAAAGGTTTGAACATGTTGTTATAAAAGCACAACCTTAAATCACTTTCCTCTGTTCTTTATACATGATTCAATTCAAAACAGCACGTTCCGCCGATGACATTTTGGGTCAACTTTTAGGGTTATTTTTGACAACCAAAAACGTTTTATTTGCAATTCCTTCATAAACAATATATATATATATTTGTTCACGAATAAATTGAGTACAGGTTTTCATCGACAAATTGCATCTACAAGTAATTTAAACGTGTACTTGTCGATTTACACGTTCCACCGAAAATGTGACGTGAAGCGCAGGCGCGTAGACCGAAAAGAGTGATGACGTCATACACAAATGTCTGATGCATGCGTACACGCATACTTACAATTCAGTCTGCTCAAATTCTCTAATTATTTCATTTGGAAAATCTTATATATCCTGTGATGAAGTTTTAAATTACAGTTTACATTTTCATAAAACCAAATGCAAAACGTCAGACACCCCTGACAGATCAGAGAGTGGTTATCGCTGTTTTTTTAAATGTGAGATTTTGAATTTGTGCGGCGCCATCTACAAAGTATTTCCATTTCCCAATACAGTTTTATGAGGATTAAAGATTAAATATGTTTTTGGTTGTGTCTCTATCTAGGGAATAACTACTAGTAGCTTTTGACGTTATGTTTGCGGACAGTAAATGCTGATTTTACGGTCGCAAATTGAGTTTTTCTGGCAACGCGTTAGCAGAGCCATAAAAAACGGATGTTTGCACCGTACAATCGGCATTTACCGTCCGCAATCATAACGCCAAAAGCTTGTTATTCCCATTTTAATGCAATCTATATCCATGTGAATATAAGGTGAAATGTGACGTTAGCAACGTCAAAGCCTATTGTGTTTTCGATTTACTGTCGTAACTATTTAAGGAGCAAACGACCGATGAAATTCGACGTTATAGCGACATTGCATTGGAATATTGCATAATTTGTCGTAAGATTTCAAAGAGGTCGAAGTTTTACAGTGGCGGATCCAGCGCCTCCTTTGCCGGGGGTCAAGGGGCGAATTTTGCCGATTTTTACTGAATATGGGCCAAAATATACCTGTTTTTGGAAAATTTTGGGTCAGTGCCGGGGGGGGGGGGGGCGGAAGCCCCCTCCGCACCCCCCCCCCCTGAATCCGCCACTGTTTTAGATACATCTTTTTATAAAATAGAAAGTTGGAAGTCATTTTTATTTATTCCCCAGACGGAACGTACGTGCTACATACTTTGAGTGCCTATAAATGAGTTGTAACAAAATTGTCAATTATTCCAAGTTCGCTTTGCGATGATGAGTTATCCATGAATTTGTCCCTGTTTTCATCAATGTCATATATTTTGGTTATTTCTATTTCAGTACCATCTTTTCTGGACGCACGTCCATCATCACAGCAGGAAACGCTCCAGCCAAACAACCCGCCCAGTAAAACTGAACCTCCTGTGGTGTAAGAAGAGAATATTCCAGTGCATGACAAGCCGATAAAATTAATTTTAATTCTTTTGTAATTTAAAGTTTAAAT